>JARBWK010000004.1:39725430-40197746 GCA_030556195.1 Anolis apletophallus | reverse complement strand
GGAGTCAATCCGGGAACTTGCCAAGTTTATTGCCACGTTTGCTTTTGGAACTATCCTTTGGAACTTTGCTTTCTTAATTGGACTACAGCTTTGCTGTTTGCTTTATTCTTTGATCTCTTCAAGAGAATTGCCTTTTGGACTTTTTATATTCAATAAAACTAGTTAGCCTTTGCTACGTCTCCGTGTGTGTGTTAAAGGGGCAGTACTAAGTCGGTGATTGTGACATCAGTAATTAAACAATACATAAACATCACCCCAGAGGGTTCCTACCCTTAATGTTGCATGTCCATGTTTAGATACATTAGTCCAATATAGTTCAAGCACAAGGGTGGTATTTTAGGGTGGAAGTCCGGGGGGCTTGGTCAGAAACGCCCAGAGTGACAAGGGTGGTAAGGAAAACGGAGTTAGGTAGGTGAGTCGGTTGAGTTCAAGGCAATGCTGAAGTGGCGGCAGATCCGAGTAGACTCAAACCGATCCAAATAAGCAGGCCGACGAGGATAACTCTGTACGATGGTACCAACTCTCGTTTTGACCCGGTGAGAGAAGGGTCTTTATCAAGGCCAGTAGTAACAAATTAACTCCTGTAGTATGGGTGGTAAAGGTACGTTTTCAGAGCCATGGAGGTAAAGTCATACATCCATGGTAAGACCAGCGGCCGAGCTGGTTGGGAGAGCTGGGAGAGCGTTCCATAAAGTTGGAGCTATCACTGAAAATGCTCTCCTTCGGGTCGCAGTTAGCCTAAGCGTCTTGACATGTTCTGTGTGATAAGTGGATAGGTCCTTTGGTAGGTCCTCTGGAGCTTACCTTTTAGAAGGCTACCATAAAGTCCTGCTATTTAGTGAAAGACAGCATTTGATAAAGGATATCAAAGAAAATGTATTATCATCTTTACCTATGCAAAAGCAACTCTGGCAAAGAAAATATTAAATCTGATATTTCCCAACACATGTCATTTGTTTATTATTACTCATAAAACTACTGATGTTACCCAGCATTTTTAATTGGCTCCTACTGTTCTCCTGTGTTCCTTTTTTCATTTTAAAATTTCCTGCTTACAGCAGTGTGTTTTTCAATGAAAGCAGCTTCTAATAATTTCTTCAAGTAGAGTGGTGCCTGAAGAAATGTTAAATGTGAATTGTCATACATATACAAACTGAATTTTTATAATTGCATTTCTTGGCTTTTAAAGGTGCACTGTGCTAATGGAAGACAAAGCAGAGCTGTGTATCTTTCATTGCATCAAATGCTGTATGCCATTTTGACATAGTATTCAACTTCTGTCTCTATTTATTCCTCAGTAATTGTCTTCCTCACGAATGAGGAAAAAGATTTAATCTGAATTAATCAGTGGAGATTTTTTTTCAAAATGGGAACAAAAAGAGAGAGAGAGAGAAAGAAATTGAGAAAGAGAATGAGAGGTTCTGATGTATTAATTTTGGTTTCTGAATCGAGCCTAGGCACCTATAAGTGCAGTAGTCTTCTTATGCATTTTCCATGTTTGGTCCATATCACTTTGCTATTGGAGAGAGACAAGATTATGGCTGTCCCTATTCCATGGAAGAAAGGTGATCAGACTACCAAATTAAAAAAAAACATTTTCAATAACATTAGAAGGCAGTGAACTAGCTGTGGTGCATATACTGCATGTCAGTATTTGCAACTTATGATAGTTGTCTTGGTGTGTCTAATATCCAGGCTAGTCCTATTATATTGAAAAAGGAACATTTGGCAAGGGATACTAATAGTTCTGTTCATCATTTAGCAGTTGTGTCTCTGATATAGATCTAATGAAATCACTGTAAACTATGTTTGTATAACAATGTATGTTTGTATAACTCTGTTTGTATAACAAAATAAATACTGTGGTCTCTGATCTGAGCAGGGGATATGTGTCATCCCACAATTGTGGACTAACCCTCCTCCTCTGAGTTCAGACCATTGGTTATAATATGATAAAAATCTAATGTTCCCATCTCCATTCTGTTTGTGGTGAAATGAGTACCTGGTCTTGGCTGCACGCACATTTTCTGCTTTCCATTTCCCACCATGCACAAAAGGGGAAAAAATGCTTTGGGGAATATCCTACTTGGAATCTTTTGTAGTATCCCAATTCCCACTCTGCCATGAAAACCCACTGAATAACCTTAAACAAGTCATGCTCTGTTGGTCTTAGAGGAAGGGAATGACAAAACTCCTGTGCAAAAATCTTACTCAGAAAATCTTTTGATAGGATGACCATAATGTAGAGTTGTCCTGAAGGCATGTAAGAACAGCAACATCATGAGACAATACTTGAAACAGAATTCTGTGTGCAGTGGCTGTTTTTCCACCCTGTGCAGCCCATTTAAAATTCTGCAATGAGTTGGATATATGTGGTGATCTAGATGTACAAGGTATTAAGAACACAAATCCTATCAGTCATAATCAACTTAACCAGTTTTGAGGGATACTGTGAGCTGTAACCCAACACATGGAGTGTGTTTTTGTATTTGTTTTCATTGCTTGTTGACATATAACAATCCCATGAATTCTACAGTGATTTCATAGGCAAGGAATACTGAGAAATAGTTCTGCCAGTTCCTTCCTCAGCAGCTGATATTCATTGGTGGTCTCCCATTCAAGTACTAACCAGAACAAACCCTGCTTACACTACAACATCATATAGAAGTTAGTTAGGGGATTTCTATTCCCCATCCAAATAGCCTTCTGAGTATCTATATTAATTAATACAGTGTAGAGCTCAAGTTGCTAGTCCTCTTTTCTTTTTCAAACATGTGTATGAGAGACTTTTTTCCTTTATTTAAATTTTGTTTCTACAACTATTGAGGCAAAGCCACTTTACAAGGGAAAATATAAAACTAAAAAATATAACATATAATAAACCAGAAAGGAAGTATGAAACATTTAAAGTAATAGGAATTCCTGTCTATGGTTCTCCTTTGAAGGCATGTTACAAGACAAATGTCCAAGAGCTTGAAAACTGCCTCAAGTAATCCTGTAATTGAGAAGAGGAGACTATTTTTAAAATAGATATAATCAGCTAGTAAATAATGCTAGCTATAAAATATTTCACAGTTTGGGCATTGCATTATGCATGTTGGGTGTCTGGATTAATGGCTGGAAGATTGTGGTGAAGTGTATAAATATGTTCTCTCAGAATCCAAAGGGAGGATATTTATTATGCATTTATCATTGTTCCTGTTTGGCTGAAATGGAAGCATTTTAAAAAGAAGTTTTATAAGGTTAGTATGTTCTTGAGTCTATTCAAACACATACTACTGATTTACATTCCACACTGGACTTTGCTACCTGTGTGGTTGCTGCTTCTTCATTTCCATAGGGGCAGTCAGCTAAAGCACTTGTTTTTACTAGTAGGATTCTGTTCTTAAGTGCCCAAGAGTAAAACAGGAGAAAATGGAATGTTATTTTAATATGTGGTTTTCTGAAATGTTAGAAAATTGGCCTGAGCCTGGAAAGAAGACATACAATCCTAGAAAAAAATTATTTACTTGCTGCTCCTGAAATGAAACAATATTTATCATTGTTCTGAAACCTTTTCCAGTAAGCACCACTTACGTCTCATTGTAAACTCTAGGGTCTAAATTCCGTTGATCGATCCCATCTGGAATAGTCCCAGAGAATACACTACAAAATATAAAGTGAGCACGGGGTAAATCCCATTGATTTAATTGGCTTACCCTAAGTGGAGCCAACCAGATGGTGGTGAATTCATTGTACAGGCAGAGGAACCTTTCTTCTGTCAATGGCTGCATTTCAGTTGTACTCAGATCAGAGGACAGTTGCGAGTGGAGATAAAACCAGAAGTAGACAGGACCTTCCCTTGGTTTTTTTCTCTTTTTCTGTCACCACTTGGTTTTTATTAGCTTTTCTTTTCTGATCCTCTCCCCTCTATGATTTTACTTTGTCGTTCCCCATGCTTAATACTTGTGCTCCCCAACGCTATTCAGCATTGTGACTTATGTGAATTTGCTCTTGCATATATTATATCTATTGTATAGCCACCACACCACGTGTGTGTTGTTTTGTTTGCTTTTCACCCTTGTGGTGTCTTGTTCTACTTTAGAGTTAGCAGTACGCTTAGTGTTTTTTTGTTTTTGTTTTTGTTTAACAAATGAGGCCAGTTGGGCTGATTAACTTCTGGTTAAACAGCCTAAGCCATAGAATAACAGCACCCAAATCTCTGTGCAACTCTGGGTGTCATCTCTGATTTTCTGATTTTCAATCTTCAGTATTTACGAATCTTTCTAGCAATTCTCCTTTGAGCTTTGAACTGTGATCAGGATTGTTTTCTCCCTTTGAATTTTGTAGTGCCTAGACCACACTCCTGTTTGTCAGTCTATGTCAGCCTTGGAACTGACTTTCATCTGCTAGTTCTTGCAGACTATAGTTATTAGGCATGGTTTCGAATCCAAAAATGGCGATTCTAAAATCAAATGGGGGGGGGATTTTTTTTTGATTAGTAAAAGAAAGACTTACAAAAAATTTTCCAAAAATTTCTAAAATGTGACTTAAGTACTAACGAAATTCGTTAGTAATTCGTATGCCAGAGCATGCACATTCCAGATGGTTTTGGCCTACAACTCCCAGAAATCCTAACAGCTGGTAAATTGGCTGGGATTTCTAGGAGTTGTAGGCCAAAACTTGAATAAACCACACTGAATTCTAGATGGGACTCTCCAAATAGGAAGGAGGGAGGGAAGGAGGAAGGGAGGGAGGGGGTATTCTATTCTTGGAAGCAGCAAAAAAGGAGGAGGAGGCCCCCCTTGCTCCTCGCTGCCTCTCTCTCACCCCGATCCTGAGGGAGCGAGGGCCCAAGTTTGCCCAGGCTGAGAGGAAAAGGAAGAGGCCTGAGGCTGTGAGGAATGGTGGGAGTTGAAGTCCAAAACACATACCTGGAGGGCTGACGTTGGCCCCTGCGATGGGGCAAGGCAGCAGAGCAACGGGAAGAGAAGCATCTGAGAGAGCGCAGGGGGAGAGAGGAGGAGGAGCACGCGCGCGTGTGTGTGTGTGAAGCTGGCCCCTGCGATGGGGCATGGCAGCAGAGCAACGGGGAAGAGAAGGAGGGGGGGAAAGCATGGAGGACTACACTTTCCAGAATGCATTGCCTACCTAGCAGCAGCGTCACTTCCAGTTCCCCATAGAAATGTGGGAAAAAGAAGAAGCTGAATGAAGGCGGGAAGGAAATGAGGGGGAGAAGACAGGGAGAGGTGAGTACGTAGTACAATAATTAATTAATTAAGAATTAAGAATTTATTACGATCATAACGCAAATTGTTGGCCTCAAGGACCGTAAAAGGAAGTCTACTTCCGGGTTCGCGGCAGCGGTCCGTAAAAGCTCAAAAGTCCCATTACATACGAATCTCTTACGAATCCTTTTAATTTCTGTTTCATTTTTCTCATGCCTAATAGTTATGCTTATGTAGGCATTCACCAGCTTTAAATTTACATGTACATAAACTTAAGTTGTAAAACTTTTTTTTGCAGACCCCCACCTGAGCTTTTTTCCATCTAGTTTCATTCTTTCCCAAGGCTCCTGTCTTGGTTTGACTTCTGTTGTGTAGCCAAGTGAATAGTATCAAATATAACATACTGAATAACAATCATGATATTATGTACCTATTTTAAGATAACGTTATTTGTTTGGGTTGTATGTCCTGTTTTGTTTATGCCTATTACATCTGGCAGCACCATACCTTACGTTGAACCATGGACATCCCACTCCTCATTATATTGTATCTGAATACTTTTGTATAAAAATAATGAATTTTATAATATCTTTGCCAAACAGGGAACTACATTAGTATTTAAATTGTATGTAAACAGCATGTTTACAGTTCTTCCTACTGCTTAATTATGTCAATAGTATTAAGAAGGTTTTAAAGATTAAATCAAGGGTAAATTTTCTCCCTGAGTAGCTTGACAATAAGCTGCATGCACTTTCAGATTTCTCTAATGCTTTGCATACTGTATAATGATTATGATAATAACATTTTGTAGTTCTGCAGTGAAAACAAAGGGTCAATGGGATCAGAACATATTAAAATGTGGTACTGTAACTGCAGAAAGAAGACTGGGCTCTTATTCATGTTGACTATTCCACTGACCTGGTCAGTTTCAGAAAGAAGAAAGCTTCTACATAGAAATGTCTCTAAAATTCATCCAGTTCAAGTTCATCAAGTTCATTATGCTGAGCACAATGCCACTGAAGATGATTCCTATCTATCTTTCAAAATGGATGGGCAGCAAATGGATTTCCTAAGGCATCTAAAGGCACCTAGGGAATTGGATGAATGTTATGGGAAAGCAAGTGTTGGATCCCATTGGAAACATCTCAAAATGGTGAGTTTGAAAGCCATGGGATGAGATTGTACAAATATGTGCACAACTATATTATGTGACCTACCGCCATGAAGAGTAGAGTTTTAAGCATGTAGGATATGGCTTTCTCTGTAACAGCACCTTCTTGTTGGCTCTGTTTGGCTATTTGTAGTTTTTGCTTTTACAACTGACTTTCAACTGACTTTTAAACATTGTATATAATAATGTTATTGAGATCTAGGGTTGCCACATGAATAAGGGACAGGTACCTAAAATAGGGAATTTTTCACAAAAATAAGGGACACTTCATAAAAACTTGGAAATTATCAATTGATTTCCTAGTTTTTATGAAGTGTCCCTTATTTTTGTGAAAAATTCCCTATTTTTAGATACCTGTCCCTTATTCTTATATCGAAAAGTGGCAACCCTATTGAGATCTTGACAAAAAAAACTACTTAAAAAAAGAAAATCCAGAGAAATTCATGTACATGCCAGATTAATACACAAATTAAGGTTTTAATAGCCATTTCTCCTCAGCCCAGGCACATATAACTAAGTCTGTGTTTTGGTCTAGCCATATCTGGGACGAATATTCAATACATAAATCAGCCTTATATCTGCATTGTAGAGCTACTGATTCCTCTTTATTTTATTTTATTTCCCTTTGAAGTTTCCAACTCATCAACATACACTTATATAAGTGACACCAATTTCAAGGCAGCTAAGAACTGGAGGCTAATTTTTAGTTTTCCCCCTACAATATCTCCATTGTGTTTTACAGTCTACTGGCAGGGTTCTCTGTGTAATATAAAAACTGCATATTTTAAACTTTAGCATCAGATAAATAAATCCCCAAATGTATTGTTATTTTTAAATTACAAATGTATGACTCCAAGCGCACTTTTTGCTAATGCTATAATGTAATCCCTCCTCCCCCACCCCATGTCCTGACATTCATTTTCTTGCACCAGGAGAGTTTGTAGGAGTTTGCCAGCAGGCCCCCAGATAATTTTTTGGGGCAGGAGATTGGGGGGGGGAGGCTGTGGTGTGGCTGGAGGTTGCCCCAGGAGAGCATGTAGTCATCCCCTGAGAGAAAGTGTAGGGTTTAGGTTGGGGGTGGGAACTAAATCCAGTTATGCCTGGAAGCGCCCTGGGTGTAACTCTCTAATCAATTAGGGTAACAAATCTGACTTAGATAGTTTGGACTACATTTCTTATATGCCTTTACCATTAAGTGAGATTCGTGGGTAATGAGAACTCATTTTTGTATGCCCATAATTTTGTAGTTTACAAGTTTTTTAAATCTTGTATGTTATCAGGCATAGAAATATAAAAATTGTATGTACATAGAAATGGACTGAAAAAGAAACAAAACTGAGATAAAACCCATATGTGCCAATGTAATATCCAAATATGTGACTATATAATATTCAGATATTATATTATTGTATGGAAAGCCTTTAACTGGAGAGAAATGTGCCTTATGAGTGGAATGGGTTTTTGACGTTTAAAAAATGCTTGACATTTAAACAATTATTTTTGAATTGCCCCAAAACTTGCAATTCAAAACATTAATATAATTTAGAAATGCTAGAACTAAGAGCATGAGAAAAAACAATTAAAAATTAAAAATAGAGAGTTGGATCTGGCTTTAGTTATATTTGGAATAGTTCCACTGAAATTAGTGAGAATTCCATTTCTGGGATTGAGCAAGCTGTTTCTACTCTTCTCTGGCAGGCTATGGGGTGCTGAAGTCCACCTATTGAAAAGCTGAATGGTCCTGTGCCAGACCACAATATGCCTGACTGGCTTAGCACACTGAATGCAAGGGCATTAGAAAATATATCTCTTTCCCCAGAATGCATTCTGTGCATCTGGATGTATGCTACAAAGCACTCACCCAGTAACAGAGAAACATACTTTCTAGATAAGCTGTTGGTCTTCCATTCTTCAACAGCCTCTTTACATAATAATGTTGTCGTACTGCATGCCAGCATACTGAACATGGAGCTTTTCTTGTGCGCAACGATGTAGTTTCAGGACATTTTATAATCTTAAAAGACTAAAAAGAACACAGTTGCTTGAACTGCTGCCCACTCCTTCCATCTCTGAGAAGGAAATCTGTCTGGCATGTCAAAGAGAGAGACCAGTGTATCTCATCCCCCTCCCCCATTTAATAGTTCACCTGAATAGTTATTTTGGAATGTATGCAGCCTATTGTGTGATTCATTTTTCAAGGAGCATATGTTTTATGTAAAAAAAATCTGCAATGATTTTTGTAACCATTTGTATAATTGTTTTTCTCTATAATGACAGATTGTTTGCAATATCGTCATCCTTCTCCAGCTTGTGTTGCTCAGTGAATAAACTATGCTTGGGTAGTGCCATTTCTAAGAAAGAAGCCATCTTTCTGTGCACCGACGCACTGTGGGAAGTAATATTACCTTTCAAAGTGGAAAAAAGTATATGTCCTTTTTATGTATTGGCAGCAGGAAGCTATCATTTTATAATTCATTCCATCATGTCATCACATTGCTTAATATCCTATAATGACCACCTGGCACAGAGAAATAATGAAATGTTGACTTGGCTGAATATTTAGAGAAGACTATATTTACCCATGAGGAAGGCTCTTATTAGTTCCTCATGGTGAAATGAAGATGCCAATCATCATTATTTTAATCCAGTACTGGGGACGATATTCCTGTTTTTGAAGATGCATTCTCCAAAGATATGCAAATAGCTTTCAAAATTGGTTAACTAATGAGATTGTCACTCTACACTATGAAAGTGTTGCCATTCCACTGAAATCCTATGGCTGGCTCCTATAGAATTCTGGGGTTTGCTGTTTAAGGAGTGGCCTTTAAAATTTTAAGACAGCGATGTCCTGCGTCTCACCCATCTGCCTTGGTGTTATATTCAGCAGATGGAAATAAAGCACAATGTCCTCCCAGGGTGTTTCTCTGTGGATCCATAATGTGGGTCCATCTCAGATGCCAGATTGGGTCCACAGGAAGTCTGTACATGGATTCCTTTAGCTTCCTTGGAGATGGGAGAAATTCCTATTGTCCAGCTGTGCCAAACACCCAAGTGTTCCCCCTCCCTCCCTTCCTGCTCCATGCTCCTCTGTTCTGCCGATGTCAGACAGAATGGCAGGAAGAACGTATCTGCCATGTTGCAGTAGGAACTACCACAATATATTTGTGGGCATGTTCATAGGGCACAGCTGTCTGAACTTGAGAAATTTGAAAGAGCAGTCAAAACAGTTGGGCTAGTTTCCAATGGAACCAGACACAACTATCTTCACTGCTTTTATGTTGGGGGAGCCCAAATCCTGGATCAGGATTCAGGCTTTTCCCTGATTTATGTTAATCTGGGACACGGTCACATTAAGGTGGCCTTATCCTGATTTAATCTGGAGCAGCCCCTTGTGGTGTTTAACTATGGTGGAACTGATCCATTTTCACACTGGAGCGGATCTGTTTTTAACTAACTAGTCAAACCAGAAATGCCCCCAAATATCCAGTGAGTCACATACCTAATGCCCCCCCCCATCAGTTAATGGCTCTTCATGCATACGAAGGAAAGGCTGCAAGAGGTGAAAATGATTACCTTCTTCTACAATATCTGAAAAAGGGCACATTGGTGGATAACCCAGAGTTAAGTGCATTATGCCACTAGCAGATTAGTACGGGGGCCCTTCTACACAGGCCCAAAAATGTGATAGGTAACGGGTTTACTTGAGACATCCAAATGATGCCTCAAGTAAACCTGGATTAATCCAAAGTAAACTTGTCTCTCACAGTTTACTTCAGATAAATAAAGCGCCCCAACATATCCAGACCTAACTGAAAGGCCCAGATCTGTTGAGGTACTGGGCCTGTGGGGATTGACTGCTGGTGCCATGTTCTGAAATCCTGGGGGTCAATATCCACAGCAATCCCAGTTATTCGGGCTACTGGAGTCTGAAGGAGTTGGAGTGTACCCCTCACACAAACGATCCCCCCCAACTTATTGAAGGGGCCTGCCAGCAGCACAGGCCTCTCTGCACAATCCTCCTGATGCTTAAAAATGACATGTCAGGAGTGGGGAGAGGACATGGAAAGAGCCACCTCCTGAGGGAATGCCTGCGGTTGTGGGAGTAGGTGGGAACTAAGTGTAGAACGGCCTAAGATTGATGTTTCTGTATTTTTTGCTAGCTATTTGGTGTGTGAACACTCAAATTGAATATTGTGGCTCATCAATTTCTTTAAGAGCAAGCCATTGTTTTTCATGATCTACAGAATCAAAAGCTTTGCTATAATCGATAAATTTCTTTTGAATGTTTTTATTTGGTGCATTCCATTATCTAATAATATTACATTTATTTATTTATTTATTAGGCTTCTAGGCCGCCACTCCCGGGAGGCTCAGGGTGGCTCTTCTTTTTTCTGAATTTTTAAAAATGTTTTTATTTGGTGCCTACCATTATCCAGTATTATTACAAGTATTTCTTCATTTTTCTGAATCCAGCCTGGACATCAAGCATTACTTACTCCATATATTGTTGTTGTTGTGTGTCTGAACTAATGTTTTCAGCAGTAGTGATTGAGGAACAGGGCCAAAAAGTAGTAAGGATAGAGAATATTCTAGGTATCATTGAAAAAATTCAAACAACAAACCACCAATTCCAAATGATGTCCATCTAAAACTTTTCAAAGATTTCAAAGATAATTGCTGACCATCTAATCAAAACATGAGTCAAAGACCAAGCTGTGGCAATGAATAGAAGGGATTTAGAAAACTATGGACCAGTTAACTTAATGTACTATACATTCCAGATAAATTGGTGGATGACTTTATTGAGGACAAAATTGATCAGTGGTAGCTGGTTCTTTGTGGCAATGGGGTGATAATGAGTTGATGTGCATCCCATCTGTTAAACACCTAAACAATCCATTGCTTTTTTTGGCATATAAATATGGCATTTTGTTGGTATGGCATGGTTTTCTATTAGTTACAGTCTACAGATAAACATCCGTTTTTATGCCTGTATCATTTATCAGACACAATGAATTCACTCCTAAGTGGTTATGTAAAGTAATATACTGTTAATTGTAAAATATATCTATGTGGTTTATGAATGAAAATGCTACCAAAAAGGGGGAAAAGATTGTATGATTAAACAACTTCTATAAGGCAAGAAAGTTTTGTACAAAATTGTACATTTCCGTGAACTGTTTAAAATGTTCCATATCTACTGTCTCCAGAAATGCACACAAGAGAATGTCCTTAAAAGTTAGTGCAACTAGTTAGAATGTAACAGACACTGTAAAATATAAACACTGTAAAATATAAAAAGCCTATATACTGCTATGATTGACTACATAACTAAGAAGGGAACATAAATGACATATATTGTTGAAGGCTTTCAAGGCCGGAATAACTGGGTTGTTGTAGGCTTTTCAGGCTATATGGCCATGTTCTAGAAGCATTCTCTCCTGATGTTTCACCTGCATCTATGGCAGACATCCTCAAAGGGTGTGAGGATGTCTGCCAAAAGACCAAGAGTGAAAACAGAAATAAGCATGAGGAACGCCGGGATTTATGCCCTAAGCTGGGACACTGGAATCACAGACGAGCCAGTAACCGACAGTTCAAACCTGGGCTTGGCAGCAGGTAAGGGCTGGCTGATGGAGGCAGTGCCAAGGCAGGGTTGCCTGTCCCAGAAGCTATGGTTCCCAAGCATTTGCCCTTTCTGCAGGCCTACAACAACCCAAAAAACCTACAACAACCCAATGATTTATCACTTGACAGATTGTCATTACAACGAATCAACTACAGAACATTATTCCTTTCTACATTATTAATACACATAAATATTTAACTAAAATTCTAAAATTTTAGTTAATATTTCTAGTCAATTTCCCCATTTCCTCCAGGTCATAAGGTTTTGTTAGCCAGGACATTTTTGTTAGCCATCTTTTTATTTTTGTGCATATAACAATCTAGTGGCAGTTGTCTTGAATGGGAATAATCTCCTCCCCCTTCGTAGCATTCAACTTGTGAAAGTACAAAAAGAAATATCTAGATTCAAATTCATAGATGGATGGAAAAGATTACAAAAATTCAAATACAATTGAAACCAATTTTTTCTTCTTGGACTGGAAGAATTACAATGAGGGGAAAGATTGGATGGAAGCTATCTTTCATGCTATTACATGGCAACATTCAATTGCCCATATTGTCTGAAATTCTGATGGTATACTGTGCTAGTGAACTGCCATCAGATCTCCGAGATGCAGTTATCATCACCCTGTATAAGAAAAAAGGAACAAAATCCGATTGCTCAAACCATCGAGGTATAACACTGCTTTCCATTGCTGGAAAAATCCTTGCAAGGATACTCCTGAACAGATTAGTTCCTGCTATTGCAGAAGCACTTCTACCTGAAAGCCAATGTGGCTTCAGAGCTAAAAGGAGCACCACATATATGGTATTTGCTCTTAGATAACTGCAAGAGAAATGTAGAGAACAGAACAAAGGACTCTATGTAACATTTGTCGACCTCACCAAAGCCTTCGACACTGTGAGTAGAAAAGGTCTGTGGCAGATCCTGGAATGACTAGGTTGCCCCCAATTCCTCAAAATGATTATCCTGCTACATGAGGACCAGCACGATCGAGTCAGATACGGCGATCCTCTCTTAGAGCCCTTTCTAATAACTAATAGAGTGAAACAAGGTTGTGTTCTTGCACCAACCCTATTTACAATCTTCTTCAGCATGATGCTCCAAAGGGCTACGGCAGACCTACAAGAAGAAGACGGCATATATATATACATAGCATGCTGTCAAGGAGGCGAAAAATTCCCACTATGCCTCCCTGATAGCGTCTGCAGATTCACGCCCGGCTCAATTATTCAGGATAATTCGGCAGCTGACGATGGTCCCTACCATCCCAAATAACGATGATCGGGCCCTCTCAGCCGTGGCTTTTCAGAATCACTTTGCAGACAAGATTGCGATGCTCCGCCGGGACCTCCCTGCCACGGTTGATACAGTAAAGGAGCTGGAGACTCCGTGGCCTCCGCCGGATCCACCTTCGACCGGTTTCGACCACTGGACACAGAGGGTGTTGACAAGATTGTCGCAGCCCTTCGACCGACCACCTGCTCCTCGATCCATGCCCTCCACGCTGATTCGAGCTTGCGTGGAGGGGCTACGAGACCCTCTGTTGAATATAGTCAACTGTTCCCTTGAGCAAGGGGTTTTTCCAGAGGAGTTAAAAGAGGCGGTGGTCAGTCCATTGCTGAAGAAGCCCGGGTTAGATCCTCCGCGGGTTCCTCCATTACCGCCCAGTGTCCAATCTTCCGTACCTGGGCAAGGTAATTGAGAGGGCAGCAATGGACCAGCTGCAGACATTCTTGGATGAGACAACCTGGCTAGACCCCTTCCAGTCCGGCTTCCGCCAGGCCATGGGACGGAGACTGTCCTGGTCTCCATCACAGACCTACTCCGCTGCCATTTGGACCGAGGCGGATCGGCGCTGCTCGTGTTATTGGACCTCACGGCAGCGTTTGATACTGTCGACACCAACTTTTGACACACCGCCTGGCGGTGGCGGGGGTGAGAGGGACAGCCCTCAACTGGCTGTCCTCCTTCCTCCAAAACCACCGGCAGCGAGTGAAGTGGGGAGGGGTGGCCTCCGGGGGCTCCCCCTTATGTTGTGGGGTCCCTCAGGGGGCCATCCTATCCCCGCTGTTAATTAACATCTATATGCGACCACTCGCCCAACTGGTGCAGAGTTTTGGGCTGGAGTGCCATCAGTACGCTGATGACACCCAGCTCATTCTGAGGATGGACCCCGGGGTGGTCTCCGTACCCAATAATTTCCATCTCTGCCTGGAGGCCGTTACTGGATGGCTGCGAGCCAGTAAGTTGAAGGTGAACCCGGCGAAGACGGAGATCTTGTGGCTGGGCCGCCCGGAAGGGGTAGAGACCCAGTTGCCGATGTTTGACAGTGCGGCCCTTCACCCGCAACCGTCTGTAAAAAGCTTGGGGGTCCGGCTGGACGCCCAGTTGTCTATGGAGGAGCAGATTGCCTGCGCCTACAAGACAGCCTTCTTCCATCTGCGTCTGGCAAAAGGCCTGGCTCCTTACCTCTCCCGCTGCGACCTGGCCACGGTGATCCAAGCCACGGTCATCTCGAGGCTCGATTACTGTAATGCGCTGTACATTGGCCTACCCTTGTCGGCAATCCGAAACTTAAGCTGGTGCAGAACGCTGCAGCGCGTCTGCTCGGAGCCTTAAGATCCGACCATGTGACCCCACTCCCTGCGCGAACTGCACTGGCTTCCAGTTGAATTCCGGTAATCTTCAAGGTGTTAGTTCTAACTTTCAAGGCCTTATATGGTTTGGGGCCAGTGTACCTGAAGGAGCGGCTTACCCCTTATGTGCCCAGGAGATCACTGCTCTCAGAGGACTTAACCTTTGGATGTGCCTAATATCAGGGTTTGCAGATTGGCTACTACACGCCGGAGGGCGTTTACCGCAGCCGCGCCAGCTTTGTGGAACGGCCTCCCGAAGAGATCCGGGCCATCCGGCTCTCTTGCCGTTCCGCAGAGCAGTAAAAACATGGCTGTTTAGGCAGGCATTCGGCCCATAGCCAACTGCCACTATCGGCACCTATGGGTTCGTTGTTAGCATGCCACTGCTAACTACTGCTATTGGCTGGCAAATTGTTTTAATTCGGGTGTTTTTAACTGTTTTATTGTATTTTAATGTGTTTCACTTGTTTTATTCGCACTAATTTTGTGAACCGCTCTGGGCGCCAGAGAGAGCGGTATATTAAGCCGAACTTAATAAATAAATAATAAATAAATAATAATATATACGCTATTGTACTGATGGCAACTTGTTCAACTTAAGCAGTCTGAGGGCTTGTACTAAGACTCTAAACTATCTAGTCCGTGAGCTTTTTGCTGAAGATGCTGCCTTTGTTGCCCATACAGAAGCAGCTCAGCAGCGGCTAACATCTTGCTTTGCAACAGCTCCAGAGCTGTTTAGGCTGGATGTCAGCCTGAAAAAAACAGAAGTTCTCTACCAGCCCGCACCACAGGAAGAACACTGTTATTCCCATGTCAGCATAGGCAAATCTGTGCTTAAGTCCATTCAGCAAGCAGTTCACCTACCTGGGAAGCATTATCTCTTCAGACACCAAGATTGATAAAGAGATAGATCACAGATTAGCAAAGGCATATAGTACATTCAGAAGACTTCACAAAAGAGTCCGGAGCAACAAGCACCTGATACAAAGTGCCAAAATCAGTGTGTACAGAGCTATCATACTGTCTATTCTCCTATATGGGTCTGAAACATGTGTCACCTATCGCCAACACCTACGACTCCTCAAACGCTTTCATCAGTGCTGTCTTCACACAATCCTAAATATACACTGGACTATGTGATGAATGTTGCTGTCCTTGAGCAAGCAGGGATCATCAGCAGTGAGGCCATGCTATTGAGAAAGACAGCTGTGCTGGGCAGGGCACGTTTCTAGGATGGAGGACCACCGCCTCCCAAAGATACTACTCTACGGTGAACTTGCCACACCCCAAATAAGGAGATATAAGGACTCCCTGAAACAACATCTCAGGCTTGGCCAGATTGATCACCAACAATGGTGCACCCTGGCCTCACATCGGGAGGCATGGAGATGCACTATTCACAATGCTGCAGCCTCTTTCAAGAAGTCACGCCGAACGAGTCTCGAAGAGAAACGACACTGCAGAAAGAACCGCAACCTGGAAACAACATCACCTAAGAAGACTTTCTGCTGTGCTTTCTGCAACTGGATTTGCCGATCTTGGATTGGCCTTTTTAGTCATCAACTCGCTTGTAGAAAGCGTGGGATGAGTCCTTCCTGAATCTTCATTTGCGAAGAAAAGTCAAGAAGTTGTACATTTTTGTGCATTACAATGAAGGCAAGCAGACAAACCTTTAATCCAGAACAACCTATGTCTCCAATGCCTCACTTTTGTTATAGCCGCAGCACCCTCCTGCTTCCATGATCTATGAAACAACGGGATTCTTACTTCACACACCACTTACAAAGTTGGAATGAATGGGGAACTGGGGATTGCAGCACTTCAGTTCTCCTGCATCTTTCTGTAAATCTAAAATTACTGGAACAGTGTGAGGCAGAGCTATAAATGGTAGAAATAATGCCATACCCTTCACATAAGAACTGGTTTTAGCAAGCTTCCAAATCATCACCTATTGAGAACATGTCAGATTCTTGAACTAAACTGCATTGTATATTCAGCTCAGTTTTCAGATCAGTCTGACACCTGTTTAAGAAGTTTAGCTGTTTCAGATGTAAAAGGTTGGGATGGGGAACCTCTAATTCATGGGCTGAGAGTGATTTGAATCCACACTGCCAGTTTCCTTCCTCCTCTGAGCTAAGCATTTATTTGAAATGGGAAAGTACTTTCACTGCCTCCATGCTACACTAAAACTTTAAAAAGCCTCCACTAGTGCCAAAGAAGGCTTTGGAAGCCTAACTGCAACATGGGTGGAGTTGATGGTAGAGAAAAAGTACTGCGAAGGAGTAGGGGAAATTGGGATAATTGGACATTGTTTTTGAAAGAATGTTTGCTATTTGCCTAACCAATAATGCAGCAAGTTGTGGCTGTGTGTATGTCTATAAAATCAGATTAACAATGAAACATGGGTAATTTAGAAGTCTGGGTATATGTATGTTGTAAGATTCTGCTTGTCCAGAACTGACTTGACCCTCAGGCCAAATATATTCTTCAGCCATGCCTTAAGGCCTGGTGGATATTTATAAGGCTCTCTTCCCTGAATGACAAATATATGTCTGACTCTTCACAAGAAAAAGTATAGTATGAAATTGGGCACACATCATATGCTAGTCTTAATGGGAGACAACAAAGATGAGAAACCCTGTGTGAATTGGAAATCTTCATTCAGGCTATACAAAGCCAGAAATTTAGGAAGTATGCCAATAGTATCAATGCGTGCTCACAACAGTGGTGGCTGACATACATCAGGATGGGTAGAGCAAGGTGGATGACAGAAGGCAAATCTAAAGTAAACACTATATGGGATGGATGAATCCTAATGTTTATATTTTCATCCTCCCTTATTTCAGTATAACTACTTGATTTCTAACTTCTAGATACCTAAGTATTTTCAGTAGGATTTTCAAACTACCAGACTTGATTCTGTACAAGGTGAGTAATTGAGTACAAGAAGTATACACTTGAATAACCTGTACACTGACCCCCATTTTCCAGTTAGGCCAGCATTGGAGAATGAGAAATGGTGGGAGTAAAGGCAGCACATTCCAACCATGTCCAGACTACACAGTTGTATGCCACATACTACATATAGATAAACAGATGCCTCTAGATCTATATCCTTTAACTACATGAACACTGATGGCCTGCTGTCTTTTCAGTTAACCTAGATTTAATGGATGATAACTGTTTCCATGACACATTGTTGTGATAAAATAGATGCAAATATCTATGCTGTAGATGGCTCTTATTCCCATTTCAGCATAGGGAAGGAAAAATAGCAAATGTCAATGCTTTGATCCATGTTGGAGGGTTTGAGTGGCTAGAGATCCTGGGAGCATAGGACCTAATTTATGCTTATTTCACAAATGAGAATTCAAAAGGGTTCAGCTAAAGCTTAAGACTATTACATAAATTAATTTCCCTGTATCTGCAGATATCTCAAATCTTGTGGAGTTAGTTGAAGTCCAATAAAAAGTCAATTTGATTTTTTAGCTGTCACTGGTCAGTCTCTTCTGATGAACAACTGGGGTTTTGATCTGAAGACCAGATATTATTATTTTTGAAAGATTATAGCTATCTTTATAGGTGCCCTAAGTACCCAGTAAGAGCACCCTTATCCTATTTATCAGCAGAAGCAAATCATTGCCCTGCAAAATAATTCTTTCTACATATCAAACAAGGCAATATAAGAGATTATTCCTCAAAGTAACTTGTAGGAGTCCTTCCTTCTTCACCTCTGTACTACGCAATTAAAAGAAAACTGAATTGAGCTGTAGCAGAAGTAAAGTATTAAGTAAAGAAGTGGTCTAGACACTCATCCAGCCCAGGCATGAAGAAGTAATTCCATGCTTTGTCTGAGTCTTTGATAGATCATAGATTTAATGAAAGTCCATTAACAGAGCTTGTTAATGTTTTCTCCCCACTTATTCCCCATTTTTCATGGCCAGAGAAACCATTGTCCATGAAGGGCCTCTTGTGCTGTTAGATAGAGACCTGAGAGTTTTTGAAAGGAAGAACTTCCTTGCTGAATTCCATAAACACTGGGAGATCTTGACTAAGGAGAAAGCAAGAACCAGTGCTATCCATGAAGTGGCTATTAATAAGAAGTAGACAAGAATATACTTGCTGCCAAATGCTTATGACTGGAAGAACAGTGTTCCACTTGACCTCACAGATAATTGGAGAAAAACATGGTGGTGTTTAATAAAGTTGAATGTCTTTTGTAACATTGCTATAAGGTCAACACAAGTAGTGTGTGTACGCTACTGTATAGATTTAACTATGGATGCCAGTTCCTGTATTTTATCGTGTTTTTATAATGTTTTTAACATATGTAAGTCTCCCCGAGCCTGACAGGAGTGGTGACTAAGAAGCTGAAATAATAAATAAATAAATAATCAAATTGTCAATTTTTAATGGCTCCAAGGCTGAACTGGAGTGATAGAAGGTCTGCATGGGAAATTCTTGACCATTTTCACTCCTTTGCTCATTGATTCTTCTTCTTGGGAACTAACATGAGTAAAAATGTTAATAACTCAATATTCCCAAGTGTCCATCACTTCTTGGAACAAGAAAATATCATATTTCTGATGCAAGACAAACATCTTCACTACCACTGCAAAATAGTGATAAATTGTGCTTGCAGACAACAATGAATAGTTAACAGGTAGACAGATACAGAGTACAGAATTTCTATCTTTCAATTTTTTTCTTTATTCCAGGCCAAAAATAAATTTAAAAAACCATACAGTATCTTAAACATATACTCTACCTGAAAATGTCTTTCAATATTTTTGTGTCTTCCAACAGTGACACCTACTAAATGTTGACCACAGATTCTGGGAAAGATCACCTGTCTGAATTCACAGCCTGCTGAGAGATTTTCATCAAACCATTTGAGCCTGAACAACGTTTCAGGCCACCAACATAGACAGAAGATGGCAGTGTTTATTCATTGTTGAATAAAGCAAAAGTGATTGCTTTCACCTGAGGCTGGGTGGGTGGGAATAAAAAGCTTTTGGAATGAACAACTCTTTAAAAAGGAGGTGTTGGCAATTAATTGCAATCAGACATTCACTAAGTGCCCACCAAAGGCCTCCATCTTCCAAAGAGGTATGCACAGCTTTGTCTTAAGCATCGGAGGATCAGCTCAAGTTCAAATAAATGTGTAGGAAGCCTTTACTTGACTTGCTGCTTAAAGCTGTGGAGGCAGAACAAGAAAACACATTATTTTTCATTAAACAGGATTAAGCATCAAAATGAAACACCCTGCTTATGATAAAATATTTACTGTGGTGATCTAACAGTTATCTTCAATCTTAAGACTTTAGAGCTACTCATAAGAAACATTTTAGTGGCAGGTATAGCTGTTAGCCATCAAGTATACCTGAAAAGTCAGTGGGTGTTTGTATCTAATTATAATTTATGCTGTGAAGAGGATCTTTACCGCTGGCAGAAAAACACTTTGGATAATCAAATGCTCGGCTGAGGAAGGAATTGTTGCCACTAAATAATGTTAATATAGACTGTTTCCTACATCTTCTGATCTGTGACATTACTGATTATTGAAAGTGTATTATTGCAACTACAAAATTAATGTATTTGGGATTGTGCTGTTTCAATTGTGGATTTCATTTATCATCAAGATGTTTATGAGAAGGCCATTAAGATCTAGTAAGATCAACAGAGCAGAACCTGTGGGTGCATCTACACCAGGGGTGGGCAATTATTTTTTTCCAAGGGGCCACATGAGAGCCAAAAAATATTATGGAGGGCCGCACCTAAAGGCTGAACTACATTCTACATAATATCAATTGAATTTCTTTAATAATAATAAAAAAGGACCTACGTTGCATTTTTGATATATTAATAAGACTGATAAGAGTATATGTTATGAGCAATGAAAAAGAGAGGTTGTCATAGGAAAAATGACATGTATTCACTAAATTTTTACAAAACAATGGTTAACAAAATGTGAACATTATAACAGGGGTCAGGAACCTTTTTGACTCAGAGAGCCATAAAAGCAAAATATTTGGAAATTTATTTCAGTGAGAGCATTCTAATAATGATGATAATATTCATTCAGCCTCTGCTAATAATAATAATATAATAATAACAGGTTCCTAGAGTAGTAGGAGGGCCATCCAGTCCAACCTCTTTCTGCCATAAGGGAAAAACACAAAGTATTCCTCACAGATGGCCATTCGGCCTCTGCTAATAATAATAATAATAATAATAATAATAACAGGTTGTTAAAGAGGAGACCTCCAAGGGCCATCCAGTCCAACCTCCTTCTGCCATAAGGGAAAAACACAAAGCATTCCTCACAGATGGCCATTCAGCCATCTTGAACCAAACTTGGCACACTGAACTCTCATGAGACCAACAGAACGTACCGAAAGTGTTTGCTGGGCATTTACCTTGAGTTTGGGAGTTGTAGTTCTCCTACATTCAGAGACCATTGTGGACTCAAATGATGGATCAGGACCAAACTTGGCACGAATCCTCAATTTGCCCAAAGAGGCAGAAGAGGAGGAAGCCAGGAAGGGAATGGAAGCACCCCCCCTCGCGTGCTCCGGCCTCAGCCCCGCCCCTTTCCCACTCTGGCCCCGCCCCCTCTCCATTGCTGCACTCCCGCTCCTTCCCTCTTCCATTCAGGTGGTGGAAGGGGGAAGGAATGAAAGGGGGAAGGAGGAAGGGAGGGAAGAAAACAGGAAGACAGGAAACATAAGAAGGGAAATAGTGCCGAGGCAAGAGGGAGGGGGAGCGCACGAGGAGGAAGCGAAGGGAGAGGAGGAGGGCGAAGGCATGCTCTTGCTCCTGGCTGCCTCCCCTTCTTCCCCCTCCCTTCCCTTCCCCTCCACTTGCCTGCCTGCCTGCTTCTTCATGTTTGTAGCTGCCCCAATGGGAGTTCACCTCCCTCTCTTCAGGACAAAGCCTTGAGGGAGCCAAGGGCTGGACAGCATCGGCTGCCAGGCCGGATCCGGCCCGCGGGCCGTAGGTTGCCCACCCCTGATCTACACTGTAGAATTAATGCAGTTCAACACCACTTTTACTGCCATGACTTGTGGTAATTGTATACATTTTATACAATTGTAATTTTATACTTTAATTTTATAGGATCTTTACTCTTCTCTGGCCAAGAATGCCGGTGCCTCACCAAACTACAAATCCCAGGATTTTATAGTATTGAGCCACAACAGTTAAAATGGTGTCAATCTGCATTAATTCTACAGTGCAAATGCATCCTTTGTTTGATCTCTGTTTTGTGTATTTTAATATGTATTTTATAGAAATATGTTTTAATATGTATCTTTAATAGACATACATTTTAATATGTGTATTTGTGGTATTTTTTATGTGTTTTAATTATTCTTTTATCCACCTTGAGCCACATGGAGAGGCAGATAAAATAAGAACAACAACAACAATAATAATACTATGTACCTCCAGATAGATTGCAACACCAATCAATGGCAAATGCTCAAGGATAAGAGTTGCTGTAGTCCTCTGTAGCAACCGAAGTACCACAGTATTAACTGGATCAACTCTGACAATGTTATGGTGGAAAGCAACAATTTGTAAATTTGCTAAATTCACATTGGCCTGGTTAGTACTACAGGCAAAGATGCCACTCATGAATGTAAAGTCTTCTGGACTGAAGCATAGTGAGTCACCTTGGGGGTTGAGAGAGGCGGTATATAAATATGGTAAATAAATAAAAATTCAAGTTACTTTGTTCCTCTGCTTTTTGAAGACACATTAGTGGATTGGATTTTTATCTTCTGTGGATACAAAAAACGATTTATGTTCATGAATGACTTTTGATCTAGCATTGGCTAAAAGAGAAGTTCTTTTTCCCTTGACCACTGCATTTCTCAGTATTGATTTTCAAATTGTTCCAGGAAGGTGACATTGTTTTAAAAAAAATATTTCCTTTCTCTATTTTGTAGGAGTGAAGTCTGTATCTAATCAGTGGATGTAGATTACAGTTTGAATCTGCATCCCTTGGGTGTGTGCCTCCGCTCTGCTTCACCCCTCCCCACCTCCAGGCATTGGTTAAACTCTTCATAGATTTTCTAGAAGAATTGGAATTCACGAATGACTTGAAATCTGCCATGTGAATAATGTTGCTGTTAATGCTGTTCTTAATCATACCTTTCTAGATACACTTTCGGAATTGAAGCACATGGCTTCACAGTGGCTTCACTTCTAACCCACTCAGAGGTTTTCAGTGTTGATTCATATACAGTACAATAGAGAATTTTGAATCTGGACAAAGATACATTTTTCATATTTTCAAGTGAAGGCTGTGCCACCATAGTTAATGCAAGAGGGTAAGTTGAACAATTGTCCACAAATCCCTTGAAATCAGTGGGATTTATAAGCAACTGGACATTGGCAAGATTGTATTCCTTGGTACAGAATATTTATATGTCTGAACAAAATCAGGAATGAGAACTAGGTGAAGAAAACATTCTACTTTAAAAAAAACCAAAAAACCTGAGATATATTTTCTTATGTCTATGCAATTCACCGTGCTATGCAATTCAACAAGATCTACAGTAAGTATCCTAAGTATCCTGTCTGATCTTGGAAGCAAAGCTGGTCAACTCTATTTAGTACTGGAATGGGAGACTATCAATGGACACCAGATACTGTGGGCTATATTTCAGAGGATGGAACTGGCAAAACCGCATCTGAGTATTCCTTGCCTTGAATTCCATATGAAATCCATGTGTCACTATAAGCGACCTGTAGGCACATTTGTACTTGTGCACACACTCATACTGAGGCAATCTGAGAATATGTTCAAATCAGAGAGACACTCTGCATTCAGAAATAGATATTTTATACAACATGGGTAGAAATACAGATGTTGTCAGATTGCAGCTCCCTCCTAGTATTGGCTGTGCTGGTTAGAGCCCCAGGGAATGGATATCCAGCAATATCTAGAGAGTTTAACAAAATGCACAGTTCTGTTCCAGGAGTTGAAAAATTTATCTGGTAAAATATACATATTTAAAGGTGAGCACAGAAAAAAGGCACACTTTATTCAAAGTGTGGAAGCATATAAACAATGTGTGTAATTTAAAAAATACAAACAGAAATTTACACTTTCTTTTTAAATTCACTAGAAGTTATTTACATCAATCTGCCAGCACAGATACTAAACTGATGCACACTTTTAAAAATGCAAAATTATATGGACAGATTTCCCTTTTGCAACTTCTCCCACTTAACAAAACAAAGGGTAATTTTTAACAATGTTCTTCACACTGGAAGAAAGTCTTCAAACTGATCTGTTTTCAAGGACTATTCACAGTTCAGGCTACACTCTGTTTGAAATTCACATGTGGTATTTTTTGTGAGAAAACAATATTTTGCTTTATGAGAAAAAATATGCAAATTTTGTGCAGAGTAGGTGCTGAACTATGAAGATTCTCATTAATTCAGGCTTCTCACCAGGAGTTCTTGACACTGAAGAAACAGTTTTTTTCTATCACATTTTGAATATTTTCCTCCCTAAAAGTGATATAAACTAGACATAAAGAAAAGGGGAAACCCCAGACTTTTTAGATGTCTGTATCTGTAATCAAGCTTTAGGGCTTCAAAAGAAGCCAGATATGAACAAGTTAACTGCTCAAAATTAAACTTTTAATTTTATCCAAGAAGGCCTTGTTAGCAAAAGAAATATATGGTTGCTTTGCTTATAATTCAAATGATAATCAGCTTGTTGAACATTGCATATGAAGGAGCAGCTACCTCCTGTGGTGCAAATGAACCTACAGGCTTCACACCAAGGTGTTTAATGGCAGCAGGAGAGCGGCTGAAAGAGAAGAATACATAATTCCCTACATTTTAGTGCCTTCCAGCGATTCACATGGCTCAGCCACATTTCTCTAGTTTTGTCATCTGTTTTTCTTTTCTGCAGTCTGATTTATCTTTGCTTAGCAGAATATAATTGAATATTGAATTCAGGGTGACTAATCCATAAGATTGTGCCTCTGACTAAATATACCCAAGATTGACCTATCTCATAATAACTGTGCTAAAGGTAGTAGACAAAAGAAATAAACAAGTGATGGGATATGTCTTCCACCAGATGCATCATTTACATGGGTTGCCTGAATACCTTACTTCTGTTCTGCTGTAGTGTGCACCCACTAGTTTGGCAGGCCCTGCTCAAGATGACTCAATTGTTCCACATTTATAACCTCAACTGGGTGGTTAAATGAAGCATACCAATGTATCCCAGAACAAGGTGTCAAACCAGTTTTCAATAAGGCAACTGGGTGGATATGTTATCTATGGCAGAAGTTTACACGCAATGGATGGCATCCTGTTAGTGAAACATACACTAAGACCCAGGGCCATAGCCAGGATTTTGATTCGGGAGGGGCTGAGTCTGAGTGAGAGAGAGTCTACCCTAGCAAACTTTTGGTATCGTTATCCCAATACCCCCATGCATATGAGATATATGAGTATGGTGATCAGATCATGATATGAATAAACATAGTTTAAATAATGTACCAGTAAGGCATTCTCGCAGACCACCCTGAGAATTTTAGGACGGGGGGCTGAAGCCCCTCAAGTGCCCCCCCCCCCGGCTATATGCCTGTTAAGACCCATCATGAGCACCATTAGATCCCTCACATGCGATTTGGTGAAACTTCTGGCTGCACAACTACAATCCCATATTGTGCTCTACATCAAGGATTCAGCCCACTTCATAGGAAAATAATTAACAATCTCAAACTCAGTGCCAATAACAAACTGATAAGCTTTGATGTTTTGTCTCTATTCATCAAGGTCACTATAGAAGACACCATCACACTCCTCAACTGGAATGCCCCAGAGGACATCACAGCCCTTTTTCAACATTGCCTCACTACAAGCTACTTCCAGTGGGATAATGAATTCTATGAAGAGAAAGATGGAGTACCCCATTAGCTCAGTCAACACTTTGAAAAACAAATCCTGGAAACAGCAACAAAAACCCCCACTATATGGTTCAGATATTGTGATGACACCTTCACCATTTGGAGCCATGGAGAAGAAGAACTAAACAAGTTATTGGACCACATCAACAACTTCCATCCAGACATCCCATTTACCATGGAAAAAGAAAATAAAGGAAAACTATAATTTCTAGATATCCTTGTCATCCACAAACCAAATCAACAACTGGGCCACAGAGTTTACAGAAAACCTACACATACTGATAAATACCTACGTAAAAACTCCAACCCAGGTCAAAAAGGAGGCACAATTAAAACCTTGGTAGATCACGCAAACAGAATTTGCAAAGCCCACCTCCTCCAAGGTAAACCAAACCACCTAAACAGGGTTCTGCAGGCCAGTGGACACTTCACTACAGACATCAGAAGAGCTGCAAGACCAAGAACAAGCCATGAAAGTAAAAACAAAGATCCACCTAGAGGAAACCATTGACTTAGAGAATAATGGTGTGTTTTTTTAAACCACCCCAACTACTACTTAATGGAAAGATAACAAGGAGTAGTATTGTAAATATGTTTAGTTGTGTGAATAGCTGCTGAAGATTGTCATCAGGGATTTAAAATTGTTTTCTGGGGAAAGCGAACTGATCTCTTTTTCAATTTTCTACCTCTCAAGAGGACCAAAGGAGACACCAACACTGTAGGAAGAACTATGAGATCCATTCCGAGGACTTATTTTTTCAATAATTATATCAACACATAAATCAACACATATTGGTAACTGAAGACAATACATTGTTGAAGATATTGTAATTTAGATGAAACAGATAATGAAAATAATTAATTGGTAATTATTTGTTGTTAGTGTTTGTAAAGCAGGGAATGGATGGCACAGCCATGGGGGAGGTCCAACTGTTCCTTTGGATGAACCCTGCCTAATTATTATTGAATTGTGGTTTTAACTATGAAAATGAGGGGGGACCAGCAAGATTATCCTTGCTTTGTATATGTTTTACATTCTGCAAGTGGCAGGTTCTCTATTCTAAAATCACTTTTTATATTGCTTGGTGTGATGAATTCCCTACCCATTAGGCTTGGTAATGCCTGGAAAAGTAGGCCCAGGAAGTTCGGCAGCCATTTTAGAAGGGTGCCTGGGGGCATCCATCTTGGATCTCATTTCCTGAAGGGGGCGTGCTTAGGAGTAAGTTTGGAGGTGAATGAGGGGAGTTAGTATTGGCTGGGAGAGAGAGGGTGGAGCCTAACTTAGGAAAAGGAAAAAAATGACTTGAAAGGGAGGGGCATTTTAAAACCCTGTCAGAGAGTTGGAGTCGGTGTGTTAGAAAAGAAGGAGTTAGGAGTCTGGAGTGGAGAAGAGAATAGGGAAGGAAGCCTGAAATTGGTCAGTTAGCTAACAGAGTTAGCTAGTGAAAAGTTTTTACAGCTATTAGGGAAGATAGTTGGTGGAGGAGTGGAGATATAGATCCAGGGAAGGACTATCTGTAGTGGAGTTTAGAATTGCTAGGCAGAGAGGAAATCCTGTAAGTAATTCCTGGAGGGACAAAGGAGTGTTATTTGCAACTAAGATTCGAACTGCTTAAAGGAACCATATACTTTTATGCCAATATTTCTGAACCACTAAGCTTAATGGCTATTTTGTTCAAGTTCTCTTAAATAGACATCATTGTTTTATTGTTCAACACATCTGCCTCACGTGTGCGTCTGTCAGAGAAGTTTTAAAGCAGTTTCCTGCAGTAATCAAAAGTCTAATTGTGGCAGCGTACATCTTAAAGAAGTAATGTCTTCAGTGTTACCTCAGTACACAAGCCTGAGTGCGAATCCACCACATTCTTGCCTAAAATACCTCAAGTAAGCCAAAGGCTTAATATTGCTTATAAGTTTGGTGGCGGCCAGTGGTCTTTCAAGAGGTTTTCTGGCCAGAAGATTATTCTAGCTTTATCACAGTTTAGATTTTGGGTTTTAAAGACCCTGATAAGGCTCATTCCTTTATAATTGGTATACAGGGGTGGGATCAAAAAAGAAAGAAAGAAAGATCCGCCCTGCCTAAGTTGTCTCTTTATACTTGGCTACCAGGCATGGTTTAGAACCCAAAAATAGGGAATCAAAATTCTAATGGGGGGGGGGGGGATTTTTTTTGATTAGTAATAGAAAGACTTACAAAAAAATTTCCAAAAAATTCTAAAATGTAACGTAATTACTAACGAAATTCATTAGTAGTTCGTATGCCAGCGCATGCGCATTCCAGATGGTTTTGGCCTACAACTCCCAGAAATCCTAACAGCTGGTAAATTGGCTGGGATTTCTGGGAGTTGTAGGCCAAAACTTGAATACATCACAATGAATTCTAGATGGGACTCTCCAAATAGGAAGGAGGGAGGGAAGGAGGGAGGGAGGGGGTATGCTATTCTTGGAAGCAGCAAAAAAGGAGGAGGAGCCCCCCCTCGCTCCTCGCTGCCTCTCTCTCACCCCGATCCTGAGGGAGCGAGGGCCCAAGTTTGCCCAGGCTGAGAGGAAAAGGAAGAGGCCTGAGGCTGTGAGGAATGGTGGGAGTTGAAGTCAGGGCCGGCCTGACCTTTTCCGGGGGAGTACGCGAAGTAAATTTTGGCGCCCCCCCGGCCGCCGCATCATGCCGCCACCGCCGCTTCCGCCGCCGCCACTTCCGCCGCCGCCACTTCCGCCGCCGCCACTTCCGCACAGCCGGCCCCATGGGCCGGCTGCACCACACCTCCCGAAGCGCGGACATTTCCGCGCATGCCCAGAAGCAACTACAGGCGCTGTAGCGCCTGTAGTTGCTTCTGGGCATGCGCAGAAATGTCTGCGCTTTGGGAGGCGTGCTGCAGCCTCCCAAAGCACTACGTTTCTGCGCATGCGCGAATGTCCGCGCATGTGCACTGCGGCCCGAGCGCACCTGCGCGCTGGCTCCAAAGCCGCAGGCGCTCGGGACTCAGTGCCCATGCGCAGACATTCGCGCATGCCCAGAAGCAACTACAGGCGCTGTAGCGCCTGTAGTTGCTTTCTGGGCATGCACAGAAAATGTCTGTGTCGTGGGGCCGGCTGTGCGGCGGCACCGGGCGGCGGCAGGGCGGGGGCGCGGAAGCGAGGTGGTGCCGCGGTGCCCTCCCAGCTGGTGACGCCCGCCCAGCCGGTGGCGCTCACGCCGCACATGGCGGAATCGCTGGGGCCGCCTCTGGTTGAAGTCCAAAACACCTGGAGGGCTGAAGTTGGCCCGTCATGAAGCCTCTTCAAGGCTTTAGATCCTGGCAGGCAGAAGGGGCAGGGAGGGCCCGTCCACTCCTGATCCCCTGTCAGGATCTAAAGCACATCAAGGCTTGGCACACTTTAGATCCTGTGAGAAACCAACCTAATGTATAATAGAATGAATGCTAACTTATAGAGTAAGTGCCTAAATATTATAAGTAATCCAACTGGTCATATACCCACATTCCATGCACATGCAATAATACAGTAGTAATAACAATGGGTATAAGAAGAGGTAAAATTCAAACCAAAGTATTCTGACTGGTCCCTCCTCAAGCGGTGCAAACGGGCTCTTCTCTATGAGCCCGGATTCTGCAGCAAGCAAACGCTGTGCCCGGGCTTTTGGCTTTTCCTGGGAAAGGCTGCCTCCCGGGCTCATAGAGAAGAGCCGTTTGCACCGCTTGAGGAGGGAGCACAGTCAGAATACTTCGGTTTGAATTTTACCTCTTCTTATACCCATTGTTATTACTGCTGTATAATTGCATGTGCATGGAATGTAGGTATATGACCAGTTGGATTACTTATACATGTTGTGTGCAACTACCCCAATACTCTTTGATGTTTTAGATCCTGGCAGGCAGGAGGGGCAGGAAGCCTGGAAAATGTAAACAGAGAGGTTTACTCAGAAGTAAATCCACAAAGGAGGGCACTTCATCCAAAGTGCCCTCCTTTGCGGATTTACTCATGAGTAAACCTCTCTGTTTACTTCCTTTGCAGATTTACTTCTGAGTAAACCTCTCTGTTTACATTTTTCCAGGCTTCCAGCCGAAAGAAGGAGCGAGTTTAGGGTTTGCCTTGCCATAATACTTATTGGCAAGGCAGGCAGGAGGGTGGTGAGAGAGAAGGAGGGTGCCCCCCCTTACGACCTAATAACGATACTTAAGAAAATCCTGGCCCCCGAAGTTCTATAAAGAAAGTCCACTTCCTGGTTGGCGTTCCAGATGCGGAAATACTCAAAAGTAGTATTTCTTACGAATTTCTTCCGAATCATTTAATTTTCATAACTTTTTTCTCATGCCTATTGGCTACGTATTCCTTAATTTGAAATGCAGACTTACTGAACTGTATAGGGTAAATATGACATCTTGAATGGTTAATCTAAAATTAATAGAACATCCACCAGATATGCAGCATACACCCAAATCTTCAGGCATAGAGTAGCTTATAAGCCCAATAAATAAATACTAGCCTTTGCACAAAAATATTTTCAATTCTCTCTTCCGCATTGCTTGATCAATTCAACAGATAATAAGCTTTCAGATTAGAAGCACACATTGTGAATGCAATTCCACACTGGTTTTTTAAAAAACTATTTATAGTATTTGCTTGCTGTACAAAAATCATTGTGAGGCACCACAAATTTATTTTGCCCGTGCATCATGAATTCAGAACTAAGCTGAACTTCTTTTTCTCTTCTCTCTCTCTTCATGTACAATAGAACCACCTCCAGCTTTTCTCTCTGCCTCCCATTTCTTCTCTTTTTATGGATATAAAGCTTTCTTAGTTCTTACACACAGTAGTGTTTCATCTAAGGAGCAAAGTAAGCTTTAGAAAAGCAGATAGAATTTGAAACACATGTGAGTTCTTTAATCCTGGCTTTTAAAAGTATGCCTCTAAACTTCTATTTTTGAACATATCACAGGCTAAGCAGCTAAGACAGCACCCTAACAATCTACTTATTGACCTATTTATCATTCTTTAGGTTGGTAGGATTTGTTGGTGGACTACAATAATAGTAGGTTTTAAAAAAATATTACAGGTAAGCAGCGAGAGACCAGCCAAACTTTGCTGGCCTGCCGCACTGTTGAATTGCTGGCTAGGACTTTTGTATTTATGCAGACTAAAATATGGAAGGTTATAAGTTGCTCATCCCTCAACGATTACATGGAAGAGCTAATTAATCAGTATTACAATCTCTGCACAACTGACTGTGTGTATATGACATTATTCCAAAGGAGTACATGAAGCAATAGGCATTACCAATCTGCACCCACAGATTCAATTAACTAAAGATAGAGGATATTTGAAAAAAGTGGTGCAGGACACCATATTGTTCCCCTGTCCTGCCTAGTGATCTTGTGGGAACAGTGGCAAAACCTGTTTTGTGATACACCCCTCATGGGGGCAAAGAAGCCTTGAGACAGGGACGATGAGATAGTGATAAGGAAGAAGAGAGTGAAGGAAGGAGAACAGCCAGAGTCTCTAGCAGGCTTAGGATAAGCTGAAGCTTGGCAGAGGCTGAGGACTGCTGTGGAGTCGCTTCTCATAGTAGCTGACATGCGACCTTTGCCACTGGCTATCAGAGTGGAGACTCAAGCATCCCCATATTTTAGTATCTGAAGGAGATACTAGAATAAATAGCCTAAAGATATTGAGGGTTAGTTGTAGTTTTAGAGGGACAGCCTTTACATGTCCTCTTAAAAAAGGATTCATGGAATTCAATGAATTTACTGCCAATGTAGTCTATATGGGAGTGTATCTTTTGCTGTGGTTCTCGTACTAAAAATACAGGAACACCTATTTATGCCACCTGTTTGCATGATTTGGTGCCCCCTTGCAGTGGGGGAGAGGCTTGCGTACCCTAATGAAGTTGTGAGCTATGCTGGCGTGGCATAATAGCCACTGGTAGGGCCTCCAATGCCAGACAGGTCACAACCGAAGGGTCTGACAAAGAGCGTCAAAGGGCAGGATGGGCTCTCTAGCCTTTTGCAACTATCCTAAGAGAAGGAAAACTCTAATTTCAAACCCGGGCAGATGGTGCTCATCTAACCCTGTAAGTTCAACCACCTAAGAGAAGGAAACTCGACCCCAACCTATGACCTGAGGACCTCGTTGCCACCGTCCAAGCTTGCTAGGCCCCAGAAGACAAACCTTTGGTTTAAAGGGTGAGGCAGTTCTGTGCACGCTGCGCTCCACCAGAAAAATCCATCGCACAGGCTCGAAGGACACATCCAACTTCTGAAAAAGCCCTGTAGCGATAGGCGAGGGATGAAACGGCAGGTGTAAAGATGCACTGGAAGCTGCAGGCCCAACCCTGCATGCAGGCGGTTCAGGACTTTGGTCGCTTGAGACTGACCCGGGAGATGACAGTCTTGTTCGGCAGCATCCTGAACGACCAAGCAGTCTTTTAAAAGGAGAGCACTGCTTGCTCCATATGGAGACGGGCCTAGAAAAGGTGGCCTAACAAAAGCTCATCTTTATCTACTGAGCAAGCAGGGATCACCAGCACTGAGGCCATGCTATTGAGAACACAGCTGCGCTGGGCAGGGCACATCTCTAGGATGGAGGACCACCGCCTCCCAAAGATACTACTCTATGGTGAACTCGCCATGGGTCAGCGCAAGAGAGGCGCCCCCAAAATTAGATATGACTCCCTGAAACAACATCTCAGACTCGGCCAGATTGATCATCAACAATGTTCCACCCTGGCCTCACATCGGGAGGCATGGAGAGGCACTATCCACAATGCTGCGGCCTCTTTCAAGAAGACACGCCGAAAGGGTCTTGAAGAGAAACAACAACGCAGAAAGAACAGCAACTTGGAAACAACATCACCCAAGGAGACTTTCCGCTGTGCTTTCTGCAACCGAACTTGCCTATCTCAGATTGACCTTTTTAGTCATCAACGCGCTTGTAAAAAGCGTGGGATGAGTCCTTCCTACGAATCTTCATTCACAAAGTAATGCCAAGATTGCATGATGTGTTTGCTTCTGTCCATGATTCTAGCCATTGGGAAGGACAATTGTGATCCTGTTGCTGGTGTTTACAACAGAACACTAATAGTACCATGCTAATCTTGGGCTCATCTGCATTGATCATTTGGTTCTAAACTGGTTTGGCAGAAACCAGTGTTACTGTGTGAATTATTAGATGGCTATTTTTGGAACAGGTATGAGGCCAGGATGCGGATTATAATAACATGGTAGATGACATTGAGTTGGTCCAGAATCCATCATATCCAAGGTTTGACAGCCGTGGAGAATGCATTTCCGCATTTTTTTTAGTTAAATGCACAAGTGCACTCTAGAGACACACAAGGTGGAACACAGAAAGTGACAGCATCCCCTGTTTTCAATTTTACAGTGCTTGTCGGTGCATTGGGTGTCCACAATGCCCTTGACATTCCGCAGAGCCAATTTGCTGTGCAATGTGGTTTACAGTGCATTTAGGGGCTTATAAGACTCCCCAGTCTTATCTTAAGTCAGTTTAAACTCCTTTGGTGGCATGCCTAGAATGCGATCAATGAAAAAATACAATTGTGCAAGCGGGGGGCTTCCAGGGCTCCGTTCTCCCTCATTTTTTGAGCGATTGGGATGAAACTTGTTACAATGGTAGAACACATTTCTCACTGTTACCCCCACCCCCTACGTTTCAGAACATTTAACACGTCCACCAATTTTGGGGATTTTTTAAAAAATTGAACAACTTTTAAAAAACCTACAAGAGCTTTCTCCTTGAATTTCTATTTTCAATTATGCAACATAACCGTAGCATAATTACCCCCAAGTTTCAGACAGATTTGCACATCTACTGATTTTTTGGGATTTTTAACCTATATAAATTCAACAGTCCTATTTCACTGGAAGACCTCAGGGGCCATCCAGTCCAACTCATCCAGGGACTTCTCGGTTGTCGCCCCTGGCTCTCGCCAGGGAGATCAGACCAGCACCCTCCCTATCCCCACCCTAAACTACTAGCACCCTCCCTGTCCGTACCCTAAACTACTAAAACTACTAAATTTCCCAGGCATGCCACCAGCCCTGAGGCCCCCTTGCTGAGCAAGGCTTTCCCCTCACCTCAGGCCTCACCATCTTCTTCAGGGCCCTTCGGAGGAACCAAACCCAGCCCTTTTGGGGGAGAAGCTGCCTCACATGATGGAGACCTGGAGCCATGTACGAGACTTACATAACTCTTCTGAAAGTCATAAGCCAGTGTTTTGAATCTTAAGTTCTTTGTGTGAGAATCACCTGCATTTCTTAATATTGAGTCGTTTGTACAAATCTTATGACAAATGAAGCACAAACGAAATTTTGCACAGCCTTAGTGCCTAGTATGGTCCCCACTGTTTGATGTTAATTTTAAACTGCATTATATGGTCAGTATAGATAAGCCCCTTGATCACTTTTCTGGAACATGTAGTCCTTTTCATGTTTTAATTTAGATAAAATAGCGTGTCAGTGATTATTTTAGTTTGTAATCAACCTACAATATAGTACATACTAGAACGGTCTGGTTATAACCAACTCAAATTCATACAGCTGTGCACTTGAGTAGATTATGACCTAAGTTCCCTTCTGTTTATTTATTTATTTACTTACTTACTTACTTACTTACATAAATAAATGTAAATTCAAAGAGCTCAATTCAAAGTGCTGGTTTTGACCTATAAAGCTCTATACAGTTCTGGCCCAGCTTACTTGTCCGAACGCATCTGCCTCTACGTCCCACCGCGCAACTTAAGATCATTTGGGGAGGCCCTGTTCTTGCTCCCGCCAGCATCTCAAATGCGGCTGGTGGGGACGAGAGACAGGGCCTTCTCGGCTGTGGCTCCTCGCCTGTGGAATGCGCTGCTTGGGAAATACGATCGACCCCATCCCTCCTAGCATTTAGGAAAAAAGTAAAATCTTGGCTATGGGACCAGGCCTTTGCACAATAGCAGAATGCAGCACTTTGGACTGGAATAGGAATGATTGACGGGAATATGGATAACTGTTTAATAACATAGATTTATGGAGGAACACTGTTTTTTATTTACTTGAGTGTTGAATATTTGCTTGTTTTTAACTGTTATTTTAATGATATGTGTTTTCAGGATTTTTATTGTATGTTGAATTGCTGCCTTGTTGGCCACCCTGAGTCCCCCCCTCCCCCGGGTGAGAAGGGCAGGGTAGAAGCATTGCAAATAAATAAATAATAAATTACATCATTTATATTCCACCCTTCTCACCTCGCAGGGGACTCAGGGTGGATTACGATGCACATATACAGGCAAACATTCAATGCCATAGACACACAACATACAGATAGACACTCAGAGGCTATTTAAGATTCCAGCTTCTGGCCACCAGTTTTACATGTATTCAGTTATAACCCCATTTCATCTAGTTTTAACCTCACTTTGCAGTTTAATAACAATCTCTCATCCATGTTTATTTTTTATAAACTTCATTGCCTAGTATGCATTTTGTATGCCATGTGGAAGTGGTGGAAATTTTTGAGTAAATTGATATTTTTTTTCATTCCAATTTGTACTCCCCCCCCCCCCTGGAAGCATGAAATAGATTGGCTCACTTTAAGATGCAGACCAATTGAATTTCTTTCCTAGTGTATGCAGTTAATGGCTCTCAAGAAGCAACTATTTCTCTTTTAGATGTATTTTTTGGATTTTTTTTCATTCAGCAGCTTTTCAAACCATTATATCGTAGCAAAATAGGTATAAGATCTTCACACATGATAGGACACACTTGATGTCTATGTAGAATATAGAGCGGCAAGGTGGTGGAAAAGGGGAGAAAGAAGCATTCCAGTTGAGTAACACAGCATTCACACTCCTGCAGTCAAGGATCTTCTTTGGCTCTACTCTTGAATGCACAACATAAAACCCACTCGCCTGTCCCTCTTCCTTGATTTTTTTATTTTGTTTTAAAGAAAAAACAGAGACTGGTATTGAAATTCCCTTTGTGTTTCCCCTTTCCTCTGCTACTAAAAGGATTATTCACTGTGTCATTTATTTAAGGGTCATGTGTGACTAGCTGCTTCTGTCCCTCTTACAAGTTCTCTTGCTCCGAGAAGATGTATTGTTCTGTGCTGTAAACTTCCAACATTTTCACATGGTTATTCCATTTGAGAACTACTTTGTACAAATTTTCATAATTTCCTTCAATTAGTTGAAGTGCTCCTTAAGAAAATTTTTGTGAGTTTTAAATAATGGAAAGTGTAGAAAATTAATTCATACCAGGAAAATAATTAGTCGAATATTCCATTGTTTGGATAAACCATGTTTGAACTTTCCAGGTCACTTAGCATGTTTGGAATTCCATTTAGCTGCAAATAATAGAATGGAAGTGAGGCAAATCTCATAGGCTGATAAGGCTGTGCTTAATTTGGGCTTGTGGAGGATTATCTGGACTTCAATTATCATCTTCAAAGTTCAGGAAACAAATGTGTAATTATCTCCCTTCGATAAACTCTTGTGCTTTAAAATGAAATATAATATTTTTTAAAAGTGGTGCACTTTATTGGAAGCCTTCCTTCTGAGAAGTAGTTTCTCTGCTGCATGGGTCATTGGTGCTTAGTTACAGGGAAATCTAATTAAGCAAAGCTCATTCTTTTACACAGAGGAGTGCTGCCATCCCTGAAAGGTGCTTCTGAATATATTTGGGGAGTCACTATCAGTGCAACCAAGAACTTTTACTGAATGAAATTATGCTTCAAAGATACCTACATGAATACAGGAAGCCAACATGCACAACATACTGTGATTTCCAAATGTACAGCTGCAGTCATATACCAACTTTATTTAATTCATTTCTACCCCGTCTTTCTTGACCCAGGAGAAGACTTAAGGCAGCTTACAAATCCTGCAAAAATTAAATGCAACACAGGTAAACAATAAAACACATCTCAACAAAATATAAAACAATTTAAACATATAAACAATTAAAACATGTATCAATAAATAAAACAGATGAAAAACCATACAAAATGCAAGTCATGATTTCATATCCATAATCATTATCCAAAACCAATAGTCTGTTATGCAAGCTGTTAAAGCCTTATTCCATAGTTTCCTGTTCACCAGACACTTGCGTAAAAAGCCAGGTCTTAAGATTTTTTTTTCTATAAACCAAGAGGGATGGGGCCTGCCTGATGTCTCTGAGGAGGAAGTTCCACAGACAAGGAACTTGCAAATTGTACTTGCAAAGAGATTAGGATGGAGAACAGGGCCTCGACAACCGATCTTAAAGCTCTTGTAGACTCATAGTGGGAGATACATTTGGACAGGTAAATTGGACCAGAATTGCTAGGGCTTTATAGGCCAAGTCTGGCACTTTGGATTGGTCTTAGTAGCAGACTGGCAGCACTTTAGTGGTTTAACCCACTGTGCCACAATTATAATCATTTGAGTTGTTAAATGATTTTTAAATGTTTATTTATGTTTTATTGTATTTGTGTTGTTTTAAAATGTTGTGAGCCACTTTCGGTCCTGTTTAGGGAGAATAGTGGGATAGAAATAAAGATTTGTTGCTGCTGCTGCTGTTGAACTTTTTAAATGAGGGGCACCTATATCATGGTGTGCCATTGTATATACCATTATATACAGAGCAACCATGCAACCATGATGCAACCATGCACCAGAGCAACCATGCATTTTGTGGGCCCTGGAACCAAACCCCAGCAGATACAGAGCCCACTTTTTCTTCACATCATTCATTCAGAATAAGAGTAAGGAAAGATAGGACTACTACGTTTCTATCTTCACAGGTTTACCATTCAGTAGGCTATGATTGAAAAATCGTGGGTTTCAGCTTTCTTGTATAAAGCATTTTGGATAAGTTCTTAAGTAATATTTGATTACTATTTACTTTTGCGATTACATTTTGTAGCAACTACCTAATTTAGTAGGACTTTTGTTTTTTTCTTTCATATTAAAATGGATATGCTTCTTTTTACATGAAAGAAAAGCCTACCTTTGTGTCTACTCTTTTGTGGACATGGGACTTACATATGTTACTAATACAAAATATTAAATAAAGCATCCAGTATCAATTAAAACACATTCAATTCCCAGTACTTACAAACAAAAAGCAAAACCTGAATTTTACAGTGAGAAACACTTTTTGTGACTTTCATCCACATGCTCATCCTGAATTACAATTAAATGTCTTAACTCCTTCTATATTGTGTGAGCTCCTTCCTGATTTTTTTTGAGTAAACTGTCTATATAAGAACCTTATTGTAGAAGTTAGATAACCAACATAAGAAATATTATAAGAGTTACTGAGAGCATTATTCTCTCTCCAGGATCAAGTCAGGATGATTTGCAGTGAATGTATGAGTAACCTCAGAGAATGCAGGAGGGAATAGGGTGCTAGCTTATTCTCAATATTGTCAAAAGTGATTGGATGTTTTTCTTTCATTGGCATCCCACTAGAGACGTGACAAGCTTTCGTTCTTTATTTCATTCACTTGTCCTAAATACCTGTCTTTTCCCACATCCCTATATTGTATGAGGCTGTAAAATGGTGTTATAATCCCACATTGAAATTTGCACAAATTTATATTTCATGTTTTTCCTGATTTACACATTTATTTGCTGTTTACCTAATTTATTCAGTCTCTCTTTCTTGAGGAAAGTATGTTTCTGTGTATTTTTCCCTCCAGTGTGTGCCTTTCAGTAATTTGCATTTCAAAATACACACATTGTTATATACACTTTATTTCTTGTAAACATGCTGGCTGCTTGAGGCAATCCATGTATTTTCTCATGCTGCTTTTATTGAGGATATTGAGTCTAATAAAATTTATTTCCATTGTTTCTTCAAGCCTTTCTTTGAGCCCTTGCAGGTAGACTTATGCCAAAGGCCAAGACTAAAATGTTAACAACTTTCATCAAACTACAGTAAATCATAGCCAAGTAATTCTCAGCAAATTACACACTGAGCCATATCACATCTACCCAACTTTTTTTCCTGAACCCAATTTAGCTGTAGTTGGATGAAACAGGTTCTTTGTTCGGTTGAATCTGGCTGTTGAATCTGTTTATTTACACATTTTCATTTTCTAGTTAGGTGACATATAATGGACTGCAATCTGGACAAATAAATTATTGATGAATTTAAACTTCCACATTATGTCTAACTTTCATTTTGTGTATATTATTATGTATTTTATGGAAATATGTTTTAATATGTGTATTCTATTGAGTGTTTTTAAATTATTGTGTGTTTTGATTATGTGTTTTAGCAATGTTGTAACCTACCTTGAGCCGTGTGTAGAGGCAAGTAAAAAATAAAATTATAATTATAAGGGTATTTTTCTGACATCAAGAGTTTCTTCCCCATACCAGTATCAACTTAATAATTAAATTATCCTATGTCTTGTGTAGTAACTTTTTGCAGATGGGAGTGTGTTGTCTCGCTAAATCTTAGAGAAGGATTTGTGAGGGAATAGTTTATGTCTGCAGCTCCAAACTTGATTTTATACCTTGACCAGATCAATTTCTTGATTTTAACATCTAGATTAAGATCATGGTATTTAAAAGGATACTCTTGCATGTTGCTTCATTATTGTTTCAGAAGTGTAATTGTGGCATCTTTAAAATCTGAGTCTGAGTGACAGATGATATACCCTAGCAAGCCTTTTGCATCGTTATCCCAATACCCCCATGCATATGGGATATATTGAGCATGGTGATCAAATCATATGAATAAACATACCAGTTTAAATAATGTACCAGTAAGGCCTTCTCGCGGACCCACCCTGAGAATTTCTTGGGGGGGGGGTGAAGCCCCTCAAGCCCCCCCCCCCGGGCTACATACCTGGTCTTAGACCCAAAAAAACCTGAACTCTCCCCAGAATCAAAGATGACTAAACTGAGACCGTTGTATTTTAGACATATAGAGTCATAGAATCATAGAGTTGGAAGAGACCTCATGGGTCATCTAGTCCAACTCCCTGCCAAGAAACAGGAAAATCACATTTAAAGCACGCCCACCAGATGGCTATCCAGCTTCTGTTTAAAAGTCTCCAAATAAGGATCCTCTACCACACTCTGGGGTAAAGAGTTCCACTGCTGAACAGTACTCACCATTAGGAAGTTCTTCCTAATGTTCAGGTGGAATCTCCTTTCCTATAGTTTGAAGCCATTGCTCCGTGTCCTCGTTTCCAGGGCAGCAGAAAACAAGCCTGCTCCCTCCTCCCTATGACTTCCCCTCACATATTTATTTATACATGGCTATTAAATATCCTCCCAGCCTTCTGTGCTGCAGGCTAAACATGCCCAACTCTTTAAGCCGCTCTTCATAGGGTTTGCTTTCCAGATCCTTGATCATTTTAGTCACCCTTCTCTAGACAAATTTCAGCCTGTCAACATCTCCCTTCAATTGTGCTGCCCGGAATTGGACACAGTATTCAGGTGTGATCTAACCAAGGCAGAATAGAGGGGTATAATGACTTCTCTGGATCTACACACTATATTCCTGTTTATGCAGGCCAAAATCTTGTCGTCAGTTGTCATATCCAGTGTACCTTTATTTAGATAAATTTATTAATCCATGTGATTCTCTCTATGGTATTTATTAGGATCGGGTTGCAACTGAATTGCAACTATTCTAGGAAGGATCAAACCACACAAGATAAACCAAATCACTGCTCAGAAAGAGGAAGCACTGTTAGATGCAATTATATCAATGTATTTATTTATTTATTTACTATATTTCTACCCCCCCCATCTCACCCCCCCCCTCCGAGTGGACTCAGGGCGGCTTACATTATATCAATATAGGTTAATATGTTCTTGTTCTTAGCTTTTCTTCGCAAACGAAGATTCAGGAAGGACTCATCCCACACTTTCTACAAAGCACATTGATGATTCGGAGGTTGGATGTGTCCTTCGAGCCTGTGAAATGGACTCTTCTGGTGGAGTGCAGCATGCACAGAACTGGCCTCACCCTTTAAACCAAAGGTTCGTCTGCCGGTGCAAACTGTTAATATAGTACAGTTCATATTGCACAATGTAAGTTGTACACATGCAATGAAATAACATGATGCCTTAGCATGAAGTTATGGCACATGATCTTTGAAATCTCATCTTACATGAGAAAGAAATTGAGTGATCCTGTGTTGTTTTTACTATCAGCAGTTCTCCTGGATTTCTTTCTTTCCAGTGTTCCAAAGGGAGAGAAAAAAAACTAAAGTGAAATAGCTAGGGATACAAGGCTGAGCTTTCTTCAGAAAGCAGGGAAGTTTCAGACCCAGTGGCTCTAACATAACTTAAAAAATTCTAATTTTGGGGGCTATTGACATTATTGTAAACACTACCATAACTATATATCATCTGTGGTGAATCTGCTACTATGCCGGTAGAACTCCTGCCCACCAGCAGAAGATATTTCTGCATCATCTAACCCAACTCCCTCTCAGATTATTTTCAAAAGAGATTACAATGGTTTAATAGAGAAGACGAAAACAATATTATGATTATATGTGACTTCCATACTCATAGGCACTAAATTATTGCAAATTGGGGATGCAATAATTTTGGTCCCTCTTTATGGGTTTCTTCACTTTATCAAATTGAACTCTAAGAAATTAGAAGCTGGACTAGACAGTTTCTGGTCATATTCAGAAAAAAGTATGTTCTTATGTACTACAACTTAAAATGCTCAGCCCACAAATTTAACAGCATTTCCTTTGCTTCAATTTTTCCTTTGTTAAAGGTGTCAAACTACTGAAGTATACTCCATAACTACATACAGTTCAGTTGAGATTTGTGTGGGCAAGGCATTGACAATGCCATCCATTTCAAAAGGAAACATTTTATTTGTAATTTTAAGTTCAGTCTCTGCCATGGTAACATTTGTAAAACTGTTAACACTGATAATAAATAATGTACAGTGTTCCCTCACTTATTGCTGCGGTTAGGTTCCAGGACCTCCCGCAATAAGTGAAAAACTGTGATGGAGGGATGCTCTATTATTTTAATATTTATACATTATTTTAGTAGTTATACACTATTTTCAGTACCACTGGCTTGAAAATATAATTTATAGGAAAGGCTCTTCAAGGTTGGAAGGAGGGTGGGAGGACTGAGGAGGGAAAGCGCTTTGGAGAGCGGCAGCAGCAAAACCCCACAAAACAGTGAAAATACCATGATAGATATTTTAAATTAATATTTTTTTAAAATCCGCAAAACAGCGAGTCTGCAATAAGCAAACCATGAAGTACCGAGGGAACACTGTATTATTCTTATACTGAATCAGATACTGAAGCAATTTGTCATTCCTCTGGTTTAGCATTTTACCTACTTCAGATCCTTATTGCCTTTTTGAACCAGATAATCACAAATCACTATTTCCCTATCGGGAAAACAAAAATGAGTGGAATATGTCATTTTAAGATCACAGATAACAGATTAAAAATATAATTCTAAAAAAAAAACATACATAAGGGTTGTTTAAAAAAAAATTAAAAAAGCCAATATCTTTTCATTTTTTTTTTCTTCACAGAAGGCCTGAACTTTATCCTGCGTGGAACAATCAATAACAAAACTGGAGGAGACAAATCTTCAGCTTGCACTGCAGTGCTCCCAACTGATATTACTGAGCCATGGTGATTTGTAGCCAGATATAATCCATCTCATAAATTTCTTGAGGTGATAAGAGACTGTCCCAGCTGTTGTCTCTACAAAAGAACACTCCAAAAGTTTAAACAGAAATAAAACAAAACATATTCCTCTCTTTGGAAAGTGTAGGTTGTGTTACTTTAATTTCTTTGTTACCAATTACTACCACAGCTCAAAGCATGTTCAGTCCCCATTTCCATTCCTGCTGGAAGTTTGCTTTTTAAACCAGATTCCTGGGCATTACATGAGTTATCAAAGCACAACTTGCATACTCAGACCCCTTCTACACAGCTGTATAAAATCCCACCTTATCTGCTTTTCATTGGGTTATATGGCAGTGTGGACTCAGATAACCCAGTCCAAAACAGATATTGTGGATCAGGGGTGCTCACACTTTTTCAGCATGCGAGCTACTCTTAAAGCAACCAAGTCCAAAAGATCTACCTGCCCCCGCCGCCATGTGCTCCCACGTGCTCCCGCCGCCGTGCGTGGTCCTGCTGCTGTTTTCCGCCCGCGCAGCACTTCTTCTGCCTGCGGGGCATTGCAGGAAGAAGAAAGCATGAGGCGGGGCATCCAGAGGGAGTGCTCCGCCCTGCCTGTCTCGCTGGCAATGGAGGCTGCACAGCTGCTTCTGGATGAGAGAGAGGCAGGGCGCTCCCTCCAGAGGCCCCGCCTCGTGCTTCCTTCTTCCTGCAATGCCTCGCAGGCGAAAGAAGCACAGCAAGAGCAGAAGCCAGCAGCAGGAGCGTGCGTGTGTGCAGGGTGTGCGCATGCATGGCAGGAGTGCCCCATTTGGCTGGTGAGGCCCGAAGATCACCTGGAAGAGGGCCGAAGATCTACTAGTAGCTCCCGAGCTACCTAATGAGCCCCCCTGTGTGGATTATCTGCTTTAGTATTCTGGATTATATGACTCTGTGGAAGGGCCCTTATTCACTGGTGTAGTGTACTGTAATTCTCTGCTGTCTGCAGTAAAGTGATAACCTATTTGAAGGGTGATCTATTTCTGCATTCCTTTTTAGATTTTTCTTGGAAAACCTTCAGACAACTTGTTTATATTTCACATTACTTTTGGGGACTTCTGTTTTAAAGAAAATTAATTCATTTTCAGGTCTTTAAATCAACTCCATTGGCCTAGAGCTTCCTGGTTTTCATTTCTTAAAAAAATAATGTCATTATTTTAATACAGTTTTGCACATGTAAAATCGCAGTGAAATCCAGCATATCTACACCATGGATTTTATAGTGAAAGGAGACCATATATAATTATTACAGATATTTAAAACATATCTAAATTTGTAATCACTGCTTTTACAGCCAGTCCCCAAATTACAAACATCCAACTTGCATCCAACTCCTAGTTACAAACAGGGGCAAGATAACAGGAAGTGAAAGAAGATTTACCCCTGGGAAGGGAAATTCACTAAGAACCCTTCTACACTGCCAGATAATCCAGGGTATCAAACAGAAAATCCACATTATCTGATTTGAACTGAATTATTATAGTATACACTGCCATATAAGCCAGTTTTATACAGTTGTGTAGAAGAGGCCTAAGAATTATCATGAGAAAAATGTCTCCAGTGAAGCTTTATCACCAGTCCTTGTTTCCATACCAATTTTAAATGTTCAAAACTGAATTGTCACAGGGACAGAAAGTGAGGTGAAATCTTCTGAACAGGGGCACAGACAGCAAAATAGACAGCACAGGGGAGTTCATCCTTCCCTATGCTGTCCAAAACTTTAAAATTGGTTGGAGTTACACTTAAGATTGTACCTATTCCAATTTATAAATTCAATATATGCACAAACTGAAAGAACCTATAACCATTAGCATTAGATTATTATTAGCAATTTGGTGCAGATTGTACATGCTTTGAGCTTTGATTGAATGAAATACTCTTTAGATAAATATCATTACATTATAAGTTGTACCTGAGGGCATAAAAGTAGATGGACTTAACTGAATATCAAACATTTCCTGTGAAATGACTTTGTTGTCTATGCTGGTTTGCTGGATACTGTGACAGACCTGGGTATTGGCAGGCCCGGATTAACAACTTTTTGCACCCTAGGCCACACTTTGGATATACGCCCCCTTTAAGCCAACCTCTACCCCCACCCACATCACGCAGACCCACACTAATAATAAAACCTTATCTTCTCCTTTGATCTTCAAAACGCGTATTGCTGATGATTTTTTGTATTGAGGGAAAAAGTGAAAGAAAGGAAGAAAGAAAGAGAAGGAAGGGAAGGAAGAAAGGAAAGTAAGAAAAGGAAGGAAGGAAGGAAGAAGAAAGGAGAGGAAAGAAGGAAGGGGGAGGAGGGAGGGAGAAGGAAGAAAAGGAAGGAGGGGAGGAAACAAGGAGAAGGGAGGAAGAGAAGGAAGGGATGAAAGGGGGAGGTAAGGGAAGAAGGGAGGGAAGGAAAAGTGAAAAGAAGGGTGGATAGGAAGAAAGGAAGGGAAGGGAAGGAGAAAAGGAAAGTAAGAAGAAGAAAGGAGAGGAAAGAAGGAAGGGGGAGGAGGGAGGGAGAAGGAAGAAAAGGAAGGAGGGGAGGAAACAAGGAGAAGGGAGGAAGAGAAGGAAGGGATGAAAGGGGGAGGTGATGGAAGGAAAAAGTGAAAAGAAGAGTGGATATGAAGAAAGGAAGAGAAGGAAGGGAAGGAGGAAAGGAAAATAAGGAATGAAGAGAGAAAAGGGGGAGGAAAGAAGGAAGGGGAGGAGGGACGGAGAAGGAAGAAAAGGAAGGAGGCCCAAGTTGACCCAGGCCTAATGTAGAGGCACCCAATGTGGCCCCATTTGCCCAGCTTCCCCCTTCCTCTCAGTCTTACCCCCTTTTACCTGTGATATTTATTATTTTTAAGGGTCTTAGGTGATTTTAAGGTTTTTTTGTTTCAGACAAAACTATGTTGGATTCCATTGTTATGTTATGTTATAGGTTTTAAATTGTAATCCGTATTGTTTTTAGTACTGCGAGCCACGTTTATTTTTCATTTATTTATTTATTTCTATCCCATCTCATCTCTCCATATGGAGACTCAAAGCGGCTGACCATCAAAAACATTACTACTTAAAATATACAAATAATCCTGATTTTATAGCTGGATAATTTGGATTATACTGAATTCAACATATATGGTTTTCTCCAAAGAAGGTTGGGACCAAAACAAGGAGAAATTGCTTTATTTCATAGCCGCGGCCAGGCTTGTATTTGCCAAAAACTGGAAAAAAGAGGAGACACCGCAAATAGAGGAATGGTTTAATAAATTAAGGGATTTAATGGAATCCGATGAATTATACAGTAAGGTGTATGGAAGAAGTGAAAAGTCAAAGGCGGACTGGCAACCTGTGCGGTTTTATTTGGGAAAAAGGAGCCGTTAAAGGAAAGATCAATTTAAGCAATATGATCCCAGCAGGTGAAGGCCCTGAGTGAGCCAATTGTTTATATTTCAAGTATGGGAGGCCTTCGATGCCCCGAACTGGAAGACTGACTGTGTGTGAGTATATCTGTTGTATTCCTTTCCCCCACCTTCCACTCCACTCCTTTCCCTTTCCCCACCCTTTGTGTTTTAATCATGTTAAAAACCTAATAAAGAATATTAAAAAAACATATATGGTTTTCTACATGTTAAATGCATTACTATCAATATTAGCATAAGTAGAGCACTCTATTTTGACAATTATATACTGGGAGTTGGAGAGTTGCTGGGATTTATAGTTCACCTACAATCAAAGAGCATTCTGAACCCCACCAATAACAGAATTGGGGCAAACTTCCCACAAGGAACTCCCATGACCAACAGAAAATAGTGGGAACTGACCTTTCTTTCTGGGAATTGCAGGGTGCTGGGAGGGAAAGGCTCCCTGAAGAGCCAGCCCATGTGGGAGACCTCCTTCCTCCAAGCTCTGCCCCACAGAGAACCCCCAGGAAGGAAAGGAGGGAGGGAGGAAAAGCCAAGCAGGCAGGCAGGAAGGAAAGATGTGGGGAAGAAAGGAAAGAAGGAAGGAGGAGAGGAAGAAGGGGGGCGAGGGGGGAAGGCTGCCTGCATGGCGAAGTTTTTTGAGTGTAGTTTGGCCCAATCCACTCCCCTCGTCTGAAAGCAATGGAAGCAGGTGAGGGGAGGAGGGCAGAGGGAGGAGGGGGCCTTCTCTTGCAGTGCACAGGACTCTTCCAATCCCCACTCTTTTCATGCAGGAGCACACACACACACGGCACTGAGAGACTGAAGGGGGGGGGAATCAGGAGCGAAGCACGCAAGCAACCCCAAAACGTGGCTCTCCTTCTGCTTCAACTTCTCCTCCGTGGCTCAGCTCCTCCCACTCTCTCCCTCCTCAATTTCAAGCCACCACACGCTCTAGTGTATGGCGCTCCACGCACATGCGCAGAAGCGCCCGAAGGTCCGGTCGCCATTTTTTAATTTTTTAAATTTTTTTTTAAAAAAATAAAAAAAATACGTTTTGTTTTTAATTGGGGGGTTTGGATTTGCCGCCCTCCCATGTCTGCTGCCCTAGGCCATGGCCTAGGGTGGCCTTATGGATGATCCGGGCCTGGGTGTTGGTAGTGTCTGATATACAGTATGTGCACAGGATATATCTTCATATTTCCAAATTAAAACTTTCTGTTGTCCTCAAAACTGCAGGTTCTTTTTGCTCAGTGAAACTGTGGTCCCCTAGATATGATTCAGCTCTCCTTACTTCACATTGGTGGCTGGCTGGCTAGAACTTTTGGAAATGGAATCCAATAACACTGTGGGATACTCCTGATTCAAACTATTGGTAATAAGAATACACCTCAACAATTGCCTTCTGAGAAAATTTGGGGAAGACTTACAGTCTGACAATACCATTGGCAGGCACTCAGCCTGTTCATGCATGCACACTCACACAGGGTGCCCTCTATCCCTGGCAAGCTAATTGGTGTAGAAAAAATACAGGCTGAGTTAAAGTATCAAATTGTACAACCACTCCAGCAAAATTTATTTATTTATTTATTTACTTCATTTATATCCTGTCTTTCTCAACCCCACAGGGGACTTAGGTCAGCTTACAAAAATCAACAACATCCTAATACAACTCAGTAATGAACTCCCCAACTAGAAAATATCCCTTACATATCTACATATCTATTTATTTTTAATCCAACATGTCACCTGTTATATGGTCCAAGAAGGTTCACATTATACTGGTCAATGTACTTTTTCATCAGACATGATTTTTGGTGGAGTAGATATATTTTTGATTTCAAATCTGTTTTTAGTTTTTCTGAAGTACATCAAGTTTTTGGATTCTTTGACATTATCACAATCATACATAGCATCTGACTGGCATCTGTTTATTGACTCTTCAAAGCAAAGTTTGAAAGCTGTGCTGTTGCATAATGGAAATCAAAAGCCGAGCATACCAATTGCTCATTCTGTTCATTTAAGTGAAATGCACGGCAACATGAAAATACTGCTTGAAGCAGTCCATTACAAAACACATCAGTGGTATATCTGTGGTGATTTAAAAGTCATTGGAATGCTGATGCGTATGTAAGCAGGGTTCACAAAATTCTGTTGTTTCCCATGCACATGGGACAGCTGTGCTGTTGCAGAACATTGGGTCAATTGTAATTTTTAGATTAACTCAATAAACAATACAAAGAGATCGGGAAGTTTTTTTTAAAAAAAAAGAAATGTAGAAAAAGGATTACAAAATTAAAAGATGAAAAGGGACAATTAAAAACTAAGGTGGAGGATTTAAAGGAAATTATGACCAGTTACTATGAAAAGCTCTATACAAATAAGGATATTGAAAGATCAGAGGAAATAATAACAAAGAATTGGAACCTCAGACACAGTGATCACTGGACAATAATATAATCATTAATGAGATAGAAAATGTAATAAAAAATCTCAAATGAAACACATCTTCTGGGGCAGGCAGATTTACTGCAATTTCAGAACTAGATCTCGTATTTTAAACAGTTTTATCTGTATTTATTGTATTTATATGTCTTGTTGCCAATGTAACTGTGTTGTATTGTATTGTATATTTGTTTTGTTTATGAAGCACTGAATATTGCCTTACTGTAAGCCACTCTAAGTCCCCTTTGGGGTGAGATAGGGTGGGATAGAAATATAGTAAATAAATAAAATAAAATAATTTTACAAAACATTTCAAGCAGAAATTTCTCCCAGCCTATTAATATTATTTAATAAAAAATGACAAATAAAAAAATCCCAGAAACATGGAAAAGATCATAAATAATAATACTAAAACATAATAAGGAAGAGTACAACTCCAAATCATATAGAGCAAGAACACTATGTAATGTGGATTATAACATTTTCACAAAAAATAGCAAATAGACTGAAATAAATAATTCCAAGTTTAAAAGAGGACGACTAATATGGATTCATTAAAACAAGGAATTTAGCAGACCCAAATAAGAACATATTAAACATAATCAATCATGCAATGAGAGAAAAAATAAATTATTAATAATAACAATGGATTTATATAAAGCTTTTGATTCAGTAAATCACCAATATTTGTCCCAAGTATACAAAGACTTTAAGCTGGGGGGAAAATTGTGAAATAATTAAGGAACTATATAAAGGCAATCAGGCAGAAATATTAATCAATGTCTCCAAACCCAGAATCATCAAAATTAAAAGGCGCAGAAAACAAAGATGCCCTCTCTTACAAATCCTATTTGCTATGGCAATAGAACAATTAACTTGATCAAAAAGATAAAAAATTAAAGAGTACAAGATTGGCAAGGATGAAATAAAAATAAATTTATTTGTAAATGACACTACAATACTACTAGGTTCTCTAGAGGAATCAGTAATAAAAGAAACAAGAACAATAAAAAAGTTTGAAAAGATATCAGGTCTAGCAGTAAATATTGAAAAATCAGATATTTTACTTGAAAACTATCCTAGATAGAGTCAAAAGAAGTTCAAACCATATTGGGCACAAAATTGGGCAGAAAGAAGCTAACATATTTGCGAGTCTATATCTCAAAGAATCTAAATATAATATAATACAAAGAAACGATAACCAATCATAGAAAAAATAACAAGCAAATGAAAAATTGGAAAAAGGGAACTGGGATATAAAAATAGAATGACAATAGTAAAGATGATTTCACCCAAATTTCGATTCCTTTTCCAAGTTTTACTGTACAGTATTTCAAGAAAAATAATTAAGAAATGGGATAAGCTATTAGCGATCCCTCCCAATTTAGTGTTGCCTGCAAACTCGATGATAATGTCTTCTAATGCTTCATATAATAAAGATGTTTAACATACCCGAGTCCAAGACAGAACCCTGCAGAACTCCAATAGTGACTTCTTTCCAGGATGGAGAGGACGTATTGGTGAGCACCCTTTGTGTTCGTGCGCTTAGCCAATTATAGACCAACCTAACCGTAGTTCTGCCTAGCCCAAATTTGACTAGTTTGTTTGCCAGAAGATCATGGGGGACCTTGTTGAAGGCCTTATTGAAATCCACATACGCTACATCCCTGCATTTACCTAGCTTGTAACTCTATCAAAATAGGAGATCAAATTTGTCTGGTCTTGTTTTTTTTTATAAATCCATGTTGACTATTAACAAAGACCCCATCCCTTTATAAGTGTTTGCAGGCCACTTCCTTAACAATATTTTCCAGAATCTTGCCTGGTATCATTGGCCAGACAGTAATGGTTTGGATCATTCTTTTTTCTCTTGAAGATAAGGACCACACTTGCCCTCCTCCAATTTGCTGGGACATGTCCCATTCTCCAAGAACTCTCAAAGATGATTGCCAGTTGTTCCAAGTGGGGCACTGCATGGTGAGGTGATCCATTTCTCCTTAGCAGTGAGTGATGGTACAAAAAGCAGAAACAGGGACCCATTAGGTTCCTGTCACAGCTATTTGTCAGACTATTGGTCACTTCTGGGGTGACCCTGATGACATCTAACTGCAGTACTCCACTCACTATTGGAGTACTGCAGGAAGATGTCATCAGGGTCACCTGATGCTAGTGCTGTAGAACACTATTGCTCCATATACTCACCAACTCTTGAGGTGTGTTTCAGGGACTGGATTTGGAGAAGGAGATCTTGGCCAACTTGTGACAATTAAGTTAAATCAATCAAAGGGTAAACATAACTGATTTATTTTATGTTAATTAAAATTAAGCAGCATGTGGCCCAACTACATTTCTTTAGGGAAGAAATTCAATTTTTGGATCCTTTTTGGAAATACCCATCACAGGTCATTCCCATAATGAGACTATGAAAGTAGCCTCCCGAACTGGTGCTTAAGGGGTTCAGCTTTAATAATTCTGTATAGTAGCTACATTTTAATTGTTCACACTGTCAGTGCAGTGCCATACAACCCTTCTTTTCTGTTTCTGCCATTTGTTACTATTCCCTGTGTACCACTAGTTAAAAGTAAAACACACCTTATTTTCAGCTCATTTTAAGTACAGGCAATCATCTTTCATAGAAAAGATGATTGCCTGTTAAGATATCAACTGATTATCACAGGTCCCAAGTAAAGTTCACCGAGTCTCTTATACCAAATCATCAGGGTAATCAAAAAATTCTTTCATGTTATAGCATCAACCTATAATTACATCAGAATTAATGGTATGCATATTAAAACTGGCTTTTGAAAAAGGTCATTTGCCAGTGAAAAAATGATATTGGTTATAAATGCAGGGAATAAGGTCTTCACAAATTTTGAGGTTGAACAAAAATAGTAATTGAAGAGATTATTGAAATTCATCTTACTAGTGTGATGACCTAGCTTTTGGTCATCACATTAAAGAATTGATTACCAAGGAAGTGGCAATTGGAGCATAAAACATGTGCTTTTATTGTATGAGTTATGTAACATTTAGTTCATCCAAATAGGAGGCTCATTAACCTCTAGGTAACCTCTTTTGGCTACTTTATCCTGCAAAGGGGAAAAAAATGAGGGACACTATTGAACATGAACAATGCGTCCTCCCCTTTCCCCAGAGTTTTGTTTCTAATGAATGGGTGTTCATTTGCTTTCCTTCTAGAAAAAAATCAATTCAGCATGACAAAGTCATAGGGAAATCCAACCTGTTCTAAATGCAACAAATCCATTACTCCAGATCCCTACATGGCTACAAGAAACTCTCAAAGAAGAGTACGCCAACCTTCCTATGCAACATGCTCCAATAGGGAAGAACTCATACCATCAGAAAATCCATCCAAATAATTTTTAAAATACGTTATAAGGACAACAATATTAACAATCTGGAATAAATGTAAAACAAGATCAAACAGTAAAATACCATTATGGATATCAATTTAAGAGGCATTTCATAAAATGGACAAGGAAACTACTGGAAAAAAACCCCAGGGATAAACTTAAACCACAACAAAAAAAACTGTTGGAAGAAAGGAGGAAACTTTACTGGCATAAATATAGACAACTATATGAATGATATGAAATGGATACAATATTTGAGTTTGAAGAATACAAATCAGATTTTTTAATCATTTTATGTATGGTGATGTCCACTTGATTAGAACATTTCTGCTGAAAATGGAATTAGAGAAAGAGCAAGTGAAAGACTGATTCAAATGGGCTTAAAATATTACATGCAATGCTAAACTGGAAAGATGGGGAAATATGTGATCAATAAGTCTGAGACATTTCTTGACCCCAAAGTTTTTTTTAATAAAATGATGCATCAATGGTATTGGACGCCAGTCAAATTACCAAAGATACTAAAAATCTGTGTTGGAAATGTGAAATACATTATGGGACTTTTTATCATATGTGGTGGCTATGTGAGAAAGCAAAAGAAATGTAAAAATGTTTACTAATTTTGAAGATTTAAGCATATAAAATAATGAGAATGTAGAGTAGAATAGGGAAGTAAGATATAAAGTTAGCGGGATGATAACAATATTTTGCCATATTTCTTCAAATAATAAAGTGTGAAGTCAATTTTAGTTTAATTAAAATTTTATTTTTCAATTATAATAGAGTTTAGGAAAGAGTGGGTGGGAGTTAGCTTTTCAGTGTTTAAGGTTAGATGGGGTGTATCTATATAAATAAAAAATGTAATGTTCGTTTGTGGGATTAACATAACTCAAAAACTACTGGACAAATTGACACCAAATTCGGACACAATACACCTATCAGGCCAACGAGTGACCACCATTCATAAAACACTAAAAAACACAGTGGAAGAGACTTAAAAAGCCAAAAAATACATTACAACGGATGCACAAAACCATACACACACATATACACACACAAACATATATACGCACAAACACACATATACACAAGTACACACATACACAAAGCACCTATATACAGACTAGGCCACAACAATGTGTGGCAGGGGATGGCTAGTTGAGAATATAAACTATGTTTAACGTACTCACTAACTTAATTCATTGTATAATAAGGACGTGTATTCCTGGAATAAATAAATACAGTTTTAAAGAAATTCTGTCGTAATGATTTTTTTTTTACTTTTCTTTATTATATTTTGAAAGCAAAAGCTTAGATAATACCCTCTGGAACAACATAAAGCTAATTTACTTCATTATGTAAAGACAAGTATTCAAGTATTTGAACATGGCTTCATCACTTTTTTGCAACAATTGTAGCATTTATCAATTGTGGGATTTATAAATTTTACGAGAGTGTTGAAAATTTAGAAGTGTAATGGCATTATTGTTTAAAGTGAGTAGACTAATAGGGTGTAGCAATTGTAGTTGGAAGCCATAGGCAGCAGAAAACAAGCCTGCTCTCCCCTCGCTATGACTTCCTCTCACATACTTATACATGGCTATCATGTCTCCTCTCAGCCTTCTCTTCTTCAGGCTAAACATGCCCAGCTCTTTAAGCTGCTCCTCATAGGGCTTGTTCTCCAGACCCTTGACCATTTTAGTCGCCCTCCTCTGGACACATTCCAGCTTGTCAACATCTCCCTTCAGTTGTAGCCCCATACATTCCCCCGAGATCACTACGTTCTGAGGAGTCGAATTTGCTCCTGATTCCATCGGTCCGCGCCTGTCACCTGTCTGCTACCAGGCAAAGGGCTTTCTCTGTGGCGGCTCCGGTACTCTGGAACTCTCTCCCGGACGACGTCCGAGCTGCCACGGAGCTCATCCCGTTCCGCAGGGCTTGTAAGACCGCCCTGTTCAGACTGGCCTTCGGCTAGGCGAGTAAGCCGAATGTACTCATCTTCCTAATCAGCACCCTGGTTCAGGGAATGCCATGGCATGCACATAATTTTAATCTCGGGACCTATTGTATTTTGTTTTATTGTATGTTTTATGTTGCATTTTATTGTATGGCGACATGGATGTACATGCCTGCCGAATTTTATGATGTTATCCGCCCCGAGCCTGCAGGGAGGGGCGGAATACAAGATGGAACAAATAAATAAATAAATAAATAGTGCCTGGAATTGGACACAATATTCCAGGTGTGGTCTCACCAAGGCAGAATAGAGGGATAGAATGGCTTCCCTGGATCTAGACACTATACTCCTATTGATGCACGCCAACATCCCATTGGGTTTTTTTGTCACCGCCTCACATTGTTGGCTCATGTTGAAATTGTTGTCCACAAGAACCCCAAGATCTTTTTCACATGTACTGCTCTTGAGCCACGTGTCCCTCATTCTATAACTTTGCATTTCATTTTATTCTGCCTAAGTGGAGTATCTTGCATTTGTCACTGTTGAACTTCATTTTGTTAGTTTTGGCCCATCTTTCTAATCTGTCAAGATTGTTTTGAATTCTGCTCCTGTCTTCTGGAGTATTGGCTATTTCTCCTAATTTGGTGTCATCTGCAAACTTGATGATCATGCCTTCTAACCCTTCATCTAAGTCATTAATAAAGATGTTGAACAGGACCGGGCCCAGGACGAAACCCTGAGGTACTCTGCTTGTCATTTATTTCCAGGATGAAGAGGAAGCATTGGTGAGCACCCTCTGGGTTCATCCACTTATCCAATTACATGGTACTGTGTATCCAATCTACGTAATCGTAGTTTTGCCTAGCCCACATTTGCCTAGTTTGTTTGCCAGAAGGTCATGGGGGACCTTGTCGAAGGCCTTATTGAAATCCAGGTACGCTACATCCACGGCATTCCCCGCATCAACCCAGCCTGTAACTCTATTGAAAAAAGAGATCAGATTAGTTTGACATGACTTGTTTTTGATAAATCTGTGTTGACTATTAGCAATGACCGCATTTGTTTCTAAGTATTTGCAGACCACTTCCTTAACAATCTTTTTCAGAATCTTGCCTGGTATCGACGTGAGGCTGACCAGACTGTAATTGTTTGGGTCATCCTTTCCCCCCTTCTTGAAGATTGGGATCACATTGGCCCTCCTCCAATCTGCTGGGACTTCTCCCGTTCTCCAAGAACTCTCAAAGATTATTGCCAATGGTTCCGAGATTACTTCTGCTAATAATCTGGCCCTGGGGACTTGAACTCAATTAGAGCAGTCAGGTATTTTTGGACGACTTGTTTCCCAATTTGGGGTTGGATGTCCTCTAATCCCTCATCCTCTCCATCTTGCTGAGGTTGAAGATGACTTTCTTTCTGTGAGAAGACCAAGGCAAAGAAGGCATTAAGTCGTTCTGCCTTCTCCCTATCCCCTGTCAGCATTGCCCCCATCTTCTCCTTGAAGAGCCCCTATCGCCTCCTTGTTCTTCCTTTTTCTACTAAGAAAAGAAGCCCTTTAAGTGCAATTTCATGCTTCTTGGTAGGGGTTGGACTTGATGGCCCATGAGGTCTTTTCCAACTCTTTGATTCTATGATTCTAGGTCACGGGGAAAGCATCCAGTGATGCTTTCACCTTGGTTGGGGGAAGAGCCACAGCCAGAAGTCACATAATGTCGGGTGATGGCTGTTGGGGGGCCAAACAATGCTCTAAGTATCATTGGATGTATTGTCAATGGCTTTCATGTCCAGAATCACTGGGTTGTTGTAGGGTTTTTGGGCTATATGGCCATGTTCTAGAAGCATTCTCTCCTGACATTTCACCTGCATCTATGGCAGGATGCTTATTTTCATCAATGTGGCAGAGTTCTTACCATGTTGTTGTCTTTGATACTTTTTTGATACATTTTCCAGTTGTCTAGTGGTTCATTAGCAATAAACAGCTCCATAGAGGGAAAGTGATAATATAACATAGGAATCCATTTATGTTAGGTTAACTTTACTATTGTATACATGCCAAAAGAGCCTTGTAAAAGAATTTGGATTTGGGTTTGCATTGAAGAAGAAATTGGTGAAATAAGTATATTCAGTTATTTTTTGGTAGGGCAACACTTAATAGATGCTTTATACCTCTGTATATCAGGATATAGGCTCTGTAGTTATAATTCCCAAATCTTAGTTCTAAATTTGCAGTTCTGTGCACAACTGCCTGGCAGTAAGTCTTTGTAATATTAAAGGACTTCATTCTGAGTTGACACATACATGATTTTGCAGCATGAGTCATATAATATGTAGATCCAGTTATACAATATTATGCAGACTGAGTATTCCTTATCTGTTGTGTCAGCTCTATTGGCTGCCTGTCCAATTACGAGCTCAATTCAAAGTGCTGGTTTTGACCTTTAAAGCTCTATATGGTTCTGGCCCAGCTTACTTGTCCGAACGCATCAGCCGCTACGTCCCACCTCATAATTTAAGATCATCCAGGGAGGCCCTGCTCTTGCTCCCGCCTACTTCTCAAATGAGGTTGGTAGGGACGAGAGATAGGGCCTTCTCAGTGGTGGCTCCCCCTCTGTGGAACGCACTCCCAATTGATATACGATTAACCCCATCCCTCCTGGCGTTTAGGAAAAAGGTGAAATCCTGGTTATGGGACCAGGCGTTTGCACATTAGCACGATACAGCACTTTAGATTGGATTGAAATGGCAAACTGGTGGACATGACCCAATGCTTCTATTATGGACAGAATACTGTTTTTTTAATGTATATGATGAATGTATATGATGTATTTTAATGCTAATTGTATTTTAATGTATTTTAATTTTGACTGTTTTTTGTTTTCTCTTATATGTATACTATGTTTTTGGCATCGAATTGTTGCTGTTGTTAGGCCGCTCTGAGTCCCCCCTAGGGGGTTGAGAAGAAGCGGGGTAGAAATGGTGGAAATAAATAAATAAATAAATTATCTGAAATGCTCGGGACCAGAAATAGTTTTGAATGTTCCCAATCTTGAAATATCTATATTTGAATCTATGCACATCTTGGAAATTTAACCCAAATCTAAACACAAAATTTGGTTTGATATAAACTTTAACCACATAGCCTGAATATTTTATTTTAAAAATAGATTTGTGTAGGAATATATAGAAAAGTAAGGTCCTAAATATGTCACTACTATCTCAGCCACCCATATGGACAGTTTCAGAGTTTGAAGCATTTTACATTTCAGAATTCAGAATAAGGGGTGCTAAATCTGTAATACAGTAATCATATAATTAAACAATAATTTTAGCAACACATATAGCTTTCTTATTATTTATCCATGCCCAGTACCATCTATTTTGATGAAAGCAGTTCTATAGGATCAGGAACCCATTGGTGATTTACACATAGAGGGGTCACATAGTGATGGAGTGGAGATTGCTAGTAGTTCTATGCCATCTGGTTTGGACAATCACTTGTGCCATAGTGTGATATCATTGTAAAGAAAGGTAGCATCAAAAATACATGAAATAGATACATTTCCTTCCAATTTAAAGGAATGAGAGAAAAAATAAACGGTTTAACTGAAGAAATGTTTAATTTATGGTTTAAATATACATACAAAAATTCTAACACCACCACCAGCATTAATCCGTCCATGTTTAGAACATTATCCCTTTAAACAAAATGAGAAGTATAATCAATATAAGGGGTTAAAAGAATATATAAAATTAAGAATTTATTTCTGGTAATAAACCTATAAACTCAAAAATAAATTCAAATCCTTAGATCCTGCCAGGCTACAATTACTATGAATAAATTCTTACTTCACTTAAATTAAGTAGGACAGAAGGTCCCCCAAGAGCCTATTTGAGGCATATTGCACTAATTGTACCAATAAAACAACTGGGCAGGTTCCAAGAAAATATAGTAGACCACAATAAGAGAAGTTTGAAAAATATGGAGGAATGAGACATGCTTCAGAGTGAGAAATACACTCTGGACTACAACAACCTAAAATCAATATCTGAAATGGTTAAAGAAATATTATTTATAAATTGTATAAATGCCCAATTAAACTATATAAAATTAAAAGGGAGTGGTAACATAGCAGATTGGTAACATATGTTGCTAACTGGTCCCCAGATAATTAGGTTTTGGCAGAAAATATTACATTGGATAAGCTATGTGTTGCCCAAAAAGTATACTACAGAGGAGGTTCGTTGGTAATATTTTGAAATGAGCATGAAGGATTGATAAATACTTGATATCATACTTGTTAAGTGATCCATAGAAACAGCAAAATCATCAAAAATGTTGGAAAGATTCTCCATACAAAAGTGGGTACATAGAATGAATGTGGTCTAAAGCAGGGCTTCTTAAACTTTTTCAGTGACCTCTTTCCTCTCAGGAAATTATGTGACCCAATGTATATAAAATAGGTATATAAGTCAAACATTTACTGATAATAAATAAATGTAATTTGAACAATTCTTTGGGGGTTTTTTTTAGCAATCTCTCTCCTCTGCACAAATAATTCAAAGCAAAATTTTCAGCTGGCTATCTATACATTTTTGGGGGTTTGGGCTCAAAGTGCTGGATTTGACATATAAAGTCCTATATAATTTAGATCCAGACTATTTGAAAGTGCATGTCCCTAAACAAGCCTAACATCTTCATTGGGGAATCCTGTTCTCGGTCTCATAACCTTTCCAGGTCTGTTTGGTGGAAACAAATGATAAAGCCTTCTCAGGCCCCATCCACACTGCCATATAATCCAGTTTCTGAATCCAGATTATCTGTTTTGAACTGGATAATATGGCACTGTAGATTCATATAATCCAGTTCAAAGCACATAATCTGGATTCAGAAACTGGATTACATTGCAGTGTCGATCCAGCCTCAGGCCCCATCTACACTGCCATATAATGTAGTTTCAGAATGCATATTAACTGCATTGAACTGGATTATACTGTAACGTAGATTAATATAATCCAGTTCAATACAATCTATGTAGAGTTCCAGGGTAATCCACGTTATCCTATTTCAACTAGATTATGTGTAAACTGCCATGTAATTGATAATTATCAAAGCATATAACCAGGTTATCTTCTTTGAACTAGATTATATGAGCCTTTGGGGAGAGAGGGCAGGGTAATAATAATAATAATAATAATAATAATATCCCGTTCAAAGCAGATACGATGGATTTTATATGACAGAGTAGATGGGCCTCAGACTGGATCTACACTGCCCTGTATCCCAGGATCTGATCCCAGATTATCTGCTTTGAACTGGATTATATGAGTCTACTCTGCCAGATGATCTGGGATAAAAAGATAATCTGGGAACAGATCTTGGGATATAAGGTAGTATAGATCCAGTCTCTGATGACTCACTTCTTATTGCTATTTTGTCAGCAAGTTAAAAAATGTCCTGTTGCATTCGATTTTCTTGGAATTTACTTGGGGATCTTTTTATGGTATGTTGTGTTTATTGTGCATTTTGCTGATTTTTATCTTTTAATAAACCTGATTTAAAGATTTATTTTAAAGATGTTTAATTTCAGAGGTGGCTTAATTGTGCATTGCAAATAACCTTTTATGTCATTACTTGCCCATTACTAACTCCTTTTCATTGTATTTGTTTTTAATTTTGTGCAATGCCTTTTGGTCCAAAAAAGTGTGAGGTACAAATGTATCACATCTGGAAATTTATGATAATTTTCTGATAATATTCAAACCTAGTCAGATAACACAATTATTTAAGAAACTATCAAAGCCTAACTAATCCAAAGCTAGAAACAATTAAAGGTGTCAATGATCATATAAAACAATAGTAGCAAACTCATTTAATCAGAGATCTATTCAGTGAGATTTTCACCATTAACAAATTTGGTAGAAATATACAGGAGCTTTGGGAAATAAACGGATTTTTATGTTTGTGTAGGGAGTGGATGATGGCTACAAATGGAATTACAGTTATTTGGCTGGGTGGGAAATAAAGAGTATGTTTTTTTGGAGGGGGGGGGGCTTCCATTTACCATCAGAAAGGTCCATTTACATTTCTGACTGATACACCTCCATTGCATCATGTAGAGCTACATCTATTTGTAAGTTGTTCTGATTTAGGTGTTTTAGGCTTGGTTGATCAAAAAATGGTTCAAATCTCATTTCGGATGTAGGAGGCACTTCTAAAGTCACTTCTTAATTTCTTTTTTTTAAAAATCAAAACTTTTCAAAACTTCCGATGTGGGACCAGCTTGTAGAATACTAAGAAATGGGAGACCAGGTGTCAGCTCTTGACAACCTTCTCTTCCTTCTCTTGGGTGAAATGTCTTAAGTTCTGAGGGCAATCCAACAATTCATTTTATCTCCAGGTTGTGGTGTTTCAGCCTGGTGTTCAAGTGCATGATGGGGGATTCAATGGGGATGATGGGATTGTCATTGAGAATGCAGATGTGCAAAGTGAAGCACCAGACAAGGCCCCCGCTCCTGAGAACAGTTTGATTCCCAAGGCCCTTTTAGATGAAAATTACTTGGTTAAGGAAACAGAAGGGCCTGCTAGAGATAGTAGTGCAGCTGAAGATTTTAATGAGCAAAGGGAGGCGACGGAGGCAAGAATGCCTTTTGATTGCAAGGCAAATATCCTTGAGAGACGGCAAGTTTCCCAGGGTGACCAGTGTAGCTTTAGACTTCAGCAGAAAAATACAAAGTGAAACTAATTTCTCTTTACTTAAGATTGTAGGGAGAGCCCATTTCTCAGTTTCCAGGCTTCGTTTAGAAAAGGCATCACGATCAAGATTTCCTCAACTCTTGTCTATGGATCATGTTTTTCTTTGGCCTTGTTTCATGAATTGACTCTATAGTTTCAGTGGACTGTCCTAGAATCTAGTTTCAAGTTTTCGGTCTTTACCATTTGGATTTTGGGTTTTTGAACTGTGTGCTTTCCTTGGATATATCTACTGTTTTAACCTTCTTTTACCTTTTGTTGGAAACTATATTTTGCTTCAATAAAGAACTAATTTTTCAAAAGACTGTCTGATGTGTGTGTGAACTAAAAGGATATTTTCTGTCTGAAGTGCAACACAAGTGGCCATTTAGTGGAAGGTGAACCCAGGAAACTCCCATCTAAATCCTAAGATTCTAAAGGTAAGAGCAAATTCCAAGATCAGTATCAAGGGTAGACTCCCCATTCACAGATCTAAAGAGACCGTTCTACGCTTCACCAAAAAAGGTGCCAAAACCTATGCATTTCTCCTTTGCTACCTGCATAGACAAAGAGCAAGTAACTGTTTATTGCTTTTACCCAATTAGATCAGGCAACATGGCCCTCATTCCCTATTGCACATCCTCCATGAACAACATGTTACCTTCTTCTGACAACTGAATATAGGCCTGTTTGATCAAGGAAATAATGGTTCAAAACTCATTGCGGATGTAGGGGGGCACTGGCAATTCAATTTTGAAATGATTTTTGGAATTTTCTGGAAAAAAGCTCAAAATTGCCAAAAATTCAGAAATTTCAGAATGGCTTCATTAATAGCGGACACGCCTGCACAGTAGGAAAGAAACGGCACTGGCACTGGGGAAACTTCTGGGGATTGTCCCTCCTTCATTTTTAGACCAATCGTGATGAAACTTGCCACCGTGGTAGAACACATGGCTCACTGCTAGCTCACCAAGTTTCATAACTTTTGACTTATCCATGGATTTTTGGCAAATTTTCAAAATTTTTATAAAAGGTTTTTTATAGACCCAGCTTAAATACAAGTTCTGCTTTCATTTTACTACTGGGCTAGCATGGCTCAGGGGCAGTGTGCTGGCCTCATAAGCAGGAGCAGCAGGTTCGATCCCTGCCAGGGGATTTTTTAAATTTTTTAAATTATCTTAGCAAGCCAGACTCCCCAGTGCAGCAATCCTATGGGACTCTAAAGGAATGGATGAAATAAGGAATGGCTTCAAGTTTTGGGAGAGTCGGGGCTAGACTGACCCCACTATAGGAAAAATAAGAACTGGCTTCCCACTGAAGTACAAGTTTTGACTTGATTTTATTACAGCACTAGCGTTGCTCAAGGAAAACGTGCTGGACTCATAAGCAGGAGCACTGGGTTCGATCCCTGCCAGGGGAAAATGGCAAAAAGGAAAAAAATGTGGCAAATAATGGCAGACAGCAAAAGGCAAGGGCATGGGGACCCAAGACACATGTTTTGCTGAAAAGGAAGGTGTGGAAAGTCATGGAGGTTCCCCTTTTGTGGTGGACACATGCTATCTTTATTACAAAGAAAGGGTTTATTGCAGGGAAAGGCTTTGCTGCCTTCTCTTTAGACACCTTTGTAGATCCAGTTTATTTTATATTTATATTTAGTTTAACAGCAGGACCTTTTGCAATCTCTACCACTGGGGACATGGCCTTCAAGAATAACTGTGCTTAGCCATGCCCACCTCATCCCTCTTTGCGTCGCCACTCGCCAGGGAAGGGAAACAGTGAGATTTAAACTGCTGTTAAACTACAGGACCTTTTGAAATCTCTACAACTGCTTGCCTCCAGACAATGAAAGGAAAGCACCTCAGGAGAGGTGGGAATCAAAGCCTGATTCCTTACTGAACCAAGAAGTGGGTCAGAAAAAAATGGTGGAAGCGGCTTCGAAATGGCAAATGTACATCCGGGTTGCTTACATCGCTTTGATACTGCTTCAAAAGTAGATTTAATCCGAATTCATTCCGATTTTCCAAGCATTCTGATGAACCTATCCAGGCCTACTGAATATCATCTGCTTTATAGAGCTCTGGTCATAAGAAAACTATGGTGTGATGTGGGAGAAAGTGGCCCAACCCCTTATTTAGGACACTTTGGACTTCTGTGTTTACACATCTATGGGTAACGGCAAGGCAATGGGAGCCCACTCATCTCACCAAACTGATTATATATACCAGGATGATGCCCGACTATCTACTCTGTATAACATGAAAATCATGCAGAGCCTGTGAAATGAGGATCAGCCTATGCAATGAGACACCCAGGAACTACTGTTGGTATGTACTCAACAGGATACCAGCCAACAGGGTTGTGAGAACATATCTTACTGCACACTGTCAAGCAGACCATCCCAAATTCAAATTAAATAATAACTGAAATAAACTACAGCTGCCTGATATCCAACTGCCCATATTAGCATATCACATTCCTGTCGTGTGTGGGATTTACACCCAAAGAACTCAAGTCTTGAAAGCCAGTGGAAGACCTCATCTATATATGAACCAATGCCATCATAATTTGTCCCAGATGATCTTGACTAGGGTCCCTTCCACACAGCTGTATAATATCCACATTAAACTGGATTGTATGGCAGTATGAGCTCAGATAATCCAGTTCAAAGCAGATGTTGTGGATTATCTGCCTTGATATTAGGGGTTATATGGCTGTCTGGAAGGGCTCCAGGCCTCAGGATCCAGTACCTTCCCAAACCCTCTGCTACTCGGCCTCCCTTTCTTCCTGTTCTGCATCAGCTTGCATGTGTGTATGATATGACGGGAAAGCAAATTCTATAGAGGTTGCATGCAAGAACAGCTAGGTCTTAAACAGCCTCTGGCTTTATCCCATCTTTGGCTGTTATCCCTCAAGGTCATAAATTGTTTATCTCGCAGTGCTATTTGCCATGCTGTGACAAGAATGTAGTACTGGTAAGGGAAGGCAGACCATATCTTGCTGGCATTGGGCAGCCTATTTCTACAGTGCCTTACTGCTTTCATGACTGCTGCACCCATGGTCATTTTCCGCCACCTACACAGTTTACCTACAGGTTTCCAGACAATGTGTGATCATGTGGAGGTCTGCCTCTTGCAGTTTACAATGCTGAATTCTTCTGTTTTTAATATTCTTCATATTTTATGGCAGGCGACATTTAGGTATATAGTATCTATTTGCTGGAACAAGATGTGTCTATCATTAGTAATTCAGTCTATTGTTCAATGGTGTGGCAAAATGTCATCATTTTCCAATGTTGTGATATGATTAGGTCATGAAAACTTGTTAATTGTCTTGTAAATAAATTTGCTGCCATTGCTTTTTGTTGTAATGGTTTTGTAAACTATGTGGTGACCCCAATTCAGCGATAATGCATATGGCCACTAGGAAATGCTAAAGCTCTTTCCCAGATGCATTGGCTCAAGGAGAACCCTTAAGTGGATCCTCCCACTTCAAATTTTGTGCATTAATAGAGAAATTTGGCATGTAGGAGAGAACAAAAGGTGGGTAAATCTGCTTTTAACAGTCTGGTAGAAAAAGAATAGATTGGAAAACAGGTGGTTTATAGGAACAAAGTATTCCCAATCCCTACTCAACCTTAAAATGGTAGCTGACTTAGAAAGAAAAGCTGTGATATAATGATGTGCATTTTGTACCTGTTTATGTGAAATAATAGGATTATAAAATCTAAGTCTAGCAAATGCATGTCATCTTTAAGTAAATTTAAATCATCACAGGATACAAGAAGCCTATTGCTGAAGTCTCCTATTGGTCCTTAATCAGGAATAAATCATCAACTGATGAGATTTCTCTCTGTAGAAACATGCTTACATGAAATATCTGCTATATTTTCAATTGTTAACTCCTTTGTAAGATATCACTGTAAGGCAATCACTGGTCATCGTATTTTTTGGATTCTCCCTTGTATTTATGTTTTTCTCATTTTTTTCCATGGTATGTCTTTCAACTTAGATGCATATTGCGAATTAAATGCTAAAAAGATAGAAGTTTGAAATAGAAGCTTATAAAATGAAGACAAAATTATGTAAGAGTAAACTGTTAATGGCTATGGTTTTAGAGTGTAAATAGTACACTCTCTATCTGTTGCACTTGCTGATGGCAATCCTATTTTCTGCTACCTGCCCTTTGTAAGGCATTACAAGACTGGACCTTTGCATCTTTTCACTGATGGAAGACTATGATCCAGTTGAAGTTTTGTCTGTGAGAGGTGATTTTCAGCACTCCCACTTTTTCTTGTGCTACCTACTACCACTCATTTTCTAAGAACTCCCGCTCCATCTTCTAAATAAAATTTCAAGAAGTGTATGTGCTAACAATCTCCTTATTGCATCTCTGAAAATTTTTGCTATTTCAGAGTCATTCATGGAGCAAGGGGCAGCAACTGGAGATGTAACCATTTTGACTTCATGAGTATTCTCTTGAAACATTGAGAGAATGAATTTCTAAGCTTGTCACTCCTTTACAGCCTGCCCTCAATTTTGTTTTTTCATGCAGTTGCCTTACTGAAGTATGGAACAATACCTCTGTATATATATTTAGTGCATAACTTGCTTTAAAAATGCACTTCAAAAGTAAATGTTTCCATTTTTAAATAAAAAAATCCATATGGCACAATAGACAGGATTCTGTTTGCAGCTGGTAAAGTATAACGTTTCTCCAGTGCAACCCGAAAGACAGTTGCATCTGTCAAGTAGGTAATTTAGGTACCACCTATATGTGGGGAGGCTCACTTAACAAATTTACAAGGTCATAAAAAATCTCCAGCAAAAAGCATGTGGGGAATGCGGAAAGTACTTCCTCAGTGTCGCAGATGGATGGTGAAGCGACAGCTCCCCTGGTGGCCAGAAAAAAGTTAAATAGCCTCTGACTGTCTGTCTATATGTGTTGTGTGTCTATGGCATTGAATGTTTTCCATGTATGTGTACATTGTAATCCGCCCCGAGTCCCCTGCGGGGTGAGAAGGGCGGAATATAAATACTGCAAATAAATAAATAAATATTATATGTGTGTGTGTGTGTGTGTGTGTGTGTGTGTGTGTGTGTGTGTGTGTAGGTCAGAGTACCAGAGAGAAGATGAAAGTGTTTTGTTTGAGGTCATTTTCCTGCCGGACACTATGGATTTTAGGTTGGGGCAAGCTGCAGCAGGTGCTGCCTAGTAGTCACTGTGTTGCCAAACAAAATTATTACACAAAAAAGGGCTAATTTTCTCCTTATACAATTGTTTAAAAACTTTATATGCTAGCATAAAATCTCAGAAAAATTATTACAAATGTGTGTGTTTATATATGGGAGATTTATGTCCATAAGTAATCAGGATGTGTGTAGGAACAATAGGAAGGAACGGGTATTGCTCTCTTATGCTGAAATCTTGGAGTGGGAGAGCCAACATAAAATTCTCCCTCCTGATTCATTTCAGATATGGCAAAAGATTATGTGGTTGCCCCTCACTCCAGGTAAGATATCTGGCTTCAAAACAAGACTAAACGGACATAATGGGGTATGGCGCTGGACATTAAGACAAAAAACATGCAAAGAAATTTAGATGTACTTCCAACCCCATCTTGGACCCTTCCATACAGCTGTATAAAATCCACATTGAATGGTAGTGTGGACTCAGATAACCCAGTTCAAAGCAGATATTGTGGATTATTTGCCTTGATATTCTGGGTTATATGGCTGCGTGGAAGGATCCTAATTCATCATCGCTCTTTGCTTGTAATGGAATGTTGTTTTTTAATTAAGGAAAAATTGCAAACAATCCCCATGGAAGTAGAAAATGAGTTAAAATCAGCTTTTAAAAATTCAGACTCTTGGCAAAAGTCCTGCAGGGTTTTGAACAGAACAAAGCCTCTGAGATCAGAGAGCTCCATCTGTCCACCATCTTACCTTTAGTTTTCTGCCCTAAGGCTGGTTAAATTAATAGCAGCACAGAAACGGGAACATGCAGCTAATTTTAGCCCCAGAGTACATCCAGAATGTATCTAGAGCTCAACAAGAGACAGACCTTCAAATGCTGGAAATCTCTAAGCAAAAGAAGTGTTAATTTTAATTTCCTTCATTGGGAAAAAATGTATAAATCGCCATAGTGGAAGATAATGGTATGAAACAGAGCTCTTTGAATTGCTAGTACCCTCTAGCATGGTGCCTACATTTCATTGCCTAAATTAATTGTCATTTGAAGGGCTGAGGGTGGAAGAATATATTTACAAATTCTTTTTAAAACTTTAAAAAAATACTATAGAATTGATAATCTGTACTCAGTAGCACAGCTTTCATTCTATTAAAAATAGAATAAAAGGAATTTCTACTGTTTATGTGATGAAAGACACAAGAAATAGTGGCAAGATCTTGCTTGTCCTTGCTTAGGCCGACACTGAGAACTCTGATATGAAGTGAGGTTCTTTCTGCATTCTGTCTCTTTGATAAAGACGAGGAGTGAATCATCTGGCAGCTAAGCCATACATTCTGTCATCTTTGCCCTGTGGATTTCAAGCATGACACTCTCAGACATGATCTGGAATTTTCATGGTAGAAAGATAAATTCAGCTTTTTCTTTTTCTAAGGGACTGCTCAAAGAGCAAAGTATTTATATTTTGTCCTTCTGCGTAAAATTAGCTAATTACAGAAATGATGGGAATATTTAATGGTCTTTTATAGAAAGGATTAAGTGCCTTGAAACATTTCACTTAAAACTCTGGCATCTAAATAAATGCAGGGTAAAAGAGAATGTAATTTCATTTCTTTTGAAGTTTCTTAAAAAGCAAAAATAGATAATAGCATATTTATTTAAAGTCAAGTATTTTCTATATCCAAAACATGCATTCAAATTTCAGATCTATTGAGTTTCTTCCATCCCAGGTTTCTCTTGGAGATGAATGACATTAATGCAGCAAGCTGGAAAAAATCTTAGATATGATGCAAAAAATAAAATAAAATAAATACACACACATGCGACTCATGGCTCACCATGATATATGTGCAAGTTCTGTATTGATTAAAGTTTGGAAATGCCATTTGCTGGACTACAAGTTCCAACATGTCCAGATCAACAGAGCAGTTTTTGTCTTTAAAATAATGTTTCCAGGTTCTGGTTTTTGTGAGTGGGAGACTCATGACATTAAAACCATCAAAATATGTGTTGACTTTCAAAAATTCTATCCTCATGGCAGATTCAGTGACAGGGGGGGGGGAGGTGCCCAAGATGGCTATGTGATGGATATAACCCTTAGTTATTGTTTTATATGGTATGATTAAACTGAAACTGTTATTAAAAGGTTGATTTTGATGGAAATAACTATTTACAAAAATAATTTCAAATCCGTTAGAAATAAAAATGAGACTAGGAATACAATATTGCATGGGGGGGTTGCTGCTCCAGCAGTGGAAAATCCAGCTTCTTCTGACAAATATTCAACAGCAAGAATAGACAGTGGAATCTTAGGCTATAAGTGACCCTCAAGTCTGTTTTTGTGGTCCTCTGGTCTTCGGATTTTCCAGGTTTTGGCCAAAAAGAAGATTCCTCTACCGTAAACTAATGGGAGTGGAAATTCATCTTTTACAGTCTTCTTCTTCAATACTAATTAACATCCTCCCTGTTTTCAAAGGTATAAGTGTGATAAAAAAGAATATAGGACATATGATTTGAATGGAATTGTATGAAAAATATATGAATGGGGCCTAATTCGGCTGAAGACAATTCTACAGTTTTAACACCATTAATTTCCTTGATGTGTCAGTGTTTGTTCAAGATTCCAAGTTGAGAGTTAAATGCTATAGGAAACCAACAGATGTGAACTCATTTTTACATTATTCAAGCTACCATTCTTTTTCTTTGAAGGAAAATCTACCGTTCTCTCAACTGATAAGATTGAAGTGGAATTATTCGTTTACTCATGACTATGAAAAATCAGCTGAGACATTGATTAAAGATCTGACACTACGAGGATATCCTAAGAACACCCTAAGAAAAGCTAAATATAAAGCTGACTCAGTAGATCACGTTCACCTCCTTCAGAAAAAAATCCAACGGAAGCTGAAAGGAATTATTTGGCCTTTAACACTTGCGCCACACACCAAGACTATAATCAAGATAGTGAAGAAATCCTGACATATTATCTCGGACATCCCGGGTCTGCGCAACCCCCCGACCATCGCGTATAAACACCCAACAATATAAAAGACCTTTTGATACATTCAACATATGGTACTCGCCCATTGAATAGCTCCTTAACACCAGGATCCAGACCCTGTAGAAGATGCAAAACTTGCAAGAAATACGTACGGTACAGAGAAGACTATAACCAATGTCCACAGCAACAAAATATTCAAAGTTAAGAGCTTTGTCACGTGTTCGAGCACCTCCCTTGTATATGCCTTGTATATGCCTTTCTCTGCCCGTGTCCCCGCCCCTTTGTTTACATAGGGCAGTCTGCACGCCTTCTTAGAACACGATTCTCAGAACATCAATCACGCATAAGAACAGGGTGTGACAATTCGATTCTTTATCTTCATTGTAAAACCCACCATCATTCTCCAGAATCTATAAAAATTATGAGTCTAGAAGTGGTCAGATCACCTCCCCATGGTGATATACATCAGCTACTACTCCGTTATGAATCTAAATGGATTACTCTACACCAATCTGAATCTCCTAATGGGTTAAACAAGAGGCTACCTCTCTCTACCCTATTAACATAATCATTAGGGACTCACCTGTATGTTACTCTATATATTACCTGATTTCCTCATCAATATTCACCTGCGCCCTCCTGGATGTTGGTCGGATACTTACCATATTTGATATGTGGTATGTACTAATTGGAGTCTTACTACTCATGCTGCCTTTGTTCTTGAGAGTCATTTATAAATCTGTAATGTATAACCCACTTCTATATATTATATTGTTTAGATTTATTATGAGTGCCTTTGAAGTCACGGACAGGTCTTGAAAAAGCTAACGCGAAATGGGGTGGCCATACAACAGTTGCCCGTTGACCCCAAGTCCGAGCGGATTTACTGTGGGCATTCCAGCTGCCTCCAAACACTCACCAATTTGAACCGGTTGTTGTGAGTTTCACTTGCTATTTACGGAGGACTCTTTAAATGCTCTGTGTGGATATATTGCCTACCACTGAAATATACTTTCGTTTTCAACCGCCAAGAACACTGGGCCAAGAATTGTGGCTATAAAGACTTTTTGTTTGAATATTATGAGATTATTGCCTGAAAGACTGGCTATAAAGGACTGGATTTTCTTTGAACTTGTACATGATATTGACTGTTTATGTGTATAATCCGGTTTGTCCTTCATGCACCAGTTTTCAATGTGAGAGATATGATTTATATGCAATAAGTACTTTACTATATTGAGTGTTTGTTATGAGAGTATCTCTCTATATTCATTGATTCGGGTCTATAGATATAATACAAATTAACCCAGACAGTAGATTGCTCTCTTTGTTTTTCTCACTGCTCCAGTTAGCAACCTGGCTACCACCCGCAGGACCATTTGAAGCTTCTGAACAGTCTTCAAAGACAACCCCCACCTAGCTTTTCATAAAGCCTGTAAGACTGATCTGTTTAAGCAGGCTTTTGAGTCCTAATACACAGCTTAAACTATATTTTATTGTAACTGATTTTATCTTTTTTATTGTATTGCTTTGTTCTGAGTGTAAACCGCCCCGAGCCATTTGGGAGTGGTGGTCGATAAATCTAATAAATAAATAAATAAATAAAGCATGTTGCAGTAGTCTAAATGGGATATAACTATAGCTTGGACTACTGTGGCTGGAGTTGCTGACTCTGTCTTACAGCACTCATTTTAAAGCACCCATCTTTTTTAAACTTCAAACTCTAGAACACCCAGTCAACATGGCCAACTGACCATAGAGATTTATTTATTTATCATATTTCTATCTCACCCTATCTTGACCCCAAGGGAGACTCAGAGTGGCTTACAGCTTGGCACAATTCAATGCCACACATTGAAAGATAAACAGATTGTGGAAGTGTTGAACTTTGTTAGGCCCCTGTAATACTTACCTCCATTTCATATGCACATTCCACCTGTTAGAATAGTCAGCATTTTTACTGATATAAATTGTGACAATAATAGTTGGGAAGATTTTAAAAACATGTTTACTCTAATGCAGTGTTACTATTGCAGGAAGTAAAATATAAGTTTCTTTCAAACTTCATAGGGATAGACTTGTAAATTTGTTCACAAGAATAGAAAGGTTGCATGTACATAGCTTTTCTGCTTCTGAAATTGTCAATATTATATAGAAGAGATTCTTTATCTTTTTAAAAAAGAGCAAAAAAAGGACAAGATTCAGCATGATACTGGTAACTATGGAAAATATTGATTTAAGTGTCAGTTCCTAACACATGTTAAGTGGAAAACTTTCACAGGGACATAATTATTCAATTTCCTGCATTATTCTTATAGGGCATTTGATGATAATCTTTCTTTCCATTTTTTTCTAATGCCTAATATTGAGATGAGGTGGGCAGGTTATCAGATCTTCATGCCACTTGAACAAGCAGGACCATTTTCTTTCCTTTGGACAAGCTCTTGGGAATCACACAATATGTGAAAATACAACAAGGCTCCCCCTTTATCTGTAGCCTTAATTCATAGGATATTCAACATAATAACACATCATGCTTATGATTAATCAATTCTAGCAGAGGTTAGCCTGGATCTCTAAGGTCATAGCTATAAGAGTCTACATGGAGGAAAGGAAACAATCTGTTCATCAAACTTTTACAAAGCTGCTGTGGTTCAACTTTAAAATTTCCTTTAGTAATTAAAGTCAAGCTAAATTAAAAATGAAGTTTACATAATGCATGTCATAGAACTCAAATTCTGTTTTTTTTATTTTTTATAAAAGATGCAAAGAAATAATACCTTTTCTTATCTAGCTTACTTGTAGTCAAGAAACCAAGCCATGGTAATATGCCAATATCCTGTATCCTTTTCATAACATTATGATGTGCGTGAGTGCATATTCATTATTCCTCTGGCTCCCTCTCTGTATCTCAGATTAATTAGTTCTCATTAATTTGCAATACATTTGGGATGAAAAAGATGATGCTCATTCCCTGCATCTTGCTCACCTGTTACATAATAAAAGGAAAAGAAGAGAGAATCCTTGTTTACCTCCTCTTGGTAGACATAGAATCAAAGAATCATAGAGTTAGAAGAGGGCCATCCAGTCCAACCCCTTGCCCAGAAGCAGGAAAATTGCTTTCACAGCACCCTAACAGATGGCCATCCAGCCTCTGGTTAAAAGCCTCCAAAGAAGGAGTCCCCACCACACCCCGAAGCAGAGTTCCACTGCTGAATGGCTCTCACAGTCATGAAGTTCTTCCTAATGTTCAGATGGATTCTCCTTTCTTGTAGTTAGAAGCCATTGTTCCGTGTCCTAGTCTCCAGGGTAGCAAAAAACAAGCCTGCCCCCTCCTCCCTATGACTTCCTCTCACATACTTATGCATGGCTATCATGTCTCCCCTCAGCCTTTTCTTCTTCAGGCTAAACATTCTCAGCTCTTTAAGCCACTCCCAATAGGGCTTGTTCTCCAGACCCTTGATCATTTTAGTTGCCCTCCTCTTGACACATTCCAGCTTGTCAAGATCTCCCTTCAATTGTGGTGCCCAGAATTGGACACAGTATTCCAGATGTGGTCTAACCAAGGCAGAACAGAGAGGTATCATGACTTCCCTGGATCTAGACACTATACTCCTATTGATGCAAGCCAAAATCCCATTGGCTTTTTTTTGCTGCTGCATCACGTTGTTGGTTCATGTTTAACTTGTCCACAAGAACTCCAAGATCTAGGGCGCTTCCACACAGCCCTTTACCCTAGGAACATGTGTGTTTTTAAAAAGTGGATGTTCCTGGGCCCTTATCCCCCCCCCCAGAAAGTACACACTTTCTGGGGTGGGTCTCCAGATGTTCTTCTGGGACTGGCCCGGAAGATCACCTGGAGACTTAACATTGAACTGTGTTATGGCAGTGCAGACTTGTTAGCTAAACTGTAGTTGCCTTCGATGTATCACGCTGAGCCCAGTTCGTGTAAAAAAGAAAGCTTTATTCAGCATTACAAACAGGAACTAAGTTGAAAGCACTGGGCGGTCCAGCGTTCCCTTATTTATAACATTCCTCATTTCCCTGTAATCTTTCCCCGCTGTGCTTCTCCCTCCCGAGCCGCTAAGGCCCATTAATCACCCAGGTGCCGCTTATCAGTTGTACTGCCTACTGGCCGGATTCGGGTTGTGGCTGCCAAATTCTTGGCCCGAAATCCCGATTCCTGACAAGATTCAGATAATCTAGTTCAAAGCAGATATTGTGAATTATCTGCCTTGAGTATCTGAGTTATATGGCTGTGTGGAAGGGTCCTACATTATGCTAGCTTTCTCTCTTTAGTTTGGTATGCTCTAATTCAAGATTAATTTTAATTAGAATATAAACATATGCTAGAATTATCATTGTAGGACATATATATATATATATATATATATATATATATATATATATATATATATATCGCATACAACTTAGTATTTTTGGGTACTCTTTGCAATGCCTAAATAATATTGGAAGGATGAAGGAATAATAATTATTATTGGAAATGAAGATTGAAGAACTAATTGTTTATATGTTCTTACTTGTTTATTTCTACATATGCATATTTTACAGGATATATATGATTTTGGAATAGATAAAAACAAATGTTTGGCACAATTCAGCAGTTATATATGAGCATTTATAGAAAACTATCAGGAATTAATTTATTCAGCGTATGTTTAGAGTAATTTAAGTTTATGCCCCATGTCGAGCTACACACTAACAGCTTCTTCATCAGTCTGACTGTACCAAACATCTTTTTCCAAAAAAACAATCAAGGACTGAACCCAGAATCTATAATCCAGAAGTGTTTTTCTTGTGAATTTTCCCGGATACACTTGGGCAATGGGGCTCACCAGTAGAGAATTCAATGCATGTTTTAAAAATAAAAAAAATAAAATAAAATAGACAGTTTTAGTTTGTTTGAAAATTATTCTTTCTTTACAATGTTTATTATTAAGCTTCAACTTAGCTGTACTGATTTGATAGTAGTTAACTTGGTGAAGGTCACTTATCTGAAATATGTTACTATGTATTATGGAGAGCAATTAATTTCAAGGCAAAAAATCTAGGTACTCTTTGCTGGCTTCATGACAGTAGCCAATCCAGCTAAAATATTAAGCATAATTTATCAAATCCCAGAACCCTTTATGATTCACCATATAATGTTGAAATGTGGTGAGTGATTAAAGGTAGATTTTTCTTCTTTACCTCTGTTGGTTGATTTACTGCCTGCCACCACTAACCGTGTTTCATCGACCCACTCTTTGCTCTGAACTTTAGCATTTTCAGTGGCGAAAATTTATTATAGCAGGTTGCTAGATGGCATTGGCAGTAAAATAATTAGCTTAATTAGACAAATTCATTAAATCAATATATTTGGAAATCATGAATATATTTATTTGTAAGTCCCCAAATTTGCAAGACACAAATTCAATATCAATATTGATTTAAGGTTCTTTAAGGACTGTTTTGCATTTACTGTGTTGCTAACTGTTATTAGTAATGTGTATGAGTCAAATCAGAGTTAAATACTCCAATCCAATAGAGTTTATGTAAAGGAGCTAGAGTTACACACGGAGAGCTCTTTTCAAAGATTAAAATTCAATAGACAAACGGTTTTGTGTGAATTTTCTCTAGCAGCTTGCTGCTTTTCTTAAGCAACTGATCAACAGATATTTAAGTCAAAATTTGTCTTTCTAAAAATGCTATTTCAAACTGGAAAGAGGACCCATGTACACAAAACCCATTTTCACATGACGTATGCCCAGCTAGTAATGCAGATTTGGTAGTTGACTGTGGTGTGTATAGCCAATAAAATCAGTGGGAGATTTTAAAACATGTATAGTTAAATGTACCATTCTGGCTAAACCTACTACAAATAGTGCTTAACTTCTAATAGATCATGTGTTTCCATGGAAACTTTTAAGGTCTGTAAGTGCACTTACTACTGGGGTAAGGTAATAATGTAATGCAATATAAAGTAGAGGAAACATCTTCACAAGAGTATTTACTGCATTGTTAGTCTCCAAATTGACAAAGATCATAGCCGATAAACTTAGTGGAAGCTTTAAGCATGTGGATAACTCCCTAGTTAAAAATACTTCAGACAATGCTTAACATTCAACATTTTCTAGGAAGCATTAATGCCTATGAGAGTGTTTAGTATCGGGGTAGGCCAATAATGTAATAATGTAAAGGATATTGATTGCAGGGTTTTGGATGAATTGAACTATGTACCTTATATGCTTTTAAAATGTTGTATAATGTTTTATGTGTATTTTTGCCTAATGTTTTTCGTTTTTAACTGTTTTAAGTTTTATTGTTATTGCTGGTTTTTACATGCATTGAACTTTTGCCGGGAGTTGTAAGCTGCTTTGAGTCCCTTTCGTTGAGAAAGGCAGGGTAAAAATGAAGTAAAAAAAATTTTTTTTAAAAAAATTGCAAAATCCCTTAAAGGCACTATATCCCATATTATCTTGGAAGCAAGGAAAACCATGGGGCAGCATAAGGCTTCATCCCCTTACTATCGGTGATTGTGGGATCCTTTCCCATGAGATTTCCCCACTGTCCCCAGCTTCCCCCCCTCCTCCCCAGTTTCTTTCATGAGGAGTTGGGTGTGCTTACACAATGGTGGCATAGAGCCCAGTGGACCCCCACCAAAAGTAGTCCTGTGTCATTAGACAGGCTCCAGGGGGACTCCATGCTGGCAGCATGCCAGCAGTAAACCACGAGTGGGACAACACTAATTCAGTAGTATCAAAATAGATATCTCATATTATGGTGCACACATTGGTATAATAACATTGGTACCTTAGGGATGAATATAAGGAAAAAATACGTAGACCGGTGTTGAGGTAAGATCATAGGGAATGGGTAATTAGTTCATCCATAATGTCCATAGAGTTCCAAGGTATTGTGAGTCCCAATAGTCCGGAGTGCAAAGTTCCTTAGAACGGATACAATTAATACAGGTACTCGAATGATAATTCAAAAAATCCAAATGCATGACCAAAATAAACCAAAGCAGCACCTTGCAGAAAGCCAAAAGGATGCTGGGCGGACCGCAACGGTAGAGCTGCAGGTCCCGATCCATTTCACCCCAGTGGGCTTTTTCAAGTATCCCAGCAGTGTCAAGAAGTGCAAAGGATACACTTTTGAACTTCAATGTGATGAAATCCTTAATACTTGTTTCAGAGACTGTCAATGAATTCCAGGTACTACAGACCATACAGTATTGCAGGGGTTACATTCCAAGACCTCCCGCAATAAGTGAAAAACCGTGATGTAGGGACATTCTATTTATTTTAATATTTATACATTATTTTAGTAGTTATACACTATTTTAATACTTTATAAACTTAAAATAAAGTGAAGGAAGGAAAGGCCCTTCAAGGCAGGAGGGAGGGAGGACTGAGGAGGGAAAGTGCCTTGGAGAACTTTTAAGTATTGCTTACCTAAGAAAATCCTATGAATCCATGGGGTTGTCATAAGTTGACAAGCAACTTGAAGGTGCACACACACACAACTTATTCTGATGTTTCAATAGGAGGGACATTTTTGACCACAGAAGTTCACTGCACATTTGCAAACATTAACTTGATTTGATTTGCTTGCGTATCAGTTTGAAAAGCAGACTTGTATTTATATCTCTACTAAATATATGTTAGATATAAATGTTTACATATATAAAGATTTATATGTAACTGGGTCATTGAAGGTTTTTCAGGCTGTATGGCCATGTTCCAGAACCATTCTCTCCTGACATTTCGCCTGCATCTGTGGCAAGCATCCTCAGAGGTTGTAAGGTCTGTTGGAAACTAGGAAAATGGGTCTTATATATCTGTGGAATGTCCATGGTGGGAGAAAAAAACTCTTATCTGTTGGAGGTAGGTACAAATGTTTCAAATGGCTACCTTGATTAGCATTTAATGACCTAGCAGTTTTCAAGGTGTAGCTTCTTGCTTCCTGAGGGAATTCTTTGTTGAGATGTGATTAGTTGTCCCTGATTGTTTCTTGTCTGGAGTTCTCCTGTTTTTGAATGTTGTTCCTTATTTACTGTTGTGATTTTGGAGCTTTAAAAAATACTAGTAGCCAGATTTTGTTCATTTTCATGGTTTCTTGCTTTCTGTTGAAATTGTTCACATGCATGTCGTTTTCAGTGGCTTCTTTGTGTAGTCTGACATGGTGGTTGTTAGAGTGGTCAAGCATTTCTTTGTTCTCAAATAATATACTGTGTCCAGGTTGGTTCATCAGGTGCTCTGCTATGGCTGACTTCTCTGATTCAAGTAGTCTGCAGTGTCTTTCGTGTCCCTTGATTTTTGTTTGGGTGCTGCATTTGGTGGTCCCTATATAGAATTGTCCACAGCTGCATGATATACGGTAGACTCCTGCAGAGGTGAGATGATCCCTCTTGTCCTTTGCTGAACATAGCATTTGTTGGATTTTCTTAGTCGGTCTGTAGATAGTTTGTATGTTGTGTTTTCTCATCAGCTTCCCAAGTGCAGCACCATATATGGCATAGATGTAGGTGAAACGTCAGGACAGAATGCTTCTGGAATATGGTCATACAGCCTGAAAAATTTACAACAACCCAGTGAGTCTGGCCATGAAAGCCTTCGACAACACATTTATACGTAAACTTCCCCAAGTGTATTAAAAAGAGATGGAGGCACAATCAGTTAAGAACAACATTTCAATTTGTTTAAGAAATCACAGCATTTTTTTCAAGAATCAGTTTTGTTTCAGTCTTTGCTGTAACTCTGGCTTTAAGCAGTGTTGCAAGTTATGCATTTAGTTAGAGCATGGCCTCTTTGTACTTATGCATAACAGCAAACTTTATTGTAGTAGCATTATTTCTTCTACATGCATTTTCTTTCTTTCTTTCCCTAGGCAGAGAGTACCACCTTTGAAGTTTATCAAACCTGTACTTCAAAAAGTATTTGCAAATATACATTATGAAATGTCTTGAGGGGGAAAGGAAGTACAGCTTTGGTTAATAGTGACTCCTGCTGGGAGAAAAAAAGCTGCAGGTAAAATGAGCAGATTGAAAAGGAAAAGGATTCCTTGGAATGAAAAGTGTTCATTTCTGCTGCATTGCACCCCCAGCTTCCCATTGAAATCAAGATGTCTAAGAATTCACTTCCATTTCACTTAAATGAGCATCATTTGTAACTCGCTATATAATTATCTAAATGTAAGATTAACATTGTCTCAGTTTTTCATTCATAAAATGAATGAAGAGCAGTAGTTATACTATTTGTGCTTTTGAAAATGTTTCTTCAGAGGTTTTTGTACCCAGGACCACATAGCCATGGCAGCTGCAGGTGAGAGGTGTCTTTGATGGCCTGTCTAAATGGAGACCAGGCTTAAACTGTCTGGTGTGTATGAGTGACAAGTCAGGTGGGGCTCGAGGCTTTATATGTCCCGAGTACCCTCCTATTATTATTATTATTATTATTATTTGGACTTGTACGCTGCCACTCCCCGATGGCTCGGAGCGGCTTACAATCAGGTAAAACACACAGAGGTAAAACCATACATATTAAACTAGCTTTAAAAAGATTTCTGGCCTAGCAATCAAAGGCTAGCCGGAAAAGATGAGTCTCACAGGCCTTGCGGAAGGAGAGAAGGTCCTGCATGGCCCGTACATCGCTAGGAAGAGTTTTCCATATTGATGGCACCACTACAGAAAAGGCTCTGTGCCGGGTCGATGTAAGGCAGATTGCTTTGAAGGTCGGTACTTTCAAGGAGGTTCATTTGTTCGGAACGAAGTGACCTCTGGGGTTGGTAGGGAAAACCTTTGGACATCTTTCTGCTCTTTTTCAAGTCTTCCAACTTTTGGTGCAGTATGAGCTTCATCTTGTTGCCCATTGGAGCTGGGTAGAAAATTTCCCCTGTCCATACTGTCTATCAGTGAATGGGGAATTGGCTCAGGGTCTTTCTTTAAATAGGTTTTGGGGGAGAAACCTATTTAACCATTTGAGTCTGTTGGCTCTCCTTTTTTGAGTTCTAGGATTTGGGAGTGGGAATGTTCCCTAAATCTGTCTTTTAACATATGACAGTCTGGGATGAACAATAACAAAATAATTTGGATTGCCCTTAAGGTCAAGTTTTTTTGACAAGGGGAGAGTTGAGAGGCTTTGTCTCAGATCTTTAGACCCCAGTCAGGTTGCTCTCCACTTCTAGCATGTTTTCCAGGTTTTGATCTTAAATATGTCAAATAAAGTGGATCCTATTTCATCCAATCTCATGTATCTGCTCTCATTTTTTAGAGTTGTCCTAAGCAAGGGAAGAAATTGTGCTTTTTGAAGATCTCACTGCAGTATTTTGAACACTACAAATTGGGAAAATGACCAGCAAGTTGTCAAATGTCCAAAGGAAGGTGACCAGAATGGTTAAACGTCTAGAAACCATATTCAATGTGGAACATTTGAGGGGCTGAGTGTCTTTGGGCTAGAGAAAAGACAGAGCTATCTTTGAGTATTTGAAAGGATACCATGTAAAAGATGCAGCAAATTTATTTTCTGCAGTTCCAGAAACTAAGATATGAATAATGGATTCAGGTTACAAAAAAAAGGTTTCTACCTAAAAATTAGGAAAAGCATTCTGACAACAAGAGCTGCTCAACAGTGGAGGCAGGTGGACTTTGGGTGAAGTGTGTGTGTGTGTGTGTGTGTGGGGGGGGCAGGGGGCTCTGTGGCTTCTAGATGTAGATTTGCACTCATAGGGCTTTTGGAGTCTCTTTAAATTCTATGCTGGAACATAATAAAACCTCTGCTGAATAGGATCAAATACAAATCTAGTCCAAATCTTTTGATACGCAGCTAACCTAAAGGTGTAAATGTCAAGATTATCGGTCCTGCCATGCTTTTAAACCATACTTTGTTCTTGCTTTGGATATACTGGGTCATGTGAAATGCCACATTTTCTCACCAGAATGGGATTGTTTATTGCAGATTTACCGCAGATACATAGGGAGAGAAAACTAATGTCTGAAAACTGCTAAAGTCCTCATTAAGGAAAAAAAATGAAGGGGGAGAAATCAAATGGAATTCTCCCATATGATTTTGAATGCTTTGCTTCTAAATAGGTCGTATAGCTGCAAAACCTTCAGTCATAACAACACCTGTGTGCTGTGACCATCTTATTTTTTTATAATATAGTTCTAAATCTCTGAGAACTCCCTCCTCCAAATTAGAGTTAGCCTGTACATTGTTGTAGATGGGGGAAGACAAAAAGTTTGACATGGCTTGCTTTTGGGAAATCCATCTGCTTCTTAGTAAACACAGCATTAGTTTCTAGGTGGGAGTAACTGATTGCATGATTATCAGTTCTAGAACTCATTCCTGAGATTTATGTGAGGTTGGCTGATTGGTAGTTGCTTGGGTCCTCTTCCTTGTCTCACTTGCCCTCCTCTAATCTCCTGGCACCTATGCTCTTTCCCACAAATTCTTAGTATTGACAGTGGCTTTGTATTATACCTGCAAATTCCTTTAGTACTCTTGAATTTGTTTTATCCAACTTTGGATGAATAATAATAATGAATAATAATAATATTCATCCAAAGTAGTAAAGAAATACTACATCTTTACCTAATCTCTTATTTCTTGACCTATTCTATTCTTGCTAGTTGGGAGAAGACTGGGACAAAGAAGAAAATGAACAGCTCAGACTTCTACACAATGGCCCTGCTATTTCCTTGTATCTTTCTTTTCTGTGAACGGTTTATTTTTTAATCTGAACATAGCTCATATTTTTCCTTATTTTTAACTTCTTTATTTCTTATTTTTAACTTCATAAGCAATCTTGAGCTCATTTTGGCCTTTAGCTTTTGTGGCTTTTGTTCCACTAGCATTATTTACTGGCATTTTCTATTTAATTTACTTATATTTACTTATATATATCCTTTCATTTTGAAAGCATTCAAGAGCAAGAGGAGAAATGTAGAAGTAAACTGCAGGTGAATAAAGGGAAAAGTGGAATGAGGATTATTTGTTTATAAAAATGTAAAATCTAAAAATGTAAAATCTAAACAACAAAACATCAGATAGACAGTCACTGTATAGATGTAACATTAACCATTTCCATTAAAGTGCAAATTTGATACTTTTTCAAACACATTATCAAGCACATCTACTTTAAATTAGATAAAATGCAATCAGCTCCATTTTTATTTTTCTCTGTGCTAAAAGATTACGATATATTCTCATTTTTAAGTTGAAAATTCATGCCACTGTACAGGTATAACCAATGTACCAGTATCTCCACAGTACCAGTATGCCACTGTATTTGTAATGGTAGCCATATTTTCTTATGCAAATATACCCAAAGGTTTTTTTAAAATTAATATGAAAATATATGCACCGGGAATGTGGTGCAGCTGGCTGGGTGTCAGCCGCATAAGATCTCTACTGACCAGAAGGTCATGAGTTGGAGGCCTGCCCGGGTCGGGGTGTGCTCTCGACCAATTGTGTAGCTTGTTGTCGGCCTTTGCAACCCAAAAGACAGTCGCATCTGTCAAGTAGGAAATTTAGGTGCCACTTGAGTGGGGAGGCTTAATTTAACTGATTTACGAGACCATAAAAATATCCAGGAAATACACACAAAAGGAGTGAAGGAATGCCACAGCTCCTCTTGGTGGCCAGAAGCTGAAAAACGTTAAATTGCCTCTGAGTGTCTTGTCTTACATGTTTGTATGTCAAGGGCATTGAATGTTTGCCTGTATCTGTGCATTGTGATCCACCCTGAGTCCCCTGTGGGGTGAGAAGGGCAGAATATAAATGATGTAAATTGTAATGACTCCTCAATAGTCGGTAGGGATCACACTCAGACGTCGTTCTGGTCCAACACGATTTTATTGAAGGTACACCACCTGTGAAGCTAAAGCGCCGGCCCGCCACCCAAACACACCTTATATACCCCGGTAGCCCTCCCTACACAATGCAATGTCCAAGCAGGGTGTCATCATGCTCCGATGAATCAGCAATCCCAGTTGTCCATAGGGGCATGACCCCAGGGTCACATGAGTGACGTCACGAGTCCAAATGTCCAATGTCCATGCCAGGAGGAGTTGCCTCACTTCCCTCTCTGGCACCTGGAAGTTACTCCACTCCCAGGCTGATTCAGCAATTCCAAGCATACATGGCCAAGGTCACTCCAGGAACTGGGCCAAAGGTCGCTGCAGTCTCATGACAGGTTGGGAACATGATCTCCCTCAAAGCTCAGGTTCCCCATGCCTGACATAATGGTCTCCTCCACCTCGTCCTCCTCCCCCTGAGGGAAACAAAACATCATTCAATCCCGTGGAGGAAATGGGCTCACATATTTCTTAAGAAAACTGCAATGAAAAGTTGGGTGCACTTTCCCTAAACTCTTGGGCAACAGGAGGGTATATGACACCTTATTCACAACTCTGTCAACCTTAAAAGGCCCTATGAATTTTGGACTTAATTTTTTTGACTTGTACCCTAACTTTAAATTCTCTGTGGACAGCCACACTAAATCCCCCTCTGCATACTCCCCTCCTTCTTGCCGCTTGTGATCTCCAAACAGCTTATAGGAGCGCTGTGCCTTTCTCAACGCCTCTGTAACTTCTTTCCACATTCCTTCAGCTCGCACTCTCCACTCCCCCTTGCTCTCTCCCCCTTCTATCTCCACCAGCTGCGGCAAAGGGGCCACCTCTTGCCCATAAACAATCTCAAAGGGCGATTTCCCGGTAGAAGAATGGATGGAACTGTTGTAAGCTACCTCAGCGTAAGGAAGGAGATCGGACCAATTATTTTGTTCCTGATTACTGAAAATCCTTAAATAGGTCCCCAAAGATTTCTGCACTCTCTCCGCAGTCCCATTACAGCAGGGATGATAACCAGACGTCAGTTTCCTTTGAGCCCCTAGCTCCTCCAAAAACCTGCCCCAAAACCGAGCAGTAAACTGGACACCTCTATCACTCAACACCTGTTCTGGGCAACCATGCAACCTATAAACATGCTGTATATACAACTCAGCCAATCGCTCCGCCGATGGCAACCCTCTCAACGGAATAAAATGAGCCTGTTTAGAAAACATGTCTATAACAGTCCAAATATACCGATATCCCCTGCTTGACGGCAACTCCCCAACAAAATCGGTACTAACATGTGTCCACGGCCTTATTGGATCAGCAACCACTTGTATCAACCCCTGCGGCCGGGCAGTGGGAACCTTATTCTAGCACACACTTCACAACTTGCTACATGGTGCGGATTTCCACCTTCATACCTGGCCACCAGTACCTCTTCTTGATAGCCAACATGGTCTTGGTGACCCCCCAATGTCCAGCAGTCTTATAATCATGATGCATCTCCAACACCTTTCTCCTCAACTTCTGAGGCACATATACCTTACCTCCTACCATCCACAACCCTCTCAACTTCACACACTCCTTCTCATGTTCCATCAACCACAAGTCCCCTGCATATCCTTCTTGTAGTTCTAAACTCCACTCATCTACTACTTCCTCTTCTTTTTTAACTTCCAATCCCTTCTGAGACCGGGTCTGCACTGCACAACCCCACTGCTCTTTGGAAAAAACCTCTCCTTCTTTGTGCAGCCCACCTGTTCCTACACTAGGATATCTAGATAAAGCATCTGCCACTATATTTTCCTCCCCTTGATATGCTGCAACTTGAAATTGAATCTATTGAAAAATTGCGACCACCTTACTAGCTTTGGGGACAACTTCTGAGGGTTACGTAAATAACCCAAATTTTGATGATCCGTCATAACCACAAATGGGAACGCTGCCCCTTCCAAAAACTGACGCCAGGTCACCAACGCGGTCTTCACTGCAAATGCCTCCTTCTCCCACACAGGCCATTTACGTTCATGCTCCCCAAACTTTTTTGAAAAATAAGCACAAGGTCGCAATTTTCCCTGACCATCCTCCTGCAACAGTGCACCCCCATAAGCCCAAGCGGAGGCGTCACATTGAACTACAAAAGGTTGATTCACATCCGGATGTAGCAATAAAGGGCCCTCAGTGAAAGCCCTCTTCAATCTAACAAACGCTTTCTGACAATCTTGAGTCCAGTCTAATACCGCACCTGGTGACTTGACCTTTCTGGACTCCCCTTTACCCTTCGTTCTCAACAGCTCAGTAAGCGGGAGGGTTATCACAGCAAACCCCGGAATAAAAGTCCGGTAAAAATTGGCTAGCCCTAGAAAAGCCTGCAACTGCCGGCGTGTGCGCGGAGCCTCCCAGCTCAACACGTCCTCCACCTTAGCCGGATCCATAGCCACCCCACTCTCGCCAATCCTGTACCCTAAAAAATCAATCTGATTTTTACTAAACTCACATTTACTTAACTTTACAAATAAACTCGCTTGCCTCAACCGTTCCAACACCTTTCGCACTAACTTAACATGCTCTTCTCGCGTACTGGTCGCTACCACGATGTCATCTAAATAAACAAACACCCCCTTATACAAAAGGGGGTGTAACACCTCGTTGATTAACTGCATGAACAGGCCTGGAGACCCTGCTAAACCGAATGGCATTACGAGCCATTCGTATAATCCGAGAGGGCACGAGAACGCTGTCTTCCATTGGTCACTTTTCTTTCACACGAATCATATGGAATGCGTCAATCAAATCCAGTTTTGTAAAAAACTTACAACCTCCCAACAGGCCCAATAGATCCTTAATCAACGGTAAGGGGTAACAGTTTGTCGTACTAATGGCATTTAAACCCCTGTAATCAATGCACAATCTCAGTCTCCCATCTTTCTTTTCCCTAAACAACACTGGTGCGGCCAAAGGGATTCCGATCGTCTGATAAACCCTTTCTTCAAATAATCATCTATTTGTTCTCTTAATGCGACCTTTTCTTTGACTGTCATCGCATAGATTTTTGGCTTGGGTAAAACCGCCCCTCTTTCACTTCTATGCTGCATTGCACGTTCCTAACAGGTGGAAGCTTTTGGGCTGATTTAGGGTTAAACACGTCAGCGTAGTCCCAATATTCTTGGGGTATTCCTCTCACTTCTTTGCTGACACCCTTCTCAACATTAGGAGCACACTGAACCGTCCCTGCCTTCCAGTCAATCTTGGGGTTCACCTTTTCTAACCAGGGCATACCCAACACCACTTCATGCCCTTTTATGGGAGCCATAACAAAATTAATTTCTCCTTCCCATGGCCCCACTCGTCCAGTTAACCCCTTCGTCCCCACAGAAAAAGGACCCCCTTCAATCATTGTCCCATCTAACTGTTTGAAGGTGACTGGAGTTTCCAAGGGTTTTGTGTCCCCACCCAACTCTTCTACTAACTGTGGAGACATGATATTTTCTGAACATCCACAATCTACTAAAGCTTCCTTTTTTACAACAAGATCCCCTTAACCACTCCCAACACACATTGAATATTATTTCTCACCCCAACTTGAGAGCTTTCAACATTGTCCATCCCTGCAGCCTTAGCGGCAGCCACTCTCACTGCCGGCTTCTGGGGGCATTGATAAGCATAATGTCCGGACTGGTTACAAGCATAGCAGCGGACTCGACTCAATGGGGTTTTCTTGCTGCCACTGGGACGACTGTCGCCGACCCGCTTAGCTTCGACACCTTTAGGTCTGCTTTCACTCCAGGCACGACCCATGCCTCGCGACCTCATCGGTTGGGTACGCCGCCTCTGCACCTGGGCCAAGATCCCTTCTACATTGCCAGCTAGTTGAATCCACCTGTCGATGTCCCCCGGGTCATCGCGGTGAAGACACCACTCCAGGATCTCCTTGCGCAACCCATCTTTAAACAGCTCCAGCAAGGTAGCTTGCGACCACTCCGCTACTTTCCCCGGCGAGACCCATAAATTCTTCGGCATATTCAGTTACCGATCTGGCACCTTGGGTCAAGCACCTTAACGCCTCCTTCGCTTTGATCCTTTCCAAAGGATCTCGAAATCTGTTCTTGATAGCCAGCAAGAACCTCCTCACTGACCCCAGGCAGGGATCTCTTCGATCGTGGCACTGTACATACCACTCGGCAGCTCGACCTTTAAACACAGCCCCAATAGCTCTAACTTGGCTGCCTTCACTGGGGTACAAATGTCCATAATCTTCCATATGGTCTTGTACTGCTGCGATAAAGAACGCCACTTTGGATGCCTCTCCTTCAAATTCCACCCGCAATGGCTCTTTTCATCCGGCTTCCAAACTCTTGAGAAGTCATTCTCGGGCCAGGCAAACTTCTCGGCCTAGTATTACCTCTTCCCAACCCTGCTGGTTGGGCTCTGGGACTCCTCTGGCAATCCTCTCCCATCATCCTCACTCGACGGAGATCTAGGACACTCCGGGATTGATTCTCTTGATTACGGCTTTGATTCCTCACTCCCGAAGGAGATCTAGGACGCTCATTGAAAGCCCCGTCCATCCAGGAGTAATAGGTAAAGTCTCCACCTCCCGGGGCCTGCCACATCGACTCTCTCTGGTCCCTCTCATCCCATCTCTGGGTCATCCGGCTTACCAACTGCACCATTGCCTCCACTTTGCAGCTCAGCACTCCAATCTCAGATGGTGGCTGCCGGTTGGTGGTCTCACTACCACCACCTGTTGCCAGGTTCAACAGCTCTCTGAGACCGCTTCTCACGATCTTCCTGGATCCCTTCCAGACGAGCGCCTCTGCACTCCACCGCCTGGTCTTCCACGCGAGCCTCTCGGTACTCCGCCGCTCGGATAGCGCCCCTGCGCACTTCCGATTGCTGAGCCTCACTCCTCTCCTTAGCTCGACTCGCCATCATCTCATCCACTCGAGTTTGCCACAGCTGCTCTCCTTCACGGAGTCTCCTCTCCTGGGCTGCCCACTCTTGGGATGCATCTGGACTTCCCACCTGGTCAAGAGTGGTCCACTCCCACTCCTGAGTTCTCCGGATTTCTTCATTATCCTCCAAAATCCAGCTGTCCAGATACTTCTCCTCGTTCCACGCCAACCTCGCCATCGCTGGGATAGTCGGCCCGGGGCTTTAGCTTCTGTAATGACTCCTCAATAGTCGGTAGGGATCACACTCAGACGTCGTTCTGGTCCAACACGATTTTATTGAAGGTACACCACCTGTGAAGCTAAAGCGCCGGCCCGCCACCCAAACACACCTTATATACCCCGGTAGCCCCTCCCCTACACAATGCAATGTCCAAGCAGGGTGTCATCATGCTCCGATGAATCAGCAATCCCAGTAGTCCATAGGGGCATGACCCCAGGGTCACATGAGTGACGTCACGAGTCCAAATGTCCAATGTCCATGCCAGGAGGAGTTGCCTCACTTCCCTCTCTGGCACCTGGAAGTTACTCCACTCCCAGGCTGATTCAGCAATTCCAAGCATACATGGCCAAGGTCACTCCAGGAACTGGGCCAAAGGTCGCTGCAGTCTCATGACAGGTTGGGAACATGATCTCCCTCAAAGCTCAGGTTCCCCATGCCTGACCATTATGTAAGGTTCTGTCAATTAGAGCAGAGTGTGCTCTAATCTTAGACCCTTCCAATACTGGTAATCCCGACCAGGTGCGACCTTGGAGGCTTGAGCAGTGCTGAGAGAGAGCCTTGAGCTATGGGCCACACCACACCAACATGGGAAGCACTGCCTTGTGTTATGCTGACTCAGGGAGAGGTGACTGAGCAGTCATTGGACAATTGGACTCATGACACTAACTCTGTGACCCCTGGGGTCATGCCCCAATGGACTACTGGGATTGCTGTATCATTTGGGTCTGATGCAACCTCTGTTTAGCATTGCATGCTAGGGGGGTTGGGTCTTTGGGATGATGGACAGATGGTGGAGGCGGAGACTGTATATAAACTATGTTGGGGGCGGGGTGAAGCCAGATCTGGCTTCACAGGCAATGATACCTGGAATAAATCTTTAGGATCAAGTTGCTGTTTGTGCGTCGTCCTTACAGAGGTCTATTCAAGAAAATCCAGCGTTCATTACAGAAAAGCCAGATCTCATCAAAAGGCCTATCATAGAGAAATCTATCGAGGGCTTATCAAGAGAGATGCCATCCGCAAAGTCCAGACCCATGATGGAGGTGGAATGGGTGAGTCCGGAAGAGTTCTGGGACAGTGACTCGGATGAGGAGGAAGAGGACGATTCATGGGTCCCGAGTGAGGTGGAGCAGCAGCAGGCTAGAAGGATCCTGCAAGGCTTGTTCCCTCACTGGGTGATGGAAGGATCGTCAGATGGTGCCCCTTCTTGTGAGAAGGAGGAGGAAGATGCGCCCAGAGAACCGGAGGAGCGCAGGAGCGCTTACCAGGCGGTGGAGCATGGGAGTGCTCGTCTGGTGTGTGCCAGGGATGGTCAGGTGGACCTGGCAGAAGGGGGGAGAGAGTCCCCAGAACCTGAGGCAGCCAAGGTGACTGTGCCAAAGGAAGGGCCAGTTTGGAAGGCTGAAGAGACTGGGCAGGAGAGAGCTCAGTATTCCATGGGGACCAGAGATGGGGTGGTCCAGGAATGGAAGCAGGTTTGTCGGAGACTGCATGTGTTGCAGGAAGCTCTTCGTTATGGGCAGCATGATGTGAGTGTGCTGCATAAGGAGGTAGATGTGTTGTACGAGAGAACCAAGGAGCTCTATGAAATAGTGTGTTCCCCTGAATGGATGTGTCTCCCAGGGGAAGAGGAGGGACGCTTTGATGATGCCGATGAGGAATCCCAACCAGAGGCATGGAGCGTTGGGGAAGCTAAAAGCGGGCCAAAACCCGTTGCAGAAGCCGTCTTACCAGAGGAATTTGTGTGGACGGGCGAAAAGACGGAAGAGTGCCATGTGGAGATGGAAGTCAAGGCTCCTGTGGGAGAAACTGCAAAGGAATGCCTGTCCTTTGAAGTCCCGGTAGGCAGTAAAGGGGAAAGCGAGACGGCTATAACTTCAGAGACTGCATTACCGCGGAGGAAGAAATGAGAAGAGGGTTCCATTCGCCCGATGGAAGGAATGTTGGAGCCAGCAAGTGGGCAAGAGGCTTCTAGTGTTGTGGAAGAAAAGGAGAACCCCTTCCTGCAAAGTGTTGGAATTGCGCTTGCATGGTCTGCAACGTTACTCGGTCTGGGCTTGGAAGGTGGGAGTGCAGCAGAAAGAGGCCAGGTTCTTTGTGCAGAAGAGCTGTTTTCTGGAGCTGTGGAGTTGCTGAGTGGAGCAGTTGGCGAGATCCAGTGCGAACAGTCGGCGAGATCCATGGTGGCTGGTGCGACTGGGTGCCGACCGTTGGCTGTTCCCCTGAAGGAAGGTGTGAGGAGTGCCCTGTTGCTAGAGCCTTGGCTTGCCGAGCTAGTGCCGGCTAATTTGGCCAGGGTTTTGATCACTCGGGGGGAGGATGGAATCAGGTGTTTGAAGGCGCTGTTCCAGAGAAAATTTTGGTGCACGAGCTATGGATGCGAGCCATTGCTGAACTTTGCAAAGGGCTAAATTTGGTTAAGGTGCCTAATATAGGGAAGAAAACCCCTGAGGAACTTTACAGCATACTGGCCTTGATTTTTGTGCCTGAATTATTGAAGAAAACTCTTGATGAACTTTGCAATGTATTGAACTTGGAACTCAAAAAAAAATTGAATTGCATTCTTGCCTGTTGGTTATGATGGAGGTAACTTTGGGGGGTGGCATGGTGATAGGAATGTTTATGTGTTGCCTAATTGTGGTCTTTTGGGGAGAGAAAGTGTTATGGAAAGCAGATGTAACATGAACGGAATACTATGCTTAGATCAGACAGGAATTGATGGTGCAGAACTGGGATTGTATGACACTGGGATTTTGTGTATTAGATAAAGTAATGTGCCTCTTGTTAAGGTAGCAGGGGTGTGAGATTTCTGTTAATAGAGTACTTGACACAGTTGAATGATCCTGTGTGGCTGGTTGTATAGTTAAAGGTTGTTTGTAGTAGTGGGTTATGGTGGTCTTAGGCCTCGTGGCTGGGTGCCAAGAGGAGTTAGGTCAAAAGATAGTTTGGGAGAAGTGTGGATGTTCATTCATTTAGTGTTTATTGTGTGGAAAGTTGTAATTTGGATTATAGTGTGACTTCCTGCTTGTGCAGTGGGGAGAGTTGTAGTTTCCCAAGTGCCTTCTGCCAGGGTAATAGGATAGTGTTGCTGCCGGAGCAGTAAGGATAGTGGGTTTCTGTTGGGTACTTTGCGGCACAGTTGAGTTGGTCCGGTGTTGAATGTAAGAGTTGAGAGTTGTAGTTTTCTCAGGTGCCTTCTGCAAGGGCAGTAGGATAGTGGGATTATTTTGGGGTATTCGCTGGGCACAGTTGAATGGGTCCTGTGTCGCAGGTGAGGATGTGGCATATTAGAGGTTTTGGTTTTGAAAGAATGTTTGTATGCCGAGGTTTATGCCATGTTCTGGTGGCAGTTAGTAGTTATTGAGAGTTATGGGCCTTAGAATCCTGATTGTGTGTGATAGAGATGGTGGTGTAATTTTGTCTCTGGGGCCTCCTGCTTTGGGCAGTGGAGGATTTTGAGAGTTATGGGACTTGGAGTGTTGATTGTGTGGTAGTAGATGCGCAGTTGATTTGTTCCGGTGCAGTGGACTGTTGGGATCTGTAGTATAAGTAGTTGCCTGGGAAGTGTGGTTCTGTGGTCCCTTTTGCTATGGTAGTAAAGGGATGGTGTTGGTTTAGGTTTCAGTAAATAGAGGTGGAATTTAACCTTGAACAAGCTGAGCGTTTGGTAGAGTTGTGCCTGGTTATCTGAGTGTGGGGGAGTTCCAGGTTTATATGAGAAATGGACAGCCAGGCTTTGTTCTAGTGGGTGTATTGTGGAGCAAGGTCTTGGTATTTGTGTTTGGTGTTAGAATAGGATTTAGGAATAGGATTTAGATTATAGGTTAAAGGTATGTTCAAATCCTCTTTCTCTCAGGGGGGAGGAGAGGGGGTATTATGTAAGGTTCTGTCAATTAGAGCAGAGTGTGCTCTAATCTTAGACCCTTCAATACTGGTAATCCCGACCAGGTGCGACCTTGGAGGCTTGAGCAGTGCTGAGAGAGAGCCTTGAGCTATGGGCCACACCACACCAACATGGGAAGCACTGCCTTGTGTTATGCTGACTCAGGAGAGGTGACTGAGCAGTCATTGGACAATTGGACTCATGACACTAACTCTGTGACCCCTGGGGTCATGCCCCAATGGACTACTGGGATTGCTGTATCATTTGGGTCTGATGCAACCTCTGTTTAGCATTGCATGCTCGGGGTTGGGTCTTTGGGATGATGGACAGATGGTGGAGGCGGAGACTGTATATAAACTATGTTGGGGCGGGGTGAAGCCAGATCTGGCTTCACAGGCAATGATACCTGGAATAAATCTTTTAGGATCAAGTTGCTGTTTGTGCGTCGTCCTTACAGAGGTCTATTCAAGAAAATCCAGCGTTCATTACAGAAGATCTGGCTTTTCTGTAATGAACGCTGGATTTTCTTGAAAAGACCTCTGTAAGGACGACGCACAAACAGCAGCTTGATCCTACAAGTTTATTGATATGCAAAACTGTGAACAATGGTTAGCTCTATTAAAATAAAAGATTTTTAGTCTAAGAATACCACAGAGTCATACTGGAGGGTCTATAAAATCCCTAGAGAATACAAGTTTTGTCAGATGTAAATTAATGAAACCATGAATACCAGTCCCATAGATGTAGTGGTCATGATGTATATCCAGGCATAAGCCTATCATCCATCCTGTTGTTAATACTGTAAATAGTTTTTAAAAAGAAAAAAGTAGTTTTTACTTGCTGCAAAATGAGTTCTGCAAAAAAAATGAATTTTTTTTACCCAACATAATTCAAACTGAAACTTATTGAATGTGAAAAGGGATCTGATAATTGTGAAGATGCAAAAGAACCTGGCATGAATGGAAAACTTACAAGGGATCAGTGAAATCAAGAAGCTACAGTATGCTACAAAAAGTGCTGAAGTCTAAGAAAGTTTTGTGTTACAAACCTGTATCTTTTGATGAAATCGAAAGGAATTTAAATGCCTAGGTCAATGAATGCAGACAAAATGGCTACATTGTGACTCAACCTAGCATTCAGATAAAAGCATTTCAAATGGCAAAAAGAACAAAAAACATTCAGTGACTGAAGGCATGGCACAGTTGAAAGCATTAGTTGGTTGGTGTGGGCAGTTCACTGAACTGTTATGGATTGTACCTTTGCCAGTGAGCAAACATCTTAGAGAAACTGCCTAAAGAGTTAGATGAAAAGGTCACTTCATTTGATAGATTTATTATAAAGCAGAGGCAAGAGCGTAACATTAGTATGGCTAACATTGATTATATGAATGAAACCTCAATGACTTTGGATATGCTATTTGATATTGAACTGTGTCAATCACTGGTGAAATATAACACATAGCATATATTTTTGAAAATGACTGATTGTGGAAAAAACCAATTTCACAATTATTCAATTTTTTAGGCAACCTCTAGACCTGTGGTTCCCAATGTTTTTTTATTTAAAAAAATCAGGGACCACTTGACCAGAGATCACTGTTCAACATGAGTACCAAACGGATTACAAATCGTTTTTTGGTCAACTTTAGATTTAGTTTGGTTATTTGGGGTGTTGATTCAGAAAATTGCATTGGATAGACCACATCAGCTCTAGTTTTTGATACAGAACATATGCCACCCAGTAGTTGCCATCTGTTCACCCACAGAAAACCATTTTTAATAAGCCTCAGCACTATAAGAGGGGTTTGCAAGCCCAGTTGCTCTTGTTGTAACGGTGTAGTGACAGTAAGGCTGCAGACCATTTTTTAGTTTTTGCAAATCACTGGTGGTCACCAGTGCTCTAGCCCAATCAGTGATGAATTTTAGGCTTTTAGGCTAGGAAAGCTCAGAAAAGTTCGGCAGCCATTTCAGAAGAGTCCCTGGGGCCATCCATCTTAGAATCTTATTTCCTGGAGGGGGCATGCTTAGTAGCAGCTTGGAGGGAAATGAGAAGTGTTTGTGATTGGCTGGGAGAGAGTGGGTGGAGCTTAACTTGGGAAGAGGAAAAAAGCCTTGAAGTAGGCATGTTTTGAATCTGGACAGCCCAGAGGGAGTCTGGGAGTCTGGGTGTCAAAGGAGAAGCAGATTGAGTCATGTCAGTAATTTCTGGATGGAGAGAAGAGTGTTATCTGCAACCGAGTTTTTGAACTATTTAAAGAAACCATACACTTTTGTGCCAATATTTGAAACAACTAAACTTAATGCCAGTTTTGTTCAAGTTCTCTCAAATAAATAACATTGTTTTTGTTCACAATCACTGCCTCAGTGTGCCTCTGTGTGTAAAGACAGTTTACTGAAGAAGTCAAAGTCTAAATGTCTAAATGATGGTAGCGTGTAATTAATAGGGATCTCCTTAGTGTTACCTCAGAGTAAAAAGCCTGTGTGTGAGTCCAGCACATTCTAGCCTATTCAAACCTCAAATAAGCCAAGGGCTAACAGTCTCTTTTAGTAGTGGTGGTTGCCAGAGTTCTTTTAAGAGGTTTTCCGGCCAGAAGATTGTTCTAGCGTATTGCAGCTTTTGATTTCTACTTTAAAAATCCCACATATTCCATTATATTTGGTGTACAGCGGTTGGGATTTCTTAATACTCAAGCCCTTAAACTATTATAAGTGGTGTTAGCTTGGGGTTTTTGTTCACAATTAAATTCCATTTCCTTTACATATGTCATAGAAATATAACACATAGTATACATATAACACATGTGAATGTAATCTACAGAGCCTTGCGGATTCTCAAAAAAGTTTATTGTATTTATGAAACATGTAATGATGAAATAGCTGGAAAAAGTATTTCATTGTGTTTATTTCAGGGGGAAAGGGGAAAAATCCCAAATACGTAAAGATCTGCAAATTGGATGCCCAGTTGTATAAACTGAAATATGTGTTTGTAAAGATGGTTCCAATGTCTACTTGTTTCCCCAATGTTAGATGGCTGGTTGACTATGAGTTGCATCATCTTGGTGTAATGCTGGATGGATAAGATGATGCACCCATTGATGATGCATCCATTTCATCATCTTGTTGTAAAGCAGGTTTGGTACTTTTCCGAGCATAAAAAGTACAGTCAGAGAGTGATGCTACTTGCGTGTCAACTCTGAAAAAGAGGGTTTTGGTGCCAGAAATCAGACAGGCACTTGCAATGAAAGACTAACACTGTGATTAAATGCATTTTAATACACCCTGTGCCCGATTTGAGCTAATATAGGCTAGATGGGTGAATGCAGTGCAGTTGGAGCTATGGAAATTTAATGTGAATGAGAAACACCACTGCGCATGGCAAAGAGTCTGACCTTCTCCGCTGCTGGCACGGAGCCTGGAAATATTGTTTCAAGTCAAGAACAGAGAGACTCAGCATTGATAGCTTGCACTGTGAGAAAGAAATACTAATAGATGGCTATTGTTCTCAATCTTAGGTATGACAGAGAGATGATGCTAATAATTTATGCAGTGTCTATTGGATTAATGAAATGTCATGTAACAACAGTAATCACCAGCCAATTATGCTTGTTTTATCCATGAAGAAGGGGTGGGCTAAACTGAAATGACTCCATTACGGGTATAAATGTCTTTGTATGAGATGTGACGGGGTCTTTTGCCCCTATCTGCAGCTGTGTTCTGCTGGCAAAGCCCACCAGCTGGTGCCAGAATAAATTCTTTTTGATTTTCACCTATTTCACAGTTGTCGTGTGTTCTCCCTCATCCTAGAACCGCGCGTACAAACAGCTTGGTAAGATTTAATTGGTACTTGGAGTTCCATAACTCCTCAATTCTGCTTCAGTTGTAATGCTGGATGGATAATATAAAATGGCAGTTTTAACCAAAAAAAATTTACTGGCTAGTACATAAATGTTTGTTATATTCAGTTTCCTAGGGATAGTGATGTATGGGGCTGGAGAGATAGCACAGCGGTAACAACAGCTGTGCTTGCAATCAGAAGGCTGCATATTCGATTCCCGGGCTGGTCTGGACACCCAGCTGTGAGCCCTGTCCACTGTTTACCCAACAGTTCAAAAACAGCCCTGCTGTGAATAGATAAACTGGGAACTGCCAAGTGGGGAAGGATTTTTACAAAGAAAGGACTTTACAATGCTGAATAAAAAAAAAGATCGGCTGTTGGAAGGTGGAATGCGGAAAAACAGAGGCTCTCCGTCATGAGGATGAAGCAACAGCACCCCCTTGTGATGTAATGATGCAATTGCACCCTGTGACAGCCTTCTAAAATTGTACTTGTTGTATGTACTTGTTGTATGTAATTGTATGTAAAACCGGCAGGGATTGTCTGCCGTATGTGTGATGTAATCTGCTCTGAGTCCCCTTCGGGGTGAGAAGAGCGGAATATAAATAAAGTGTATTATTGTTGTTATTATTATGGTATGATAGCCACATTTTAAGAATTGAAGTTTCTTTGGAAAATGAAGAACTGTAAAAGCCACAGGGAAGTCTCCATGATACCTATCCAGTGGTCACACTGCAAGAAAGTTAGTGAGAAGAGAACACAGCAGTGACAGAAAGATGGAGAATTAACCTGGACCTGTATGAAATTAGAACTTGCTTCACAATCAGTTATGAAATGGAGAATGGCCTTGTAAATTTGTTACTATAGCCCAGGGGTTTCAACCCTATTTTCATAGCAGCATTATTTATTTATTTATCGCATTTATATCCCATCACTTCTCAACCCCCTGAAGGAGGACTCAGGATGGCATTACAATTAAGCCCTATTAGAGGCTATTACAAAATTACAATAATAAAATCACATATTAAAATATCACATCATAAAAAATACATAGTTAAAACCATACAAAAATTGAGCAATAGAAAACCAGTCTCGACAGTCATATCACCATTGCAATTTGTCCTTTAAAGTCCTGCTACATCTATTGCCCAAAAGCCTGGTCCCAAAACCATGCTTTTAATCTATTTCAGAAAACCAGGAGGGAGTGAACCGATCTTAATTCAGTTGGAAGAGTGTTCCATAGTCAGGGAGCCACCACCGAGAAGTCCCTGTCCCTTGTTCCCACTAGGCGTATTTGAGCCATTGGTGGAAGCGAGAGCACGGCCTCCCAGGATGATGTTAGATTTTGAGGCGGGATGTAGGGGTGGACGCATTCGGACAAGTAAGCTGGGCCAGAACTGTTTAGAGCTTTATAGGTCAAAACCAGCACTTTGAATTGGGCTCGGAGATGGACCCCGGCAGCCAGTGGAGCTGACACATCAGGGGGGTGGTATGCTCCCTCTATGTCGCCCCAGTTAGTAATCTGGCTAGTTACCATTGTACTAGCTCAGGGCTGTCCAACTGGCGGCCCGGGGACTGTATACGGCCTCCCAGCCCCTTCCCTCCGGCCCCCTAAGCTTTTTAATAAAAAATAAAAATTGAAAAATAAAATAAATAATAATTTTTTAAAATAAAAAACCTACTTCTGGGTTCGGAGCAAGTATCGTGAGAATACACAATCCACACGGGATTTCACTGTCAACGCGAGATCACGCTGGCATTGACAGCGAAATCCCATGTGGATTGCGTATTCTCGCTATACTCTTTGGCTACTCTACTACTGGATCGCTGAGGCCCACAGACGCGATTAGGACCTTCTTCGACTCAGTCGGTCGTCGCCTCTCTCGTCGTCCGGGTACTCCTGGATCCTGCGCGTTTGGAAAAGGTAGGCCGAAGCTGGGGGCTCCTCAGGGGGCTCCTCATTACCTCCCCCCATCTCCCGTCATGTATTAAATATAAAATTAAATGTATTTAAAGATGAAATAAGGGGAGATGGGATACAGTAAGGGGGGAGGGGAGGATAGAATTAAATATATTTAATATTAAATTAAAATAATTTAATATCTTATTCCTGCATTTTATCTCAGTAAAAGATTATATTTAACTGTATGCATGCCCCTTTTGAATGCCCACCCTGCATTTAATGTCAGTAAAAATATTATATTTAATTGTATGGATGCCCCTTTTGAATGCCCACCCTGCATTTAATGTTAGTAAAAGATTATATTTGACTGTATGGATGCCCCTTTTGAATGCCCACCCTGCATTTAATGTTAGTAAAAGATTATATTTGACTGTATGGATGCCCCTTTTGAATGCCCACCCTGCATTTTATCTCAGTAAAAGATTATATTTGACTGTATGCATGCAGGGGCGGGGGCGGAGCTGGGGGAGAGGGCAGAGCCGGGGGTGGAGCCAGGGGCGGGGGCAGACCCTATGGCCCCCCAGGTCATCAGTGACCGGAATTCAGGCCCCTGGGGTGGTAGAAGTTGGACGGCCCTGTACTAGCTGAAGTTTCCGAACTGTCTTCAAAGGCAGCCCCACATAGAGCACATTGCAGTAATCTATACAGGATGTAACCAGAGCGTGGACTACCATGGCCAAATCAAACTTCCCAAGATATGGTCGCAGCTGGCTGCCTTCAAAAGACTGTTCGTAATTGTAACCCTCCTGCTCTTTGGATATATTGCCCTGGTATTGAAAGCTTGTGGGCCATACACAATGATGTGATGTGCCAGATTCGGCTGTGGGCCTTGTGTTTAACACAGGTGTTGTAGCCCATTTCTGAACTTAGCTGCCATTTCCAAAAGAAACAACACAAAACATGTTAAAGGTCTAATCTTGATGGTTCCATGAAATGCAACTAATATTTTTGGCTTGTCATCAGAATTCCAGTTTCCAAAGCAACACTCAGCCCAGTTGCCTTGGCAACAGAGATATTCATAGCCCGGTGGCAGTACATCCACTGTGTATTTTTGTAAGCAACCCCACCCTTTGAAAATTAATTGAATTAAATACTTCTGTAAGAGAGGACACTTTCATTATAAAATGGAAGTAGTTTTAGGATGTTGAGTATGGTTATTATCGTTATTCATTATTAATAGAATTAGGGTGAAGGAAATAATTAGAATTCTAAACAAATTGTAGTGTTTTCTTACTCAACTATATGAAATATGGGGTCTTATAGGTAGAATACTATTCTGTCCAATAAAACGTATGGCACTTTATATTTGCTAATCTCTAAAATGTTGTTTAATTGTTCTTGTAAAACACATTTTGATTTTCCTTTCTTCTTCTTCTTCTTCTTCCTTTTATTATAAACCAATATTTCCTTTATTTAAAATTTTAAGGGCTTCTGTGTCGATTCATGCCTTGGCTTCAAGTGCTGTACTCTTCACATTGAAAAATAAATACTTATAATTTAAATAAAGTCATAGATTAGTAGTCTACAGGTGTGTAACACACATATGTAAAAATTTCTTCCCAATATTGGAAGTCTGCTAAGCATAAGAAACTTTTTTAAATTTATTTAAGCTTGCCACTGATTGCAATTAGGACATTTGGAGCAAAATCTTTGCTGCCTTATCACAACAGTAGGTAGGCTGCAGTTTACACAGCAACAACTTGTGACACCAATTCATAGAGGATATATACAGCAAAACCAGTATAACACTTTTTAGTTCTTTTCTATGTGTTCTTCTCTATTACATTTAAAGGCTGATGCCACATAAATGGGGTCAGCTGTATTGCACCCAGCCATACAATCATCTCCTGACCTGGGCAATGGTAGTTCTTTAAACATTCTGAAAGTGTGGGAGGATGAATCCATGCATAAAGCACTTCTGCACAACATTGCTAGAAGTCTAGAAGTTGTTCACAGGAGTAAAAGATGTGTATGTCATTCTGAGTGAAGGGAGAGCAATTATGGAGGTGATTATTACTGTACCACTCTCAGTAAGACCTCAATAGTAGCCTACTGAAAAAGTAGAAAAAGTAAAGCTTTAAAAAGAATTCAAAGATAGAACTGTGTTAGTCTAAGTCAAGATGTATAGGCTTGCGGTATAAAATTGCTTTTGTACTCTGTTATACTCTTTATATTCATTTCATAGTATTTTATTCTTTATAGCAAAGGGAAATTTTTGCAATCTAAAGACTTACTGATTGAACTAAGTCGGTAGCATACGCTTTTGTAGAGAAAGCCTGTTTTCTTTGACTAATCTAATTCTTCGGATGCATCGGATACTCCTTCCACACTGCCCTATATCCCAGGATCTGATCCCAAATTATCTGCTTTAAACTGGATTAAATGAGCCCCCGCTGTAAGATAAGAAAGAATTAGATTTGGGACCCATTTACACTGGCCACATATGCTGGAACTGATCTGGAATGGAATACTCTGAATTAGCATCAGGTAGGTTTGCATAGCAAGCCACCAAGATAAGTTAGCAGCTTAGTGGGTGTCCATATTGTATGACAATGACCCATCCTGGTGGCAGGAAGGATGTTGCATGGCCTATCAGCACCAAATCCAGTTCAATGCTGCTGGACAACCATCTTAAATGTCTCCATTATATTTTTCTCTTGGAGGCAACCATGTCCTGACACTGGCCAGGTGCCAGATGATATGGAAGAGGGAAGGGGGAAAGGCAGGACTCCACCTCCTTTCTTCAATCTCTTCTTTGATCACTATGGTCAGCATTGAATATGCCATGAGTGACAACCACCACCAATTTTGTGCCTTGTGGTAGCCACTAAGCTGAGGACATGTGCCATTCTAAGTGCCTTGACTATTTGAATCCGGGAAAAGTAGCCATGGCCAATTTTGAAAGAATGCTGGCCCAATTGTTTACACATGCTTGGCATGCAGGTGAGTTCCAGCGCTTTAGGAAACCTTCAGGCACCCCTTGACTTTTGTTAATGTGGTGCAAGTCCATTTTAAGCCATCTTGTTGTTAGAGAAAATCAGACTCATTTGTCATGTGGATGCTACAAAGTCCATTCACCCCCACTCCACCTCATTTTGCCTGTGTAGATGGGCCTTTAATCTATGAATGGTTGTGTTATTAACACCCTTCTCTTATTCTCTAAGTTGCTACAAGATTTTTTTTGCTCTAAAAAGAGTTTTTATGCTTGACTCAGGGTGACTCTACACTATATGATAAATCCAGGGCTAGTCTGAAGCAGAAATGCTCTAGATTGGCTCTAAAGTCAACCAAATGCATCATCCTGAACCCATGATGGTGGGAGGATGAAAACTCCTCCATTAAGCAGTGAGAGAGGAGAAAAGCTTTGGATGTGATGACTCTATGGCTGGCGGATTTCTCCCTGGATGAAGGAGATAATGGCAGATAACCAGATGTGCCCCCTCCCCAAAGTCCTCACCACCTACATTGCAATCATGAAAACCAAGTTGTTGGGCATGAATGGAGTGGGGTAGTTGCAGAATACCATCATGCTCACACTGCCAAAAGCAAATTTGTAAGGACAACAAAGGCTGCCACTACACTTGCTTTAATTATATTGACACTAAAATTTACTGATTATAACTAAAGAAATCTTACATTCCGCAGTGGCAGCATTATGTTGGTAAGTTTGCCTCATTTTCAAAATTTACAAACTGAGAAGAGAGATTTTGACTATTTAATGTCATGCCATGCACACAAAAAGCTTAAAATAAAAGTGAAGTAATTAGTAAATGGACAAAGGGGTTTAGTAACATTACTTCTCATTGTTTGAAACCTTTCTTTCTTTCTTTCTTTCTTTCTTACTCTTACTCTTTTCTCTTTTCTGATGGACACACAGAAATATGGTGAATTATTTTTAAAGACTGAGGGATCTCATGGGAACTGACATAGTTTTTGATGAAAGGAGATAACAAAATAATATGACCGTGACTTGGCAGTGGAACTGTATTTAAAGATGTACAAGTGAAATCAACATCTTGATTAATTTCCTGGATGACAACATTTAAAGTAATGAATGAGGCTAATGTCAAAGAGGGTTGTTTAGATGACCCAAAAATTGGTGAAGAAATATCTAAGATGATGAAACTGTTGGGAGAACAAGTCAACCAGATGCTGATATAGAGAAGTTGAAGAGGAGCTTTGGAAGAAATTGAGGTGTATACTGTTAAGAGTCTTCAAGCAGAAGAATGAATTTGACATGGACTAGAATGGCTCAACACTTTCAAAGGAAGAAAATAGACAGTGTAAGATTTTTTTATGGGGGCAGAATGGAACAACCTACTGAGAGTAAGAGATTTCCTATTAGAGATAAAATTGTATTTTTAGAGAACTCTGTCAAGACCAAATGTATTTATAACAGAGGAAAAAAACGATGATCTTGAACATCAGAGGAATGACAACAAGATAGATTCTGCCTGGGAAGTAAAGGAGGGCATGAAAGAGCATGGATTTTTCAAGATCTGGGTGAACAACAAGTACGGGATAATCTATTTATCTCAAATATTTTAATACAGTGGCTGAGATAACCTCCTGTGAGATTAAAATATGTATAGGAGATAAATTTAAAAGGTTGACTTCTACTGTTTTGAAGATAACATATATGTTACTGTGATATCTGATGTGGATATTGGATTTATCACAGGAAATACTTCTTCAGGGATGTTTTTGATTATATAACATTTAAAAAGAGGGCTCTGAAAAAATGTATACAGACACACACAAGATAATTTAGATATAAACCAAATTGATTCATATGAATGGGGATTAATGGGACTTGTCTAAAATTTGGTGAAACCATAGATAATGAAAAAGGTAAACATTTGGTTAGAAAAATATAGCAGGGGAAATAACTTCTTATGTGAGATTTTGTATTCAGATAGATTGCCTGCAACATTGGATGTAGAGAGCTAGAATAAGTCCTTGTTAATATGGCCAATGTGAGATTGAAGATCTGCAGACAGAGTTTTCTCTCAGTCTTCCCAATTTCACAGGCATTGTTGGTGAGGAATCGAGAAACAATATTTTATGTGGCTGCTTCCAAGCTATGGAGCTCCTTTCTTCTTCTTTTAAAAAAATATTTTAATTGTTGTTTTAATTACGTGTGGTTTCTTGGGGGTTATTATATATATATATATATATATATATATATATATATATATATATAATACACACACACACATACTATTAAAGATTTTATTAAAGATTTTACAAATACAGAAAAAGCAAGAATAAAAACACAAACCTTGCCAAAACAATTTGCAAGGTATTGAAGACCATCTGGTCGAGCATGCTAAGAATAGGTGAATAGAAGGATGGGGGGGGGGGTATAAAAGAGGGGAGGTGAATGGGAGAGAGAGATAGAGATCAAAGAGGGGGTATACAAGAAGAGGACTGTAGAGCCGGGAAAGAGCGAAAAGAGAGAGCAGGGAGGGAGTAGCTATGGAGCTCCTTTCTATGGGATGTTTGGGTGGTCCCCTATTTGTTCTGTCTACCAGGAGGTGAAAACAAGTTTTGAGGCCTCTGAAATTTAGCTATAGATCTCTAATGTGTGTACAAAAAAATTAGAATCTTTTTGAAACTAAGTTTTCAATATTTTCCACTGTTTTAATTATGTTTAAATAATACTATTACTTAATTCTATTTAACTGTTTAAAATTGATGTTTTAGCTGAATCTTTGAAAACAAATGTAAACTGCTTTGAATCCCCTTTTTGATGAAAGGTGGGATATAAATTCAACAAATAAATAAATACAATCAATTCATCTCTTACTTTTTGTAAGTTTTTTAAAACCCCTACTTGGGATTAGAGTCCCGATGAGACAGTTTTGAGTAGCTGCCACAACCCATTGAGGTAAGTCCCCTTGACCATGAGAGATTACTAGGGAAAGGAAAGATCCCCTGTGCACATGTACACTGAGCAAAAAGGCAGTATGAGAGATGGAGAATTTTAAAAAGATGGTTTTGGTCTAAGCAAGGAATTGACGAGATAAAGGTATCTCTTACATGAAGGTATCTGCCTTCAGGCATACTTAGGAGAAGTTGCAAAGTTGCAAAACAATCTGAATTGTACCTAGCTAGAGGTTAAAAGAAACATAATTTTCCTGTTTACAGTTTGATAAATATAACATTACAGTGCACAACAAAATGCCCTTATGGCTTCAGTGTGGTATACTGCATATTGTCTGAATTATGATGTTAGTCTTGCAAGTGCTAGAGATTGTCAAACTTCTAAGCAGAATAAAGCCTGCTGTTCACAGGTGTTTTACAAAATTCCCTGCAAGCTTATATCAGGGCATCTATCATCACTGTCATTCACCTAATATATATATATATATATATATATATATATATATATATATATATATATATATATATATATATCTCAGGAATGAGAGTATCTGCTTCCTCTCTTATTTAGATGTTTAGTCAGTGAACTAACACCTTACATGTTGTAGAATTCCTTCAGACAATTTGTCTTATGCTTTGTTCCCCATAGATTTAAAGACAGGTTTTGACCCTGGAGAACAACACTGACATTGTTACCAATGTCACAGGAACAGGCTTGTCGGCATGTTGGTACAACAATGAACCTTGGAATCCAATCGCCAAGTTAAATCACCACCGGTTCTAACAATACACACTCTCTTTTATCATGGACTGACAACCTTTATTGGAGCTTGGACAATATAAGCAATTCACAATGGATGACCTGAATGCTAGCAGCAAGTACAATGAAAAGATGGGAACCCACATGCATACTGATGTGTAAAATTATTATTTGTATATAAAAATACAATATTTGTATATAAAAAATTATAGGTTTCTAATGTTACTCTTTATATCTTTAAAAAAAGATTAATCTTGTTAAAATTTGCTTTCCGATATGCCATCTAACCAATGAAGTATTGAAAAGCTGACACACTTTTTGTTAATTAGTCCATGTACTAACTAACTAACTAACTAACTAACTAACTTTATTTCTTATGAGTCACCCTCCATGAAAGGTGCTCTGGGCGACTTACACAATTAAAATAAACAGGTTACATAGTCACCACTTGTTACTCAATCATAGGCTCTTCTGAAAAGCCATGTCTTAAGTGCCCCTAAAAATGTATGTAGATCAGGTAGTTCCACAAGATTGGGGCTACAATGGAGAAGGATCTCTGTCTTGTGGACTCCAAACTAAACTCTCTAGGGCCAGGGACATAGAGAAGATTCTCATGAGCTGACCATGACAGTCTCTGGTGGTGGAGTGGCATTAAACGGTCTCTTAGATATGGAGGACCCTGACCTCGGAGGGCCTTGAATGCTAGGACCAGGGTCTTGTGTTCAACCAGCAGCCAATGTAAGCGCTGCAGAGACGGCGTTATATGGCACCTCATTGATGTTTTTGTGAGGAGTCTAGCAGCTGCATTTTGCACAATTTGGATCTTGTGAATTGCTGCTCGAGGTAAGCCCACATACAAAGCATTGCAGTAATCCAGCCTCGACGTAACCGTGGCATGGATTACCGTAGCCAGAGCCTCTGTTGGTAAGTAAGGCGCCGACTGCCTCACTTGGCATAGATGAAAGAAGGCCCTTTTACTAGTAGAGGCAATCTGGGCTTCCATCACCATTTTGGAATCCAGGATAACACCGAGACTCTTCACAGTGGGGGATGGAACTAACGGTGCACCTTCAAAAGATTGTAATAGACCGACCAATTTTGATGGGCAGCCAGGCCACAAGATTTTAGTTTTTGCTGGATTTACTTTCAATTTATGGGCACGTAGCCATCTTGCTCCAAGACACCAGGTGAAGTTATCTGGTACTGAAGTTGTTCTAGGTTCTAGTTTTAGAAGAAGCTGGGTGTCATCAGGATATTGGAAACATTCTAAACCAAATCTCTGGACTAGCTTGGCGAGAGGTCGAACATAGATGTTAAACAGCATTGGGGTACTCCACAGTCAAGAGGGGATTTCTCAGATACTTGGCCCAGCCACTCCACTCGTTGGCTAGGCCCTCACAAGAATGAGTTGGACCACGTTATTGCTGATCCTTGAATTCCAATAGCAGCTAATTGCTGGATCAGTAGATCATGGTCTACTGTATCGAAAGCTGGAGTGAGGTCGAGCAACACCAGCAGTACCGACCCTCCCTTGTCTAGCTGGTGATGGATGTCATCAGAGATGGCCACCAGAATAGTCACAATCATCTTACTAAGAAACGGGAGGTTAGAGACTGGGCGGTAGTTGGTCAACATCGCAGCGTCTAAGGTGGGTTTCTTTAAGAGGGGGCGGACTATAGCTTCTTTCAGGGCATCTGGAAAGATTCCCTGCTCCAGGGAAATATTTATTATGTGCATCAGAGGTACCCGGAGCTCCTATTGACAATCCTTGACCAACCAAGAAGGACAAGGATCCAAGGAACAGGTAGTTGGTCTTGCTGTAGATAGAATTTTACAGACAGCTTCTGTGTCCAGTAATGTAAATTGGTCAAATTTGGAGCTAATTGATGTTCGTGTTACCTCCCTCTCATTAGCGGACTCGGTCATAGGGGACAGTTCTTGTCGGAGTACAGTGATCTTCTCTATGAAGAATTTTTGAAACTTCTCTGCTGTGACAGTTGAGGTATCCGGGTTTCCGGTTTAAGGGGTTGCACTGATTAAATTACAGATGATTTTAAAGATCTGTGTTGGGCGCGATTTAGCAGCAGCTATTTTGGAGGTGTTGTATACTTTCTTGGCCTCTTTGGTGGCTAGTTCGTATGTCTTACTGAAAGTTTTGAAGGCTAGTCTCGATGACTGGCTGGGTTTACGATGACAAATGCCTTCTAGCTGTTTTTGTTTGCGCTTCAACAGCCGCAGTTCTTCAGTGTACCATGGTGAGCGGATCCTACAAGGGCGAAGGGGGCGTTTTGGAGCAATCCGATCTAGGTTTGTGGACAGTCTCAATATGTATTCTCAATATGTTAGCCAGAGAACAGTAGGATATAACAAGACTTGGGCTGATATTTGAGATGAATAGGATTTTAGTCCTATGGCTGGGGAAGCAAAGAATATCATTTTTTCTTGTATTTGATAAAATTTTCTTTCAACCTCATCAGATCGGGTGACTTTAGTATCCTAGGATGCTTTCACCCCATCTAATGGATGAAGCTCCATGCAGGACGCCACATACTGTCAAGTGGTTTCCGGTGGAGATCCCACCTCCAACCAGAGTTAAAGAGTTGCTGGATGGTTGCCCCCCCCCCCCCCATGGGGCCTTGCCAAGAGGGTGATGCTTTCCCCATGTGATGGGGAAAGCATCACCAAAAAGGGAGCTATGTGCAGGGTGACAGATTTGACTTACTGTCCCTCTTTTTCCCCCAAGTGCCAGACAATGCTTTCCATGGCCTTTGTGATGAGGCTCTTGGTGCACTAAAGCACCTACTCAAGTCAACAGTCCCATTGCTATGGCAGCTTTTGTATTTTGGGGTTTGTGTGTATGCAGCTTCTAAAGAAAATAAATGTAATGACAAGCAGTGTACTTTGGAAAAATACGTAATTTGGGGATTCTTTCGAACAAAACATTGTTTTCTACACAAACCATTTTGCACAAAGCTCATTTGTAGATGAACTTGGCAGAAAAATGTCAAAATGCAATAAATAAATACACAAATAAATAAATGAAAAGTACAGAATCTCTCATAGTCTCACCCACCAGGGAAAAAGCCTTTTCAAATGTTTTATTATTATATCTACAAATAAAATCAATCTTAGCCTGAAAAGCATAATAGTTGAATGAGTGTTGTATGCCATGAACTATCCCTTTATCCTGTAGGATGTACCTGGTCTAAACATATTATTCTGTAAAGAAAGTCTATCAGACTACTGGGTTATGCATAAAGTTATTATTATTCACTGGTCAACAGTTTGTAAACTGGAGGTATAGCACAGCGGAGGTATAGCACAGAGGTTAATAGCAGCTGTTAGCAACCACAAGGTTGCAAGTTCGAACCCTGGGTTGGTTTGGGCAACCAACTGTCAGCCCTGCCCACTGTTTACCTAAGCAGTTCGAAAATAGCCTAGCTGTGAGTAGATAAATTAGGTACCGCTTAAAGCGGGGGAAGGACTTTTACAACGCCAGGAAGATCGGCTGCCAGGAAGGCTGGAAAAAAGGCGGAATCCAGATGGGTGGATAAAGCTCTTCGCCATGGGAGGATGAAGCAACAGCACCCCCTTGTGATGTAATGGAGCAACAGCACCCCTGTGATGCAATCAGAAAAATAACTTCCTGTTACAATATGTGTGTGTATGTACTGTACTGTATTAAATGGCAGGGATTGTCTGCTTGTATGTATACCTGTAATCCGCCCTGAGTCTCCTTCGGGGTGAGAAGGGCGGAATATAAATAAAGTAAATAAATAAAATAAATAAACTCTGGAATATTTTCCATGTAGACAACCTAGGTTGAGTTGATGCTATATGAGTGGGAAGGTTTAATTTGGTTCAGTAGATTGAAGGGAATACAATATTCATATGTGTGGGACTGGTATCCACAATTGTATTTATCTGCATCCATCAAGACATATCCACTCTAGGTGTTTTCTAGGTACTGCAGTCCTACAACTACCGAGGGGTCAATCTGCACAGCTCTCTTGGGTTTTTTGGGATCCATAAGCACCAACCCAATGGGCACCAACCCCCCCCCCCCGAAGATTTTAAAAATAAAATATCTTACCCAGCTGCCATTACTACTGCCGGAGCTCTCCTGGCACATAGAAATGATGTAGTGGAAGGGGAGGCAGAGCAATTTTCCTCCTCACCCCCTTCTGCCATGTGATTTGTATGTGCCAGGAGAACTCTGGTGGCCGGGTAAATTATTTTATATTTTAAAGTCTTTTTTGGGAGGAGGGGGTATGGCTTGGTGTCTCAGTGCCCTCCCGGAAGGAGGACATCTAGACACCACCCGTGGAAAAATTGGACTTGGGGGAGGGGTGGACTAAAGGCCGCCCTGACCCGGGTTTTTAAAATTTGGTTCAGTGTGGACTTTTCTGCTGTGTGGAACTGACCTGAGTCCACATTGCCACATAATCCAGTTCAATGTGGATTTTATACAGCTGTGTGGAAGGGGCCTCAATGGCAGCAATCTGCACTAAAAGCTATAGAAGAAACTGCACAAACTTTTGTTCTCTAATACTTTACTGTCACCCTTGTAGCTACTTGTATGACCTATCAACTGTGGCCTAAGGGTTTTTCTTTAATTAATAACTTAATTAATAACTCAATTCTGGAATTAAGTTAATGCTTAAATTTCAACTTAACGCAATCTCTTTCGTAAAAAATAGTTTAATTAAGTCTTTCATTTTCTCTAACGTAATTGATTTTAATGAATTTGTTCTTATTATTCTAACCCATAAAGGAAAAGCCATCATTCCAGTACCATACATATTTAGTTAACAATATTAGCATAACCTCTGGCCTTAGACTGAGTAAGGAAGTAAAAGCATAGCCTGTACTTCTGATTATCGCTAGTAATAACACTATGGGGAAAAAATGTAAAAAGTTTCTGTTCCTGCATTGAAAGTGTTATTTCCAGCTTAATTGTGCTGTACTAACTTTGAAAGTAGGTGTTATACTACAGAAACTCCGGTTTTGTGACTGCCACAAATTATATTGAATTGGTGAGACTCTATGAGATATTCATTGAAAAACTATAGCAAAATGTGCTGCACCATGTACCGCAAAAACAATTTTTTTGCATTTTAATAAATCTATTCCATGTTTTTTTAAATGATAGAACCAATTAGAAAATGACATTTATAATCCAGGAACAAAAATCATGTTATATTGTGTAATCTTAGTGAAAAAAATTGTGTCTTGTCTCTTTCTGTTGAAAATGTACACAAAACTGATGTTGATGCTGTTCCAAGTCTATCTAGAATCTACCAATTCTTCAAATATTCATCTGAAATAAATATTTTCTGGCTAGAGTAAATCTTCCAAGTAACTTGTAAAGTTATACTATTAGGCTACGTTATAGATGGAAATGCAAAAGTTAGGAAGGAAAAGCACTAATTTTCAAATGCTAATTTAACCGGCATGATTCGTTTAGCACAGACCAAAGTACCATGCTATGGGGTGATATGTGCAATACACCAAAGGAACTAAGCTTCACATTTGTTAACAATATGACTGCAAAGTAGAATCTGTCTTACAGACATGAACATAAATAGCAGCAAACAAGCCACAGTTATTTCCCATCCACCCTCCTATGGCTTTATGTGCCGTACAACTGGGACAGAAGATGGCACTCTTTCTTCAGTGTGGATCATGTGGACTGTATATCTAACTTCAAAGTGTAATAAGTTTTCCTGTCTATTAAGGAAGACCATATGCAAATTGCAATACAGTAAATCTTTTGTAAGCATGCCATTTCTGCATTAACAGCAATGTAATAAACCAGGAACCATGTTTTGCATTATTAATACGTCAAATGCATCAGATTATGCAGCACTAATAACTGTATCATTGAGATAAGCTGTCTCATGTTTTGTGCATTGTTTACATTATTTTTTAAAAGAAAGCTGATGTTCAGGAGGAAAAGTTACTGAGCAAGAAAAATGAATAACATTGTTTTCCTATTCAGCAGATCTGAATTCTCCTGACAGCTTTACATCTCACACATATGCAAATTGAACCTAGTGGAAACTCTAAACTAAGGAAGCAGCATCTTGGAAGCATAAAAGAAAAATACAAATCAAAACCCCAAATACTGAATGGACAGTAATGCAGCAAAATCAATGATGTATGATGTATGTATTCTGCTATTGGCCATAATCAAAGGCATTTCTTACCTGTCTTTCCTGATGACTTGAAGAGGGGTATAATGAACATCAGAACATAATAAATGACTAAATTCAATAGATAAACACACACACACACACACATATATATATACAACGTCCCCATAAAGTCTCTTTACCATTTTAAAAAATTAGTAAAAAGGCAATGTGATAACATATATTAATCAGATTTGTTCCTTGTACTCTGTGTTATCAAAATTGTTTATCACAATGGATTTGTGCATTTCAGGTACCCTGTTAATGAAAGAGGTACTGTTAAATGAAATGAACCCCTCAAGAGTAATTATTTTAAAATGGTAAAGAGACTTTACGGGAAATGTGTGTGTGTGTGCGCGCGCGTGTGTGTATACACCAAACACAGCTACAGAATTGACATATATTTATTTTTATTTATTTCCTATATTTATACCCCACCCTTCTCGGCCTGAAGGGGGACTCAGGGTGGCCTAACAAAAGCATCATACAATGCTAACATCATAAAAACAACCACAGTACAATCAAAATATTAAAAACATTGGAACAACAATTAAAGCAATTAATTAAAATATATCCATTAAAATCAAAATCCAAAAACCAGTCCAGGTCAATTCACTGCCATAAGTTGTATGATCTTCTTTGCTGCTCACTGATCAAACGCTTGGTCCCATAACTAGATCTTGATTTTCCTTCTAAAAGACAAGAGGGAGGTGGCCAATCTGATATCTCTAGGGAGGATTTTGATAGAGTTCTGAAATGATCAACACCAGAACATTTGTTTTGTAAGTACTTTTGAACCATTTAGAACCATGGATCAATCAGGCCTATCATTTAGCTGTCATATCTTTTGTGGCTGGTCATTTTGCAGTCATGAAAGGTTCTCTGCGTGACAGTCGCCAGTCAAGTTCTGACTAGTTGGAGTAGCTAGTCCATAGAGGATCTCAGTGTTCTAAAGGGCAGATTAATTTCTTTACTTTATTTATACCCCACCTTTCTTACAACAATATTGTGCAGAAGAACGTGATACTGTAGGCAACCTGGGCCCAAACCATGTATGGCTTTAAAGGTCAAAACCAGTACTTTGTACTTTGCCTGAAAACTGGAAACTAATTGGCAGCCAGTGGAGTGACTTTAATATGGGTGTAAATTACTCACTCTTAGATGTTCCTTCAATCAATCTGGCTGCCATTTTTGGAACTAATTGGAGTTTCCGAACTTGGTACAGAGGTACCTCAATGTACAGTGTATCGCAGAAATTCAACTTTTAAGTTATCAGTGTTTGCACCACCATCTTTACATCTTCAAATTCTAAGAAGGGTCACAGCTGGCATATCAGCGGAAGCTTGTAACAAGCACTCCTGCCCATCACATCTACATGGGCTGACATTTGGAGAGACAAATCCAGGAGTACTCCCAAGATGCAAACACAGTCTTTCAGGGGTAGTGTAATCCCATCCAGAATTGGTTGACACACCTCCTGTCACAACGCGGGCCTGGCCGCTCCCCGTAATCACACACACAGACAATTGGCAATTAACTATTTATTGTAATCAGAAGAGGGAAAGCAGGTAAGGGTAATAAAGTTCAAAAGAGTCCAAAGGCCAATTAGCTCAAAATGCAAAGATCAAAATAAAGTAATGTTCATCAAGGTAAATCCAAGGCTAGGAAAATCAATCCAGGGAATTCAAAGTCCGTGATCCAGGCAAGGTTATCCAAAACCAGAAGACAAGGCAATCCAAAGTTCATGAAGGTAAACTCAAAGTTACTTGGAAAGTACTTGGAACAAGACGAGCCAAAACTACAGCTCCTGGGACCCAGAGAATCACCACAACGTCCTTCCTGTAATGACGTGGCCTCCAATCTGAAGTACTTTCCCACAGAGTGGATAGTTAAATTCCACCCTTGTGAATCCAACGTTTCTCAGTTCCCCATCTCCAATCTCGGCACGAAGACACAATATCACTCCTCCGGTCGAAAGAGCTCTCAGTGTCCGCACCATCTGGCCCGTTATCAGCCTGAGAGTCCAACAGCTCCCCGTCTCCCATAGCCTCCTCAGCAGGTGGTGTAAACATGCATTCCTGGGAGCCGAAACCCCCCAGGTCTCTAATACTCACAGTCCGAGCTGGAATCTTCCTGTCCCTCATCATCAGAATAAACAGGAGACCAAGTATCGTCCCATTGCAAACTGTCCTCAGGCCCTTCACCATTGCCATCTTGGTCCAGGGCAATTGGCACCCCCGGGGCCTGACCCCGCTCCTCGGGCTGGAATGGAGGCTGGGGTCCCACACCTCCATTCCTATATTGATGACAAGCACCTGTCATGTCTGGATTCAGTTTCAATTTGTTTTTCCTCAATCAGCTCATTACTTCTTTCAGGCATTAATTCTGACATCCTATCCTTAGGTGAGGCATGGAGAAATATATTTGGGTATTATTAGCATACTGATAACACCCCATCCCATGCCTACAGATGATCTCTCCTAGCGGTTTCATATAAATGTTAAAAAGCATTAGGGATAGAATGGCCTCTTGTGGAATGCCATATGACAGTTCTTTCTTTGAAGAGTAGGTACTCCCAAGCACTGCCATCTGAAACTTGTCTGAGAGGTACAACCAGAACCATATCAATACAGTGCCTGTGGTTCCCAGCCCCTCCAGGCATTCCAGAGGGATACCATAGTCAATAGTATCAAAAGCCATTGAGAAAGGAACATACTCGCTCTGTCAGTGTTGAGACAGGGGCAATTCAGTAAGGCAACCATAGCAATCTCAACTCCATATCCTGCTCTGAAACCAGTTTGAAATGGGCCAAGGAGTGCTGCAGGGTTCCATCCTGGGCTCGGTTCTATTCAACATCTTTATTAATAGCTTAGATGAAGAATTATAAGGCATGATCATCAAGTTTGCAGATGATACCAAATTGGGAGGAATAGCAAATACTCCAGAAGCCAGGAGCAGAATTCAAAACAATCTTGACAGATGGGCCAAAACTAACAAAATTAAGTTCAATGGGGTCAAATGCAAGCTACTCCATTTAGGCAGAAAAATGAAATGCAAAGATACAGAATTGAGGGTGGGAGGTGCCTTGATTAACAGCAGCAAGTGTGAAAAAGATCTTGGAGTCCTCATGGACAACAAGTTAAACATGAGCCAATAATGTCATGTGGCAGCTTAAGAAGCCAATGGGATTTTGGGCTGCATAAATAGGAGCATGGTGTCTAGATCCAGAGAAGTCATGCTACCCCTCTGTTCTGCCTTGGTCAGACCACACCTGTTTCCAGTTCTGTGCCCTGCAATTTAAGAGAGATGTTGATAAGCTGGAATGTGTCCAGAAAAGGGCAACTAAAAGGATCAAGGGTCTGCAGAACAAGCCCTATAAAATGTGGCTTAAAGAGCTTGGCATGTTTAGCCTGCAGAAGAGAAGGCTGAAAGGAGATTGATGAGGGCCATGTATGCGAGGGGAAGACATAGGGAGGAGGGAGGAGGTTTATTTTCTGCTGTCTTGGAGTCTAGGATGTGGAGCAATTGCTTCAAACTACAGGAAAGGAGATTTCACCTGAACTTGAGGAAGACTTTTCTAATGATGAGAGCTGTTTAGCAGTGGAACACTCTGCCCCAGAGTGTGGTGGAGGCTCTTTCTTTGGAGGCTTTTAAACAGGCTGGGTGGCCATCTGTCATGGGTGCTTTGAATACTATTTTCCTTCTTCTTGGCAGGGGGTTGGACTGGATGGCCTATGTGGTATCTTCCAACTCTATGATTCTAAGAAAGTGTGTGTCATCCAAAACTGCCAGGAGTTGGAGTGCAACTGCCTTCTTGATTACTTTGCCACAAAAAGGAAGGTTAGAGACTGGTCTGTAGTTATTAAGGTTCAGGAGATCAAGATATTTTTTTCAGCAGTGATCTAACTACTACTGCTTCTTTTAAACAGGATGGAAAATTCCCCTCCCTGAGAGATGTATTGACAATTTATTGTATTTGATATCTAATTACAGCTCCTTCCTGAATGACCACCGGATAGGGGCAGGGATCAAAAAAGCAGGTTGTCCTCCTTACTTGCTCCAGCAATTTGTCCACATTAGCACTCAGCACTCTAGTCAACGTTCTAGAATCATAGAATGATAGAATCATAGAGTTTCTGGTGAACCATCCAGTCCAAACCCCTGCCAAAAAGCAGGAAAATCACATTCAAAGCACCCACAACAGATAGCCATCTAGCCTTCTTGTTTCATTTCCCTGTGGGTCATTGTATACCTGGGAATCCGGATTTTATATGGCTGTGTAGAAAGGGCCTAAACGCTCGATTCATGACTCCATTGACATTGGATGCTGTTAGTGAATTTGTATCCTTCCTTTCTACCCAAATCATGTTCAAATGAATTTATGACTGTAGTGATTAAAACAAAGAAAATTAAGCAGGGTTAAAAACAGTTTGTAATGCACACCAATAAAGAAAACACAGCACCCATTTAAAATCTCTTTCCACAAGGTGTGTTTCCAAAGGCCCATCTGATTGACACTATTGGTCAAATGGGATTTGTTGCTGTTATTAGTGCCAGCATTTCTGTTTTGTGATTTTTAATCCTGAATGTGTCATAAGTGTGCAATAAAATGGATTAACTGAGATTAAAAGCAAAAAAAGAAGTAATGGGACAGGAAAACCATGCTGTTTCTCTATTACGAACTGTTGTGATATGTATTTCACTGTCACCACACAACAACAAAGTTATATTCACAATTGGGACCTGTTTTATCAACCATCTCCCCTCCCTTCACTCTTTCTACTGTTATATCAGCAACTGAGCAGCACTTCTCCAGCCCTGCTTTAGGAGAAAACCCATGAATGTGGCAGGAACACCTAACGAAATCAAGAGAGAGCTCCGTATCGCAGCTTGACAGCATCCAATTAGTCACTGGACGTGTGTGTGCCATCGGAAAGCACTTTGATTTAAGGGATGCTGAAATCAGAAGGCAGGCTGCTTAAACATCTGTCAGAATCTTAGGATCCATGAAAGGATGATCCCTTGACAAATGTATTTGGCTATATAGATATCCATATGCCAGGCTGTAAAAGCTAAACCCAAGTCTTGTCATTACAGAAACCAGAGGTTAGGGGTGATCCTTTGCCTGCCTATTCTTCTCGGGTATACATGTTAGGATCACCATTCTGAGCTTTCTGTTTATATGCATTGTTTAAAGCACACCTGCTTTTCATGCAGGGTTTCCAGTGTGGTTTAAGCATTTTTGACATTTGCAGAACTCCCTGTGTGACTGTTGACAGAAAAGCTCTGCTGAATATGCTAATAGAGCACTCACTCGCAGGCAACAATCACCAGAAAGTTATGGATATTTCCTTACTTCCATCTATGCTTATTTAAGAAATCTGCTTTGAGGAATCTGTTGGGGTTTTTTTGTAATGTTTAGCTTCAAGTTTATTACATTAAGTACTTAATCTCATGAAATAGCACCTTGTTTGATGTATTTGTTCCAGCAAACACTATTTCAACTACCCAGACTTTTCTTCAAAGATTAATCTATGCCAGGCATGGGCAAACTTTTGCCATCCAGGTGTTTTAGACTTCAACTCCCACAATTCTTAATGTGGGAGTTGAAGTTCAAAACATCTGGAAGGCTGAAATTTGCCCATGCCTGATCTATGACAATGTGTTCTGATATGTTAATATTGGCAAATTAATTTGAGATTTGTTGTAATTTTCCCCAAAATGAAATATATTTGCAATTTCTGACATTTCTATGTCAGTTTGTTTGTTTCAATTAATGACAGTCAGATTTCCCACTCAGTGTCCTTTATGAGTGCTGGTTTGCACCCATCAATTGGATTATTACATAGATTTCATTCACTGATTTGTTGAAATTCAGTCACATCTTTCATCTAATGAGTTCAGAGCACATATGTGGCTTTCCTCTTCCCTATTTCCCCCCATGCCAAACCTGCCAACCACTACTATGCACAGTGCAGAAGCCTCCCAGTGAAGCAACAGGAAGTAGTGAATTGCTAGATTTCCTCCACCTCAGAAGTGCTCTGGCAATGTTCCCTCTTTTTGCAAGCAAGAATGCATCTTTTCTATAGGGCAAAATCTTTGAAAAACCATAAGTTCCCAAAAGCTGAAACTATATTGTGACTACAGCCATCATAAACAAGACTAACAGCTATATAACAGCATGTATGTGCTGCAGAAAGCAGGCCAGAATCTCCCAACTACTTCAACATATCCATACACAAAACAGAACACTATTTATTACATTTAAGCCAGTTCTGCATACTATAATATTTCAGTTATGAAACTCCCCCTCTTCTACAGTAAGCAGATTTGCTACTCCAGGCCCATCCAAACAGGCATAAAAAGACCTATCTGGGTTTTTACCTGGGATGTCCAAATGATGCCTATGGTAAAAACAAATGAATTTGGCATGAACCAAGATTTCCTTAGTTTGTTCCCAATTAATTAGAAACACTTATTGAATGACCCTGGTCTAATGGGGTATTGGGCCTGTGGAGACTCACTCCTAGGACTACCCAGGGGTGAGTCATCACAGCCATATGGCTCCTTCAGGCTTCCAGAAGCCAGGAGGAGCATCATGGTGGCCCCCTCCCCTCCCAGCCCATCATTTCCTCCCCCAATACGTACCCCACATGTTTGCCAGGCATGAAGAGCCTCTCTGGAGAGCTTTGGCATCACTTCAGAATGACATTGGAGGAGGAGGAATTTTACCTTTCTTGCTTCCCTCTCCTCCAGTGTCATTCTGAAGTGACCCCACAGCTCTCTAGAGGGAGCCTCTGTGTCTGGCAACCTGTGGAGTTAAGGGAGGGAATGAGGACTGGAGGGTGGCTGAATGCCCCCCTGGACCAGTCTTTGGTTGATCTGGAAAGGCATGAATCCTCCCCAGGTGGGAGGGGGTGGGAACTGCAACACAAACAAAAACTAGTTAGTTTAATCCATTTTCACCTGCATTTTTATATGTCTGAAAGCACCCTCAGAATTCTCCCCAAGAAAATATACAGTAATGCCACAAATACTCTGCCAGACTTAGTCCTGTCTTAGGAGAGGGCATTACAGAACTGAATTTTTTGTAACTTCAGAAGTGGCAAATTTCATGCCTCCTTGGGTAAAAGGCACAACTATCAATGCTTTTCACCTCTCTGAAAACAAATGACATTTTTAAAACAAGCAAATAAAAAGCCACATGACTTTCTGTTCAGAAAAATCCTCTAATATATTTCAGGACACATAAATAAGGGAAGAATACAGAAATAGCCATTTCCCCCTCCAACTGGGTCATCTACAGTAATTATTCTTACGCAAAGTAAGAAATAGTTGGTGATTTACATCCATAATTAATATCCACCATTTCTTTTGTATGAGGAAGATAACATAGAAATCTGTCATCAACCATATCTATGTTGTAGTGCTTCCTTATATTTCTTGCATTTCACCACCAACTCCTTGACTGTGCAGGGAAGCCAATTGATGTGTTTTCCTGACCAAGACATCCTGAGTCTGTGACTAATTGAAAAAGGCATGTGCATTAAGATAATGGAGAATAATTAGTTGGTGCTTTCCATAATTTAATCTTCCAATGATGATTTCAAAAAGAAAGCACAGATTTCAAACTCAGCAAATTAGGAAGCACTTAGTTTCAAGGAGGGTGCAATTAGTAGTTGGCTATCAGGGAAAGAAGCTGACAACCTCAGTATATTTTTCTAAAATGGGTGCAGTTTTGTGTGTGTGGAGGGAAAGCATCCCAGTCATTGAATAACTGAAGCATATTTATCATACTGTGCATATGTGCCAATAATATAATGTTAATTGTTTATCTAGTTGATTTGCAATATTTTTAATCCTTCAGAAGTGTTATACCAGAAATATTTTAAAATAGCATCAGAATTGTCTTCCCTCAAATACTGGACTACCTTTGAGGGATAATAAATTTTGATAAAGTCATTCCCATCCCTGTTTCTTTCATTCACGTTCACAGACCCTTGCAAGTGCTTTTTCATTAGGAAAAAAGAAATAGAGCTTGTATAACATTGGGTACAAAATGGGCATGTTCACTATCTTGACAAGCTATGATATAGATCAGGGCTGTCCAACTGGCGGCCCGTGGGCCGTATACGGCCCCCCAGCCCCTTCCCCACAGCCCCCTACCCTCCTGCAAGATATCTGCTTTTTGTGGCAGGGGGGGTGAGGGGCGGGGCGGGGCAGGGAGGGGCAGGGAGGAGGAGCAGGCTCCCTTCCTCCTCATCCTACTTCCCTCCCCCCTCTCTCTCCCTCCTTCTCTCTCTCTCTCTTTCCCCCTTTCATTCCTTCCCCCTTCGACCACCTGAACAAAAGAGGGAAGGAGAAAGAGAGTGCACTGAGTGAGAGGGGGGTGTGGCCAGAGTGAAAAAGGGGCGGGGCCGAGTTCGGAGTGCGCGGGGGGGGGGTGCTCATCTATTCCCTTTCCGGCTTCCTCCTCTTCTGAGGATTCGTGCCAAGTTTGGTCCTGATCCATCATTATTTGACTCCACAGTGCTCTCTAGATGGAGGAGAACTACAACTCCCAAACTCAAGGTTTAGTACTTTCTGTTGCTCTCATGAGAGTTTAGTCTGCCAAGTTTGATTCAACATGGCTGAGGAATGCTTTGATTGTGTTTTCCTCTTATGGCAGAAGGAGGTAGGACTGTATGGCCCTTGGAGGTCTCCTATTCTAGGAACCCATTGTAATTAATATCATCATCATCATCATCATCAGAGGCTGAATGGTCATCTGTGAGGAATGCTTTCATTGTGTTTTCCCCTTATGGCAGGAGGAGATTGGACTGGATGGCCCTTGGAGGTCTCCTATTCTAGGAACCCATTGTAATTATTATTATTATTTTATTATTATTATTATTATCATCATCAGAGGCTGAATCGTCATCTGTGAGGAATGCTTTGATTGTGTTTTCCCCTTATAGCAGAAGGAGATTGGACTGGATGGCCCTTGGAGGTCTCCTATTCTAGGAACCCATTGTAATAATAATAATAATAATGGTGGTGCGCATGCGTCAGCAAACTTTTTAGACGCTCCATGGGTGGCTCCCATATGAGAGAGAAGGAAAAAGACTGGTGAACCGGCTAAACCAACCCCCCACCCTCAGAAACTGGGCCAGTGGATGAAGAAAGTATAGGAGGTAGGACGGAGTTAAAAGTGGGGCCCAGGAGAGAAGGGGGAAGTGGATGCGGCTGGATTAAACTTTATAGCCTTGTGGGAGGAAAGAGGAACCCAAAATGGCCACGGAATCCAGCTCGGGACCGGCCGAGGGGCTGGAGGCAAAAATGGATAGAATGCTCAATCTCTTGGAGGAGAAATTTGGTGCGGTGGAGCGGAAGCTTGGAGGAGTGGAGAAAGCGATGGGAGAGGTGGTCAGAGACGTTTCCGATTTAAAAGGGACTGCTAAAGAGTTGGGAGAAAAAGTGGAGAAAAATGAAAAGCAGACCCAAGATCAAATCAAGGGATTGGAGGAGACAATAAGGAGACAAAATCAGAGGCTTACTAACCTGGAGGATCGGCAGAGGAGGCGAAACATCCGCCTAAGGAACTTTAAACAGGACTTTGCAAAAGGAGGGAGGCTGGTGGAAGCAATACTGCAGTGGCTCCGGAGGAATAATGTTGAAATCCAAAGTGAGGATATTGAAAGAGCACACTGGGCTCTCGGCCGGAGGAATCAAAGACAGAGACAAAGAGACATTGTGATAGCTTTTAAAAGTGAAAGTCTGGCGGAAAGTATTTATCGTCACTTGAGAAGCATCTCTGATCTTAATCAGGAGGGCAATCAAGTCATCTGTCTCCGTGATCTCTCCCAACAAACTCTGAGCGAGAGGGCAGGACTCCGACCAATTACAGCATGTCTTTATCAGCATGGGGTTAAATTTACATGGGCTTTTCCAACAGCTATACTTGTTTTCAGAGGGACGGAGACATGGCGGGCAAGAACGTACGCGGAGGGGTGGTGCTGTTAAGCCGCCTGAAAATTTCAATGACTCAGCAGCAGAGGGGAGAGAAAGAGGAACAGAAGAAGAAGGTGCAGCTGAGCAGCAACGAGGCCCTCCAGTGGTCTGAGTGGGCAGAGCGGAGAGGGATCCAGTGGGAGAGCGACACGGATGATGAGCAGATTGCTGCTTTAATAGAAAGAGATGATCGAATGAAACAGCTCACCGATGAACTGGAGACATTAAGGAAGGAACGGAAGAGGATGTTGTTGCGGCAGGCTAAACGGAAATAAAGGAAGGGAGAGGAAGAAAGAAGAAAGAAGAAAGAAGCTGAGAGAAGTGGGAAGAAGGACTGAATATTGTGTTTGGGGATGGTCTATGGCTATTATGGCCACTATGGGTTAGATATAGTTTAAGTAGTAATGCAGCCGAAAGGGAAGAAAGAGGGGGAAGGGAGGGGGGGTTTAGGGGGAAACCTAAATAAGAGTAAGGGGAGCCGGGAGGTGGGAACGCACTCACAGAATGAGGGCCTCTACTCAAGGGCAGCGAAGAGCTCGCCACCCCACTGGTTCAGGTGGGGTCACGAGAGAGGCACGGGTGTCTGAGGGTGGAAGGGGTGAGAAAGGAGGAAAGCAAGCATGATAGGACAGTTCCAGAGAATGAAAAGATAAAGGGAAATGGGTGATCTAACAATATTAGCTTTAAATCAGAATGGCTTGAACTCGAATAGTAAGAGGTACCGGGTAAGCAAATTGGCAAAGGATAATAAGGTCGACATAATGGTTTTGTCAGAAACTCATAAAGGAAGGGACGGGAACAATTAATAAACGATAAGAGGTGGAAATGGGTGTATGAATCTAGGGGGACACGCAGGGCGAGGGGAACTGCAATTCTGATTCATGAAAGGGTCCCGTGGGAAAGCGTGGAGTGGCAGAAGGACAGACAAGGCAGATGGGTTTTTATTAAAGGTACAATAAATCGACAGAAGATGACAGTGGCAGCTATTTATGCGCCAAATGTGGGGCAGAAACAATTCATCATGAATATGAAAAGGAAGTTGGATAACTTTAAGGAGGGACGACAATCTTGGCGGAGATTTTAATATGCAAATGTCATCAGTAGGAGGTAACAATAGAAGGTCTCTGCATTTAAGTAAACTTGATATGGTAGATCTGCATAGTGGGGTAGGGAACAGAAGTACTTACTACTCAGCAAGGCACAATGTATTCAGCTGTATTGACTATGTATTAATGGATAGGACAGGGAAGGCCCAGGTAAAAAAGCAGAGGTCAAGGCTATGTGGTTGTCCGATCATGCTCCCTTAGTAGTGACAATAAGAATGATGCAATGGAGGAACCCAAGGGTTTGGAAATATAATATGGCGATTGGGACTATGGAACAGGATAAAAGTAGGATACAAAAGGAAATAAAAGAGTACTATAGACTGAATAACACAAGGGAAATGTCTAAAGCAGTGGTTTGGGATTGCTGTAAAGCAGTCATAAGAGGTCACCTTATAAGTCTTGAGGTAGAGATGAATAGGAGATGGAGAAGAGGAAGGGAAAATAAGATTAAGGATATTGAAATGATACAGGATCAATTGAAGCGAACTAAGGGAAGAGAGTGGCATAGGTTGCTAAAACAGAGAAAACAAGAATTGGAACAATATGACGAAAGGCATTGGAATAAGATGAGAATGGCAATGAGGCAAAAAATCAGCTCTTGGGGGACAAAGTCAGTTAAACAATTGGCGAGATATCTGAAAAAAAGAAAAAGGAGAAGTCGTGTATAAGAGCATTAAAGGATACCAGTGGAGTGATACAGGAGGGTAAGGAGGAGATAGAGAAGATTATGAAAGATTTTTACGAAAAACTGTACAAACAAGGAGAGGTTAGTAGGACACCAATAGAAGTTGGACAGAAAGTAAGTGAAGGGGACAAAATTTACTTAAATGCAGAAATCAGTCAGGGGAGGTGGAAAAGGTTATTAAGGGGTAAAAAAATTCAAGGGCGCCGGGCCCCGATGCGTATTCGGGTGAATTTTATAAAACATATATGCATGAATTGTTACCAAAATTGACGGAACTATTTATTGAAGTATTGTTAAACCAGGTTATTCCACAGTCCTGGAGATATCGGAGATTGTGACAATCCCAAAGGCTGGTCGAGACGAGACCTGCCCGGAGTCCTACCGCCCCATAAGTTTAGCGAATCAAGATTACAAAATATTTGCAAAGGTATTGGCAAACAGGTTGGAGAAAATATTACCTAAAATTATTGGGGGATCAATATGGGTTTGTTAAAAAAAGACGGATAAGTGAACCAATTAGGAATGTAATGAATGTGCTACAACACGCTACCGCAACCAAGAGGAAATTAGGAATATTAAAACTGGATGTGTATAAGGCATTTGATAAGGTGAATCATGCTTATTTGTATGAGGTGTGCAAAGAACTAAATTTGGGTAATAGCTTCTGTGAGGTGATTAGGAGTTTATATATAGGGCGTATATAAGAGTTAATGGAAACAGGACGGAAAAGATTAGGATATTGAATGGAACTAAACAAGGTTGTCCATTATCTCCAATGTTATTTGTATTGGCAATAGAAATATTAGCGAATAAGATAAGAAAAGATACAACGTGGAAAGGATATAGGATAGGGGGGATAGAGATGAAACTAAACTTATTTGTGGATGATGCAATTATATTAACCCAGTCCCCTTTGGAGATGGTCAAGGCAATGAAGGGAACGCTGAGAGAGTTCGAGAGGCAGTCAGGGCTCAGGGTGAATATGGAAAAGTCGGAGATAATGTTTATAAATACAGGCCCAAGGGAACAGATCGAGGTAAGGAAAGAGACAGGGTTAAAATTAGGAATAAAAAGAATGAAATATCTGGGAGTGTGGATTTATAAGAATGTGGAGAAAATAGTAGATGGAAACTATGGACAGATTTGGAAAAAACTCCTGAAACAAATTAAAAGTTGGAAACACAAAAGCTTGAGGAGAATGGCAAAAATAAGAGTGGTGAAAATGATGATATTGCCTAAATTTCTGTATTTAGCCCAGGCTTTGCCAGGAGTTCTTTCAGGAGTCAAGATAAAAGAATGGGACAGAAAAGTGAACCAGTGGGTGGAAGGAGATAAGAAACCACGGATAAGGAAAAATGGTTGATAGCGAGTGAGAAGGAAGGAGGATGGGAATCCCAAGCCTAGAGCTATATAGAGATGCGTTTCAGATAGAAAGACTGATAGAGCTACAGGTGGAAGACAAAAAATGGGCGAAAGTGGAGAGAGAAGTGAATGCAATTGGATCGGAGGAACTGATTTTTAGGAGATGGGGAAAAGGTGAGGTGGAGGAATTGACAGGGCCTATGAGAGCCACCTTGGAGGTGTGGAGAAGGTGGCAAGGGAGGATGGCACCGGGAGTTTCGAAGGTAGCCTCGTTACAGGTAATGAACCCTAAAAAGGAGGAAAATCTAAGCAGAATAATAAGGGAATTGAAAGGAAAGGGGGTTACAAGATTGGAGCAATTAGTGGATGAAGGGGGCAGAATTAGGAGAGATAAATTAGAGAATTGGTTGGGACAAAGGTGGTGGCTACAAATTCGGGCAATATGTGAATTCCTTATGCAGAGGGAGGTTAGAGAGGCAATGCAAAGAGGACACTGCTTTTGAGAGGATGGTAAGGGAATGGAAGGAAGGGAAAAGGACTCAGGTGGGAAAGATATACAAGTTGTTAGTAGTGTCAGGGAAAGCCCTGTACAAGAATTAACCAAATTGTGGGAGAGGGAAGTACAAGTAACAGAATTAGAGATGGAAAGGATAATGGGAAATATCGCAAAAATTAAAAACACAAGAGTGAGGGAAATGAGAAGGAAACTCCTGCATAAGTGGTATCGGACTCCGGCCCAATTGGCATACTTCTCTCAAAATGTGAGTAGTCAGTGTTGGCATGGGTGCCAAGTGAAAGGGGTATACATGCACCTGATATGGGAATGTGCAGTAGTGCAGAAATTCTGGAAAGAGGTACAAGGGGAAATTAATAAGGCACTGAACATAAATTGGGTAATTACAAAGGAAATGGCGATATTGGTGAGAAAGAGTGACTTGGGGGAATATGGAGGAATTAAGGAAGCTATGATTGAAAGCGCTCAATCTGTTATAGTTCTGGGTTGGAAGGATTCCTCCAAATGGACAATTAAGAACTGGCGGTACCTGGTAGAGCACATTCAATTTGAAATTATGGAGATTAGGGTCAATGAGATGGAGGAGAATAAACTGCAGGAACTGTTGGGGCGATGGGACCGGGTTAGACAATATATTATCTGGAAAACTCGAGATCAAGATACGAGGAATAAGTTGGATCTACTGTTTAATTTGTAACGTAAACTGTCCAAAGGCTTGGAAGTTTGAAGGGAAGAAGAATGGCGATGAAACCCTCAGAAGGGTGGAGGGGTGTGGATGTTAGTGAGGGTGGAAGGGGCACTTTCACAGTGCACTGTTCTGTTTTGTTATGTTTTGTTGTTTGGATGTGGTTTTTATTCTGTATGTAAATAAATCAAATCAATAAAAAATATTCATTTAAAAAAATAATAATAATTATCATCATCATCAGAGGCTGAATGGTCATCTGTGAGGAATGCTTTGATTGTATTTTCCCCTTATGGCAGAAGGAGATTGGACTGGATGGCCCTGGATGGCCCTTGGAGGTCTCCTACTCCAGGAACCTGTTGTTGTTGTTATTATTAATATTAGCAGAGGCAGAATGAATATTATGCCTTATCATTCAGGGTTATAGGCCTGTGTGGAAGGGCCCTGGCTTCATATTTGACTTTCTTTCCACACATCTGAATAAAATCCCATGTTATTTGCTTTAAACCAGATTATATGAGTGTGGACTCCGATAATCCAGTTCAAAGCAGGTATTCTGGGTTATATGGCTGTGTGAAGGGCCCTGAGTCCACACTGCAATATAATCCAGTTCAAAGCAGGGACTGGGACTTGAGACTGGGATTTTGGTGTTCATCTCTATCTCCAAGTCAAAGCCCTGGTGTCGTCCACAGACACCTCCAAGGCGGGGAGGGGACGGAGCTGGGGAGGGGGTGGAGCTGGGGGTGGGGCAGGGGTGGAGCCGGGGAGGGGGTGGAGCCAGGGGCGGAGGCAGACCCTTCGGCCCCCCAGGTCATCAGTAACCGGAATTCCGGCCACAGGTCCGGTAGAAGTTGGACAGCCCTGATATAGATTAAGCATGATTTGTTTAGACATGAAATGACCAAACAAATGTTTGCTTCCATAGTCATTTCTGATTTACTCGTGTTTACTTGAGTATATAACAAATGTAATGTACATCTCAATTTTGAAAGTGCACATTACACAAAATCTGTTTCCTCCTGTGTTTATAGTAACATGAACAATGTAAGATACTCCACAATGTAATATTCATTGTTTATTCACCATTTAGAGAATTATATCCACTGTGATGTATTGTTGAAGAATAATGGCTTGGGATTGGAGAGACCTGGGTTTAAGGAACCATAAAACTTTGAGTGAATCCAGACAGCACCAAAAATGCACATCTTCCTGCATTTTCACATGGTGCATCCAAACAATCCACCATGTAAAAGTGAATCATTTTGGCACAAAGCAGGAAAACCCTGATTTGTGCCAAAGTAATTTGATAGATTGAAAGACCCGGGTCTTTCTAGCTGTGGGCGGTGTCTGGACTGCCCCCTCAGAAATCCTGGGACTTCTGAGGGGGCTGTCCACACAGTCCTCTCATGTTTTCTGGACCCCATGAGCCTGAAATATCTCAGAAGATTCTAATGCCCCCACAAAAGACTTTAAAAAGGAAATTAACTTAACTGTCCACCATTACTGTGCTTCTAGCCCTCTCCTGGTGGGTAGAAATGGCACTCCAGGAAAAGGGGGGAGGAAATTGCTCCTGCCCCCCTTCTCCTGGTGCATCATTTCTGTGTGCCAGGAGAGTTCTGTAGAAGAGAGAATGGCAGCTGGGTAAGTTATTTTCCCTTTTTAAAAGCTTTCTGGGGTGGGGGGTTGTTTTGTGTCCTAGTGCCCTGCCAGAAAGTCTGGCAGAACATCTGGGCCCATACCCCAGAAAAGCACCAGCTTTCTAGGGCATGTGCAGTCTTCAATGTGAGTCCAAGTTGGTTTAAAAAACCTGATTGCACTTGTATTGAAGTGTTATCTTGAACCACCCATACTCTATTAGAGAATGATATATCTCACAAAGTTGTAAGTATAGTGAGGAAGATGAGAGCTAATTTAAAGCTACTGAAACTTGTAAGAAAGGAAGTAAGGAAGTAAATAAATGACATGCCAAGATTTAGTAAATACTTTGACAACAATATGTCAAGAAGCTCAGGTTTATATACTTGTCACCTTCATTCAGGTTAGTCAAGTGGATTACTTAAAGGCTTTTTGTGCAAGCTCAAAAGTATCCAATTCAATTCTACTCAATTCCTGAGATATACTACTAGGGCAATTGTATAATGTGCTAGTAAACAGGTAGACAAAGCAGTCAACGGTGGCATATTTGTGGGGTTAGAAGTTATCAAAAACCTTTAAAGCATTCGAAAACATGCATTTAAAAAGTTAACAAGAAGGTCAAATGCATCGGAAACAGCAGCCAACAAAGGAATTGAAGTACTTGGATGTTATGATCAATTTGACAGACAAGTACGATGACCTTAGCAGCTGCATTTTGATTCTGCTGAAGAAGGCAATCTGTGAGTGTGTGTCTGAAAAACCACAAAGGAAATGTTATAGCAGCTGATGGAGCATATAATTAGGATACTGCTTGAATGAAAAAAAGAGATATAAGAATGGAAAGAAAATAACAAAATGCAAGGGGAAATGATTGTTTTATTTAGCTTAACTTTTAATGCCTGAGGATCAAATCTTTATTATGCATTATGGAGATATGCAAATAAGTGCAGATTGATGGTGTATTTTCAAATGCTGCTGCAGCTATCTAGATGACTGGAAAAAGTACAGTAAAGAACACATGCTGTAATGATTTTTAATATTGCAGATATTTTAAATGTATTTTGAGAGTGCTGAATTAAAACAAATTGAGAATATAGTTATAAAGTATAAAAAACTACAAAGTTAAAAATTTGGCATTATGCTACATTTCCTTTGACCAGAAGTTGACCACTTCAAGTGTCTCTGGTGTTGCTGTAAGTAGGTCCTCCATTGTGCATGTGGCAGGGCTCAGACTGCATTGTAGAAAGTGGTCTGTGGTTTGCTTTGTGGGGGACATGAGAGAACCCTCCCCGCAGGATAGTAACACATTCGGTTGTCTCCTTGGCAACGTCTTTGTAGATTACTGATTCTCTCACACTAGAAGTGATTTGCAGTATGCAACCAACTAAAAAAAATGCTATTATCACATCATACAATACACTGCTCTTTAACAAATATATATTTAAATCAAGTCAATTGTTACTCAATTTTGATTAAGCCTGAACACTGGTGCTGGTGTTTTTAAAATGGATTTTTGTGTTTCATACCAGTAATAAAAATATTTTGAAAGGCTTTCAGAAGATTTAACACCTTTCTTATTCTTTACAGGATAAATTTTGGAGTCTTGCTGTATTCTGAGTACTTGCAGTAAGTTGTGAATCCTAGATATCGATGTGTCAACAGGCCAGAATACCTGAGGAAGTAGTGTTGGTGTTACTTTCTGCCCATTGGAAACCATATTTTCTCGTTCAAAGATGTGTTATCTTTTCATTAGATTAATAGACCACTTTAGAGTAGAGGTATTGAAATGAATGGGATAGGCTCATATTAGTTATTAAAATCCCATTCACTGTAACTGGGATGGATCAAGATGTGGTACAACAAAGTCAAAACATATGAACATAAATTACATACAATAGATAAAACACACCTAACTCATATACAAAATAAGGCAGCAACAGAATGTAAATCAAAACTCATATTGAAAATCGATTGGGTAGATGCTGGAAGAGATGGGTCTTCAATTTCGACAGCTCATTTAGCTGTAAGATCTCTTCTAGCAGTCATACCAGTTATGGATAATCACTGCATAGCACTATAACTACACTGCATTGTGATTCTCCAATATAATTCAGGGTGTTGTTGTTGTTGTTGAGTCAAGATGCTATCTGTAAGAAAACCTCTCAGTTTTATACATGGTGGGAATGTTCATGGTGGGAATGTTCATAAATGTTATCTTAAAGTTAAAAGATGTAATTTTCACTTTTGAGTGTGGCTGCTCAGGAAATGCAATACACATGTTTCAGTTGGTCTTGTGGCTTAATCAAGAATTGAGTAATTCTGAGATGATACTTTTTTGTTAATTTTGGAAATATTTTTCTCACCAGTAAATAGTTTAATTAGATATATGAGGGCGGGTCAATAAGTCAGTGACTTTTTGAATGAAACACAGGTTTTTTGGGGAAAATATCATTTTATTTTTCAACATAGTCTCCTTTGAACTCTATACACTTTGTCCAACATTTCTCCAATTTTTTTATCCCTTCCAAAAATAAGATTTGTCGAGGTCATCAAAATAGGTATTTGTGATTTCATCATTGGAGTCAAATCTCTTTCCGCCGAGTCATTTCTTCAGGTTTGGAAACAAGAAATAATCACTCAGGGCTAAATCCGGAGAATAGGGTGGATGAATGAACAATTCTTATCCCAGTTCATGGATTGTTGCCATGGAAATTGCACATGTATGCACCCTTGCATTGTCCTGATGTAAAAGAACTTTTTTCTTGGCCAAATACGGTCATTTTTTTCCTTCCAGATCCTCATTAAATCGACCCAATAAGTTGGCATAATATTCGCCATTGATTGTTTTACCCTTTTGAAAGTAGTCAATGTGGAGTATACCGCGTGCATCCCAAAAAATGGTCACAATGACTTTATTGGCTGACAAACCCACCTTGGCCTTCTTTGGTGCCGATTCACCCCGAGAAACCCACTGTTATGACTGCTGTTTGGTCTCTGGTGTGTTGTGGTGGATCCACATTTCATCCACGGTTACGAAACGGCGCAAAAACTCGTCCATATTGTGGTTGAACAATGTCAAACACTCCTGTGAAGTTGTCACACGATTGCGTTTGTGCTCGATTGTGAGCAAACGCGGCACCCATCTTGCGGAAAGCTTTCTCATACCCAAGTGATCATTTAAAATTGAAACCACTGAACCATGTGAGATGCCTATAGCTTCCACAATCTCTTGCACTTTCAATCTCTGATCGGCCAACACCATATCTTGATTTTTTTTCAATTGTTTCGGGTGTAGAGACCTCAACTGGGCATCCAGAACGTTCAGCATCTTCTGTGCTTGTACAGCCACAACAAAATTCACTTTTTTACCATTGAAATTGATGGTGCAGAGTCCCCATAGTATTCATCAAGCTTAGACTTGGTTTGAGTGATGGGTTTTTCCCGCAAAAAAATGCTTAATGAGCACACGAAATTCACTTTTTTCCATTTTCTCCTCAAATCACGCGGTAGTCTGCTATCAATGGCTGTCAAACACAAACTAAATGATGCAGCTTGTTCAGATTTTGACAGGAGTCAACTGACAGATGCCTGTTGACAGGAGCAGTGTTGCCCTTTCAGTTAAGAGGCGGGAATTTCAAAAAGTCACAGACTTATTGACCCACCCTCATATGTATGCTAAAGCAAATAAGTGTTATCATTATCGTGTAATGTTCAAGAACATTGTACTACAATATTTTAGTATGATCATATGCCTTATACTTAAACACTTAATTGAACAAGAAAAATCTTTAAGAGACTGCATCTCAAAATGATTCACAGTCTAAAATTTGTTGGACTATAATACATTCCATAATAATAAATATACCTTAGCATGTAGTGAATAAAGTTCCTGTCACATGAGAGTCCAGAAAAGTTACTCTTTTTTAATATCACCTCTTGAAGTCCTAAGGGCAGCATGGTTGCTGGTGATGGATGCTTTGGCACACATCATGGTCGACAGGAACTGTGTACTATAGTAATTTTTCACTTGTGAATTTTTCACAATTTTTCACTTGTGGAAAATTCATATTTTTTTTTCAGAATAATCAAATGTCATCTAGACAGAAGATTTTGCAGACACACAGATCAATTAATCATAATGTTCTGCACTTGGCCGAGATGTATTATAACTCTGATAAAAGTTTGTGTTTCTATATGAAAATTCTTATTTCACAACATCATACAACTAAATGTGGTCAAGTTTTGATTTTTGACATTAAGATGACTATAAACTTTTTGACTAATACAAATGACTTGGGACATCATTGTATGGAAGTTTTCTTCCTTTTCTACCTGCTTCTACACACAGAGTCCATCACTGCTTCCAGTGGTTGTTCATGGGACGCCATCTCCACAGTGGGTACAAACAGATACCCTCTCCCTGTGCATAGAAATGCTTGAAAACAGGTATTTTTTCCTTGGGATGGGATGTGGTGGATTTTTCCAATTGCTTTGTAATTACTTTGTGTGGGTATTCTTCCAGGTTGTCTGCTCATGCACCTTCTGTTTCCATTAGTGGTTTAAAATTGTGTGGATCACATTGAAAGAAGTGTTTTAAAGAGCGTGCCTGTCTCCTTTAGTGCAGGGGTTTAAGACGAACAATCCCATTGAAAAGGGTGTTTAAAAAGAATGCCAGTCTCTTTTACCATAGTGGTTGAAAGGGAACAATCCCATGGAAAGTGGTGTTTCCAAAGGGATTCCTGTTTCCTTTAGTGTAGGGATTTAAGAGGAACGATCCCATGGAAAGTGGTGTTTCAAAAAGGAAGCCTGTTTTTAAAAAGTGTGGTGGTATGCTTGAAATGGTAGAGCTAAAAAGGGGAGGAGGCAATCCTATGTGAGGGGAGTGAGTAAATTCTCCATCTCCTTTAAAGATGGCATCCTGTGAAATGCCATGCAAAGAAGACTATTTAACACACACACCCCTCTTTGTGGTATTAAGTCCTTGATACTGCTAAGGACATTGTGCTGATAGTGTGTATAAAATTGGAGCAATTTTGGATGTTTCGGGATAACTGCATTTAGAAAAAGACACCCTTGATAGCTCTGACCACGGCATATAATGAAATGATATGTATGTCATTTACACAATGATGTAAATATTAGTCTTCTCACCTCTCTGAAGGTCAGTTTTTAACAACAAATGTTAAGAAGGAAGAAATGATAATTTACAGTATTTGCAAACTATGAACCAATAGACGATTGTAACAACCAGTGTAGGCCATGTAAACATATTTTCACCTAAATTTGTCATATTTATTTTATCTTGATTTGGAAATCTCCAGGCTTTCAAAAAGTGTTTTGGGTGTCAAAACCTAGTTGTGTTACTCTACCCCCCCCCCCCATTCATTCTTAGTGTTTGTGTGCATGCACATGCCCATGACAGATAAAGAAGACATCAGGAGTTTGAACGGAGCAAGCACTGAATAATTGTGTGTGTCATTCTCTATTATGTATGAGCACCTATGCATGGTCCAGATGCCAAATTCTGAGGTCTGTCCAGCTGGAGGCTGCATTCCAACAGTATTCCCAAATACTTCTATCCTCATTGTAATCCTTCCCAAGTAGAATACGTGCAAGTGATGTTACACCACTTCCTACCACCATTTAGAGACAAAAGTACATGTGGGTTCTGGAAGGTTTTCTATGTGAGGCTGGGGGTTGTTTTTTACATTTTGACGACATTCCATGAAGTTTGCAGGCTGGGAAATGAGTGATGTTTTTATGTTTGGAAATATGTGTGTGTGTGCTGTGTGTGTGCATGTGTGTATGGGGGTGCTTTGGAAGTGTTGAATTGGCAGAAAACTTCATGAGCTGTAAAACAGAGTTCAGGACTAGCATAAAGCCCATGAGCCACATTTTTTCACTCCTGTTCTATGTAGAACCTAATCCAAACCTTATACATAACCAATTGAATGAGCATGTTTCTAAGGAAGTCCTTAAGGTTGCAGTAATTTCCAAACCCATGCATTTCAACCTTGGATTAAATGTATCTGTCACATGTTGATAGAAGCATAAAAATCATGGATGTTACTATAATCAGTGAAGTATTCAATAGTGCGTGTGTCAGTCACAGAATACATGCTTATAATGGAGTGTTACAAAACATGTGCATCTATGAGAATTATTTTCCATGGGAAGGAACTAAATGTTTTTTTCCCCATAATCCAAGTGTGTCTATTTCTATGTCCCTGCTTCAAAACAGATTTCAGAAGGTTTATGTTCTGACAGTAATTCAATATGTGGTTTAAAAAGCGATCAGGTTTGTAACAAATACATGATAGGAAATCCTCTTACTAGTTCACATTCAAGGACTCTTCTGCCACTGTCTCCTAATTTTATCTTGACAGAATGTGTCACAGTAACCCTTAGATATACCCCTTTATTTTTGACAGGTCTAGGGTGTGGTGATCACTTTGAGGAAGTTAAATGTATTGTACACTGAAAAATGTATGACCTGTGTGGTCAAACATCACTCAGCAGTGAAACTAACAGAAACATGTTCTTCATAGGGCCCCTCTACACTGCCATAAAAATCCAGATTATCTGCTTTGAACTGGATTATATATTACTGTAGTGTCATATAATCCAGTTCAAATAAGATAATGTGGCTCATCTGTTTTGATATTTTTGATTATATGGCAGTGTAGAAGGGACCATAGTCTCAAACAAGAAAAGGATGGAATAGCTTCACTGGTCAGAAATGAATAATCTGAAACACATAAAGTAGGACTGGCAAGGTAAAAAAAGAAGGAAATTGTTATTATGAGTAGGAGGCTGGATCCACACTTATTATCTGCTTTGAACTGGATTATATAGCAGTGTAGACTCATATAATCCAGTCTAAAACAGGTAATCTGGGGTCCCTTCTACACTGCCATATAAAATACGAATTATCTGCTTTCAACTGGATTATATGACAGTGTAGACTCATATTATCCAGTTCAAAGTGGATAATCTGGATTATTTGATTTGATAATCTGGATTATATGGCAATTTAAAATGGGACTGAGATCAGATACTAGATTACATGGTAGTGTAGACCAGTGATTTTCAACCAGTGTGCCGCGGAACACTAGTGTGCCATGAGAGATCATCAGGTGTGCCATGGGAAATTATTTTCGAACTTTATTCATATATAAACTATAAGGCGCATCTGTCCCTTTAAAAATGGAACCATAGCACTCTCGCGTCACCTAAGAAGTGACGCGAGAGTGCTATGGTCGCGCCATCTTGGATTTGCTCAGACGCGGCTAAGTAAACAAAGTTAGAGTTAGTGCTGCAGCTGCGCGTCAAGTGACAGTGGCAATTTGGAATCACAGCAAGACAAGCGAGTGACAGTGATGGAGAAGTTTTTGAGAAGGGAAAATGCAAATGCTGAACAGGGCCCTGGACAAAATTATGACACAGATGAAGGCCCTGATATGAGTGGTGGACAAAAGAAAAAAGAAAAGACGGTGAGCTCGAGGCAATACAGAGAAGTCACCCGGAGCACTAACGTGGAGGGCGACTCAGAAATAATAAAGTAAGTCAGTCAGTCAGAAAGGTATCTTTCATTTGGATTCACTTTCACCAGGGATGCAACGGCACCGACTCCACTGTCCTTGGTGTGTGGTGAGAAGCTGTCCAATAGCGCCATGGTGCCAAGCAAGCTGTTGAGCAAGAGCTTTGTGTGTGTCTTTCTACCTTTCCTGCCAGGATATCTATTTTGTGTTCATCAAAACAGGCCCAGGTATAAATACATTTAAAAACATATTAACTATATGTATTACTGTGTTAGAGTGTCATTTTGGTTGGTGGTGTGCCCCAGGATTTTGTAAATGTAAAAAATGTGCCGCAGCTCAAAAAAGGTTGAAAATCACTGGTGTAGACCCAAGTGGAGAATCTGCTCTAAATCTTTGTTTTACCCTAGGATTTCAGGTTCAAAGTCTTCGGGGTCTAATTTTGCACCATCAGAATCTACCACAGACTATATCAGATGTGAAAATGTAGGGGGAAGATTGAAAAATCAAATGAAGAAGTGGTTGAACATTCACTTACAGTTTTGGTTTTTGGGGAAATGGAGGGGAAAATTTTCACTTCCAGAATCTTCTAAGAGATGACATGGGGCCCTTCACGGACTGAAACTGTGGGCCCAATCCACAGAAGGCTGGGCTCTATAAAAATAAAAATAAAAATCTGCCCATGCCTCCCTTCAACCTCATTAGTGAAGCATGAGGTTTGTCAGAAAGCCTCCAGACCTCTGACTATAAGTTGTAATGTCACAGCTGGGAACATGGGGGGAAACATCAGGATGGGACAGCCATTCCACATCCACAGGCAGTCTAATTCAGGATATTTGGGATGGCTATTAAGATAGCTGCAACTGATTTCACTTAGGAACTAGCCCAGCTCTCTTGATAGCCCTGAACTTGGGAACAGAATTTAAATCCTGGGCCAGGACTCGGGTTTTCCCATGAGTTAGGCTGGATCTACACTGTCATATAATCCATATTATCAAAGCAGATAATCGACATCATCTGCTTTGAACTGGGTTATATGTGTCCACACTGCCCAGTTCAAAGCATATAATCTGGACTTTATTTGGCAGTGTAGAAAGGACCTAAAATCTGAATTCATGACTCAACTCACCAAAAAGCCACCAGATGTTGTTAGTAAATTTCTATCCTTCCTTTCTACCCAAATCACGTTCAAGTCAATTTATGACTGTATTGATTAAAACAAAGAAGACTACGTAAGGTTAAAAACAGAGGAAGGCTTTGGTAAGTTGGGAGGAAAATGGGGGCCAGGAATAAAGTCCAGGCAGGGGGAAGGGAAGAAAAACACATGTTTTCCATGCCTGCAGCAATACACAGGCATGGGAAGGTGTGTGTTTCTCATGAAGAGCCAGGTTTAAATGGCACCTTTTAAACATGTGTTTTCTAGCCTTTAACTCAGTTCCTCCTGATTCCTTCTTCATTTTGGCTAAATGTTATTTAGCCTCCACCCCCTTAACCTGACTTAACCTGGGTTATAATGCATGTGTAGAAGGGCCCCTGAAATCCAACAATAGGAAATTATAGATATATGGAGTTACTCTGTTTCTCCAAACTCTTTGTGTGACTCCAGAGGTGCCATTACTGTATAGTACCAGTGTGCTCATTTATTTGCACACAAAGATGTTTGTGGAGATATAGTCATGCTTCAGGCCTCCTGATGCCTGAGGTTACTGCTGTACAGTCAAGGGCCTAGTCACACCATATTATTATAGAGTTATGACTCCACTTCAGTTACCATGGCTACTGTGTATGGAGTGCTGGGATTTGCAGGTAGCAGGTATATTTATACATTTCTAGCCAGAGAAATATAGTGTCTCACCTAATTGCAGCCCATATGATTCTAATCTATAGGATGTTGTCTTGACATTTAACGTAGAATATCACATTACAGCATATAGTATTCTAGCAAAAAAAGGTCCCAAGTCTAAATTACGTAAAGCCCCAAAATGGTTATTGTTTATTTCAAGAAGGATAAGGTTAATATACTGCTGTAGCTTTCCCCCTTTGGTTTTCTGCTTTTAAAGTAACTGCTGGCATGATCTTGAAGTAACTTTGAGTTGCCATGTAATAGTTTGAAATATTCTGCCACCATTTCAATCAGAAAAAATCAAAATTAATGGGAACTACTTGATTGTTTGTACTTTAGTATTATACCTGCTTCATTATACATCATGAAAAAATTTGCCTGCTCAGTGGCACAACACATTAACTATACGTCATAGAAAATTTGCTGAGATGACTTCCAACTGCAAATGAGATTGTAAAGGGCATAATTGCATAGTTTTATATTGTCAATTGAGTCACAAGCTCTGATACCAGCATGCAGCAAAGAGCAATATGTAGCTAATTTAATCTACATTTTTGATCCATTATGATTCAAGGGAATGTCAGCTGTGCAGAGGTTTAAAGGTGAAAAAGATACTATTTTTCCCTCAATTGATGTTCATGATATGTAATAGTATTATGAGATGCACATGCAGTCCAGTTCATATTAATACATCTGAATTATGCTTTGTTGTCAAGACAACAGTAAACCTTAAATACAGCAATATAAAATCACAAGAAAATATACACAACAGTATGCAGGGGGGGTCACGCTAATTGTTTATCAGAATGCATATAAACTCTCAAACAGCTCACATTTTAAGGTGGAATATCTGTGAAAAGAGAATGTAGAGCTTGCCAGTCAAACAACCATTCCATTAACTTGTTGACATGGCAGAGAAGACTTTCTCTCCATGAATCTCATCATAAACTATGAGAGACTTCAATGAAAGTGTCACATCCTGAACATCAGCAGCCCTGACTAGGCATCACTCTTTCTTAAATATATAAACAGAATTTCGCATGTCTATACTCAATAACTACTAGTTTGCAAGAGTATAGGAATTTAGGCACAGCATGCATTTGTGGTGACTTCCTGTTACTTTGTTTTTACCAAATCTCCCCCTCTCTCCCTGTATCATCATTTTCTTCTTTCCTTTCTCTTTTCCATTATACCACTTATTTGATTAGGAAAAATAATGCAAGTAAATCTTGTTATATACAAAAGACTAATGTTTTTCTGTTCCTTGGTCTCCTTTTATTGGCAGTGAAGTTTTTATTTCAAACCGGGTGCTGTAGAAGGACTTTTCAATGTGCTGCACAATAATATTTATGGTGTATTAAATGCTTTCAACTTGTTCAATTCTTAAAAGTTTACGTAATATTTCAAAAGCCTTAAAAATACTATTATGATTGGTTTTGGGCTCTATTTTGGTCTCATATCAGAATAAAGTGGGATATAACTTCAATAAATCAGTGCACATTTTTATTTATAGTATGTATCTTGTTATATCACTGGAAAGACTCTTAAAGTAGCTTACATGTCAACAAAAATAAAGGCACAATGGACTGGCCTCCTATTAGTGAATTACAAAGGCATGGGTTGGACCTTTGGGTCATTGTGAACTAAACACGGGACCAAAATTCTTCTCAGCTGACTTTCTAAACATCCCTTCCCCCAATTTGGCTGTTTTCATGTCACTGGAGAGTAGGGCAGTCAGTTGGGACACATTCAGGGTATTTTCTTATAGTTGGATGTACTAAAAGGTCAAGTGAAAGTTTATTTCAACCCCCCATCATCCCAAGGCTCTTTGGATGGCAGTTGCATTGCATTCAGATACAATAAAATGGTATGGTGCATCACATTTGGTGTCTCCCCCACTTGCCAACAACATTAAAATGGCTTTGTTGGGAATAATGGTCTGCACTGCTTACAATGTAGTTTTGCTGAGGTAGCAAATAATATAAAGCTACAGAAACTGTTTCCTTCTTTATAGATAGAGGTGCCTTTTATGTCCTTTTACATTCTGACATCTTCTGCTGATTTGGCTTTAATTGTTAATGGCATTGATTGAGTAGGTACTTCAGCTTCTTTTGAAGTTCATTTTTTTTAACATAAAGTAGAAAAATATATAAATAAAGATATCCATGGGGCCCTCTGCTGTATCTCAGTTTTCTCAAGAGTTGTGGCAATCTATTTTTTTTAAAAAAAATTTAAAGGTGGGGAGCCGTTTAATACAAGTGTATTTAACATATGTGATGATGGAACCTGACCTATGAAAGGGCAACTGGCTAGGTTTTACCATGGTGGATGAATGCTTATTACACCACAATTTTATGCCTAAATAAGTGTCCCTTATTGGCCTTTTGTCCTTACTTACTTTCTGTTGCACCTTAGACCTGAAGGATCCCTCAGTAAACCACTTGATTAAATGCTTTATTTAGAATAAGTGAAAAAAGGTAAAGGGATAAAAATATAGTCCTTTGATGCTCTCCGCATCCAGTATTGCAAGGCAATAGTCCAAGGAATTAAAAAGGTTCAAAAGGTAGAAATAGTCTTGGTGCCCCAATGGGCTAAATCCTGGATAAGTCTCTGGTAGCAAGGCTTGGCAAATACTTGAGTACGAGGACTTGAAGGCCCACCGGCCCGGGCTGGAACTAGAGTACGTAGAACTTGGCAATCAAAGCTGAACGTTGGCGAGAGATACCTAGAGCCAACGGGAAGCAGCTTAAATAGGTTTTTTTCCCTTGAAGACGCAAGCTGCGTCGGAACTTCTCAGGCCCCCTTGTTGGGCTTACCCCTCCCGGGCCTCTCGGCAAAGGCTGGAATGTCAGCTCGTTAGTGAAGGCACCTGGCCTTTTGGGAGGCACCGAGGCTGTGCGGTACCAGGCCTCCTTATCGGCCTGGGAAGAAGGAAGGCTGTGCTTGGCCTTGACCGGTAGTTGACACAAAGGCTTCTGTGCAGCTGTGTTCTCAGGCCTAGCTGGGATCTTGGAAACATGGCTTCGGTCTGGCTGGACGATGGGACCAGGCTGGGGCCTGACACTTTCAAATGAATTTTTGACTTATGAATATCCTATCAGAATGAGAAATTTCCAGGAATTCTGGTAGTCAATTACCTCGCTCGTCAGGTCTTGCGGTTTCCTTGTTTGAATCAGCCCACTTATTGACCTACAACTTCTATAATCCCTAGCCAGCATGGTCTAGAAAAGGAAAAAGGGAAATAAATTGACACTTGGTGATAAAAGTATGAGAAACAATGGATTATACATTTTCGGGGTGAGCAAATCCAGTTTGCACATATCTAGAACTTTCAGCATCACTTTCTAGCAACCTTATCAGAAATCATGGTGAATCTGGAGGTGTCTGCTGTGGGCATGGGGAATCCATTGTCCCACACCTTACATCTCCCCACTTACACTTAACCCCAACTCACAGGGGGAAGTGTCCACCGCCCGGCTTCCCCCCATTGTTGCTAATGCAATACGGGAAGCCCCCAGTGTTGCCATGGCAGTGGCATATACTGGTTCTGCTTTGGTTTAACCACAGAGCACCACTGGAAGTAGCTGTATGTCGTGGGATGAGGGCCAGTGGGTCCCAGGTTAAACTGGAAAGGAACCTGTGTATACCGCCGGGTGCAAGGACATTCATATCAATGTAATACTTTACCCCTTAGCTAGAATAAATCAGGGCTATATATAATTGAGAAGTACTTCCCTGTATTTGAAATGCATTTCCTTATTAAAGTCAAGCCTTCCTACTGATGTGTATGAAAGAAAACAATCATATCCTTTTCCATAATTTTCTTTCCAATATTTGCATGGGGTTTCATTGTCGCTTTGTGAACTTTGCTTTATGTTTCACAATAAAAATACTTGGTTACTACTTTTTAGTTTTCTCCTGAGCCTTAGTCATGCCTGAAGAACTTTAAAACCTGTCACCCCCCCCCCCCCCGAGAAATGATATCTACTACCGTATTAAAACTGTTATCTTTGTGGGAAACAAACAGCTTTAATTTGAACCATTCTTTTGATAAACTTAACTGCACTGTTTCTTCACTAACCTGCTTTCTATATGTTTTGAAGGTGACATTACTGAGCACTTAATGTATTGGGAAATGACTTTCTACCACAGTTTTCTCTGCCACTGTGGTTTTAAAGTCTTCTTTTTTTCTCCATATAGAACACCAAGTGTTTAAAGAATATAACATTTGATTTACTGGCCTTAGAAGTAAAGATTGATCTGAATAATTTTGTCTCTTATATAATTATAACTGCTGCAAGTGAAGAAAATAATATTTTAAAATGATTATTTGTAATAAAAGATTAATGCATGATTATCAGAAATACAAATCCAGATTTCAGTGTGATTACATCTGTGCTTGCAACAGTTTTAATACTTCTCTAGTGTACAACAAAATGTTCTAAGGACCACATAACATTTAAACTTTAAAATGCCTAATCAGTGTGTATCCCACATTTTTTTACAACAGGATCCTGATAGGATACATACATCCCCCATCACATAAATTTCTTATTGTTTAAAGTAATCCAGTTTGACTCATTACACCATGGAAACTTTGCTCCTCCCAATTCGTTGTAATATGTCACTCTCTGCCAGATGGAAATATCACAAGTGTGGTAATGCAAGATTTGTAGCTCTGGCATCTGCACAGTAGAGAGCCACCATCTCTGTCATGTGGCGCAAACCAGCAAATACCAATTGCTATCACCCTGTACAAATGTATTCTGAGGTATTTTTTTGTCAAATTCTTTTAAAACCATGTCTTTTTAAAAAGGGCCGAAGGCTTCACAGTAGCCATTGTGGAGCTCTTCTCTAGTCATTTAGTTAGAGATAAATGGTGACTGCTCCCTTCATGACAAATCCCAGGGTCCACAGAAACTGCCCACAGACATACCCCCAAAAGAGATGTCATAGGGATGTCATAGCACAGGGGACAGAATGCTTACTGTTTTGCTGATCGCATACAAAAGCAGAGTATTTCATGCAATTTTATTGAAAAACACAATATGAAATCTGTTTCCAAATATTCTGTTTTTGCTACCTCTTGCACACAGTTTCCAACAGGTTGATGACAAGGGACAAACATCATTTGTTTGGATCAGTCAAGATTCATATGCAAATGACCTTAATGTGATTAGGACCACAGTCATTACAGAATTACTGAGCATTTAAAAATATGGGGCTCATGAGATCACTATGTTAAGAGTTTATGAAATTAAAGTCCTGCTAAGAGAGGTCTTTCAATGGAAATCAATAATTCTGTACAAAAGGGATTTATTTTTCTTGTGAAAGTATTTCAGTGATCTGCCACTATAACCAAAGCTTGTCCTCATCCCATTGTAAGGAAATGTTTTGAATGTTAACCTTGAGCTTGTTTTGTTTGGAGGGTATTGCTTTTTTCAAAGGCTTTTAAACATGTATACTTTATTCTAGTTTGTAAATGTCTTCTAAACTATTAAAGCTGTTCTAAAGTAATGCATAGTTTGTATCATTGATTCCACAATCAAAAGTGTATTGCCCACAGGCTTGTTTAAATAACATTACTGAAGTTCTTCAGGTTAATGTTCTGTGATGATAATCTAAAAATGCATCTGCATAGTTATATGCATTTGACATCATTTTAACAGTAATGACTTTATCCTATGGAACGTTAGCACTTGTGGTTGTGTGAGGCACTCAAATTTCTCTGTTAGAGAATTCTACTGTATTTGCCACAGTACAGATTCCAAGGTATCTTAAGAAGAGTACCTCACCAAACGACAAATATCAGGACTCTTTAAAATGTAGCTCCAACAGGAAAAATACTATTAATCAGATTTACAATGCTGGGTAGTTAATAGTGGAGTGCAATTTGGGTAAACCACATGCCATTTTTGATGCCCCCCTCTTCTGTTTTTCAGGAGCTTCTTGAATTCAGGAGGACAAAATGAACCAGGAAAATAAGATTCTGACTGTAAATAGGTCAGCTGCTGTCATCTCCTTTTTGGCTTATCTTATATGTGTGTGGTATTTTGAAATGGTCATATGACTGGTCAAATAAATTAAAAATAAAAACACAGGAGGGCAAAATGAAGTTTTTGATCTGGCAGCCAAAAGATCTGCTTTTGCTCTGGGAATATCTGGTCCTATAGCAACAATGGGGAAACTTCCAAGGCTCCCCCTTTCCATTATTTTAGGGCTATCAGGATGAAAATGGCCACACTTGGACAACATATTTATCACCTCCAGTCCCGCAAGCTTCAGAACATTTGGGTCATCCCCTGATTTTTAGAAAATTCCTAAAGTTTCTAGAAAAAACCAAAAAAGGAGAGAAAGTATCGCATTGGAGAATCTGATTGACATTCATTTTCCTCTAATAAGCTTCAATTAGACCTGGGTTAAGGCTTCAGACTTAAGAAATTAGTTTTCTGGGGTCCTTTTCTCTAATATCTTTTAACTAGACCTGGGGAGGAATTCAATTCTCCCTGTGGAGACTCAAGGGAGTCAGGCTAGCTTCTCCCTTCAGTAAAGCACTCCAATACTTAAACAATCAACCCCAATACCCTTTCACACACACACACCCCAAATTCACATCCACCCTCACTAGCAAAATAGTAAAAAAAGAAGATATGAAAGATATTAAACTAAGAAAAATAAATAAAATTGCCAAAGGAAAAAAATGGAGTTGAGTCCAAGAGCAAGCAAAGTAAAACAACTCTCTTCCACCCGGGTTTCAGTTCCCACCCCCTTCAACCACCCCAGGCTTTCCCTCAGGGGGTGGCTAAATGTCATCCTGGTATGGCACCCAGCCACTTTGCAGCCCTTCACCCCTCCCTCCAAACTTAGCAAAGGGGCCTGCCGGTAGCTCAGGCCCCTCCATAGAGTACTCCTGATGCTTGAAAATGACATGTCAGAAGGGGGAGAAAGGAAACCCCTCCTTCCCTCCCTCCCATCTGAGAAGAATTAGGAGTACTGTATGGAGGGGCCTGCACTGCCACCAAGCCCCTCCTGTAAGTTTTGGAGGGAAAATGGGGGACTTGGGGGGGGGGGGGAGAGAAGGAGTCTCAGGAATCAATCTCCACAGGACCCACACCTGGAAATATCCAGACCCTAACTTAATTAATGTGGAGTAAATTGGGGAAACCCTGAGGCATTTGGACACTTAAGGTAAAAGCGAGACCGGTGCTGCATTTTGGACCTGACTAGGCACTTAGAAGGCCCTCTCCCTTGTTCCCACCAAATGAGGTTGAGACAGTGGTTGGATGGAGAGAAGGCCCTACCCAGATGATCATAGTATTCTAATAGGTTCATAGAAAGAGATATGGTTCTCCAAATGACCTGGGCCCAGGTCATATATGGACTTTATAGGTCAAAAGTAGCACTTTGAACTATTCCCTGAAACAGATTGTCTGCCAATGAAGGTATTGCAACTACTAGTAGTAATAATCAAGAAAAAGGAATAAAGGAGGACAGCTTTTACCATTTGAGGAAGTGGAGTGCAGGAAAGAAGTGTGACAAAGCTCTCAGGCTAAAAGACAGAAAAGTAAACATTACTTCCAGGGGTGTGACTATGATGGGCAGATGGCATTCTGCCCACATTTCTAGCTTTTCAATAACATAAAACTTCAATAAAGTATTTAGAAACAGGGTTTAAGTATCCAAAGAAAAAAAGGAAGCAATGTGACCTGGAGAACTGAGGACCATTAAATGTAAGAACTTTAGGGGAAAATGATTTCAAATACCTCACTCTGAGGAAGGGGTAAAAAAATTTATCTGGAGTTATATTCCTGCGGTAGAGATATGATAATGCAAATAAAGACCCGCTTCTTCTGTCAGTAGCCAGGAAACAAAACAAGGATTTTAGGATCTTATGGTCAGAGTGAAATGACAGTGGAACAGCTGTGTAGCAAAGTGCTAGAATGGAAAGAATCATTCCTCCTTTCTTGGCAGGGTTACGGGTTTCTTTATGCTCAGGAAATTTTCACCAAGAAAAATCGTGCAGCAGTGGTATTTTTCACACTTTATAAAGTCTGTTGGGAATTAATCTGCAAAGAATTTGCCTTGGGTCCTGTTGGGGCAGGGGTGACTGGACTCTGGCATTGACTTGATGCATAGTGTCCAATTAAGAACATAAGAACATAAGAAGAGCCATGCTGAATCGGACCTCAGCCCATCTAGTCCAGCATTCTGTATCACACAGTGGCCCACCAGTTGTACACGGGGATCTCGAGCAGAAGGGAGGGCAAAACCCTGACCTGCTCCCGACCCCCCACAACCAGTACCCAGGGAAATCCTGCCTACCTCAACCAACTCCGAGGTGGCAATTGCCCTAATATGAGGCAAGGCTGCTTAATGTGACTATGACCCATGTTAACAGTTGCAGGATTATCCAGAGCTTGCCTATGCTTTGTGGCTGCATGAACAGCTGGGCCACTTCCTGTTGAGAAACAACCCTACCTCTTCACAAGATCATTCCATTCTTCCTAGTCTTATGCAGCCTGGGGAAAGGGGATGGCACTTAGCTTTTACCCTGTCATTCTTGCCTTAGTAGTGAGCACTGAGCATAAAAGTAGGGTTTATATTCATTCATAGCATCCATTGATGCTGCTGGAAGTGATGGAAAAATTAAAGAAAGGATGGGGCAATTCTTCCTTTCCTCCCTTGCATCACCCCATTCCTCAGGCCAGTGTCAGTGGATAAGATGAGACATGACCACTGCCAATTTTGTGCTGGGGTTACCACTAACTTGAGGATGACAGGGTGAGGCCCCATGGTCTTTTTGAGCACACACATCCCCCCCAAATGGCATGTTTTCTTTAGAAAAAAACAACATGGTCCCCCCTCCTAGAAAACACTATTTTCTATGCTGAAAATGATTTGTTTCCACCTCCTACTAAAAAAAACCCCACAAAAAACCTAATAGAAGCATGCATGTGTTTTGTCCAGGGGAAAAACACATGTATTTCTGCACAATATATACATTTAGCATTGGTCCTTAAAGCTTATGTACTATTTATGCATGACTTAAATAAACTGAATTACTGCAAACTACAAATAACTCTCAAGCACTATAAAAGTGAACTACAGTAGGCAAAAAATACAGAGACAATTTAATTTTGCATATGTGGATAAATAATGTAAGGTTTTACATCCTGCCTGGACACAAATAAGTGGAGACCATAACACATAGGAGAATGGTTATATCAGGGAAGAGGTCACTAGGCCATGGATTAGTGTTTTGCTGAATGAAAGGTGTAAATGACCCAATTTTTGATGTTTGATGAAGGAAGATGGTGCAACTGGTGTTGCCACAATGACCCATGACCACCTATGAAATTGATCTAGAGTGGGAATCATAGTGAGGGAGGCAATACTTCACCATCATGAATTAAATTATAGTCTGAACTTTTGTCTCTCCCTTTTCATTTTGTTTCAGTTTTACTTTCTCTTTATTTATGGTAAAACTGAAAATAGCCTTTTTCAAAATAGTTAGATCTGAGGTCTTCCACCCAAAGTACCAAAATTCAAACAGTGCCATAAACAATTGCTACCATTATTATTGTCATTAAAGTGCAAATGTGCTTGCAGAATATGTTTCCCTCAAGTTCTGCCATCTGCACTAATGATTCTTCACATTACCAGCTTTTTATTATCATCTTGAAGCACTCCAAAAAGTCATGTTCCATTTGCTGATCAAGGGCAAGTTATGCCCTTAGGATTGGACATGTGTTCATGTTTCTGATTTGTAATTTGTCACTTACGCATCTGATTATCCCTGTCTCATCTTAGCACTTAGTGGTTGTGTTTAACTCTTATATGTAACATTACTTTTCTCTTTTGTGATGATAATTCATCTTTGGCTTTACACAAATAAATCCTTAGTTTATCTTTCTTCTACAGCTGTTCATTGTGACTGATTTTATCGGGAGATTATGTGTGTGTGCAGATATATATATATAGGGGGAGGGGGGGAGGGAGAAGTCTTACTTGGTCTTATCTTTTCTTACAGTCCCCTTGGTGTCTTTGAGCTCAATACTAACCCCTCCTGTTTTTTTTAATGTTTGATAGGGGATTAAGTGTTCAGTTCATTGAACATACATGCTAATGCTGAATGTTATGCCATTTTATCTTATGTTTTCCTTATGATCTCATTCAATATTTAAAAGGAATTCTTCACATATCTGCAGTGTAAATGGTGAGAAAGAAGTCCAGTTGGCTTCTGAAAAGGGAAAGAAGGTATTTGGAAATGAATGTGATAATTATGGTAGTGCTGTTTCAGAAATCCCTTGAATAGGGTGGTACCATCGACTGTGAAACCTTGACTTGCAGCCAAATGAGGCTTTGGTAAATCCTTCCAATTTTGACAGTTGATAAACAAAGAATACTTTGGGCTCTTCATCCACAGGAAGTAGTACAAATATAACGACCATATATTGTTTTTGTCTTCAGGTTTACATTTTTGAAATAATAAATAGGAATGATATCTATGCGTGATTTCATAATGAATAATACACATAATCAATAATATTAACAACTGTTGAATATGTACTATACTAAACTATTATTTTACATTATGTCCCCAACAGTCTTTTCAGACAGACTCTATGAAGTGGCTGAATCCATGTATTTTCAGTACAAATACAATTTTTCATGAACTTCATTTTTGAATACACTTAAGTTTTTGGAATTTTCTTCCTGCTGTAAGAGTGTAATTTCTTATGCATTATTTTCATTAATAGGCTGCCTTTCTTCAGGAGTGGGATCTACTTGAAAGACTATGAAGTTTTCAAAATTATTCAGGAGTCATTCTGCGCAAACTATTCATGTGATTTTCTTTTTTTCACAGAAAACTGCATTTTTACACAATAAACTGCAGAAAATTGTCTGTTCTATGCATAAATATTTTCTGTCCAATGCTGATGGTGTAGAAAAAAATATTTCTGCACATACACTAAATCTGAATAAAATTGCACTTTTTCGCTCATTAAACAGCCACCTTTTTGTCTTCTGAGGAACCTATATAATTATGAAGTAGCAACATTAAGAACAGACTATGGAACAACAGACAGGTTCAAGATTGGGAAAGGAGTATGGCAGGGCTGTTCACACTCACCTGACCTATAATAATAATAATTTTATACCCCGCCTCCATCTCCCCAAAGGGACTAGGGCCAGCTTACATGGGGCCAAGCCTATTCAACACCATGCAATGTGAGGGGCTTGACAAATCCAAGGCTGGAGTTAAATTTGCTGGAAGAAACAATAACAACCTTAGATATGCAGGTGATACCACTTTGGAGGCTGAAAGCAAGGAGGAGCTGAGGAGACTTATAACCAAGAAAGGGAAAAAGCTGGGTTGCAGTTAAACATACCCCCCCCCCCCCCCAATTATGGCAACTAGACTGATAGATAACTCAAAAATAGAGGGAGAAAATGTGGAGACAGTGACAGACTTTTTATTTCTAGGCATGAAGATTACTGCAGATGCAGACTGCAGCCAGGAAATCAGAAGACGTTTACTTCTTGGGAGGAGAGCAATGACCAACCTTGATAAAATAGTGAAGAGTAGAGACATCAAACTGGCAATAAAGCCCTGCATAGTTAAAGCAATGGTAATCCCCATAGCAACCTATAGATGTGAGAGCTGGACCATAAGGAACGCTGAGTGAAGGAGGATAGACTGTTTTATAGTGTGGTGCTGGAGAAAAATTCTGAGAGTGCCTTGGACCGAAAAAGATCTTGGGGTCCTCGTAGACAACAAGTTAAACATGAGTCAACAATGTGATGTGGCGGTAAAAAAAAGCCAATGGAATTTTGGCGTGCATCAATAGGAGTCAGCCTGAACAACTTCAAGGCAGGATTAGACAGATTCATGGATACCAAGTGTATCGGTAGTTACTGAAAAGGACATTCAAGTGCCACCTCGGAGTTGGTTGAGGTAGGCAGGATTTCCCTGGGTACTGGTTGTGGGGGGTCGGGAGCAGGTCAGGGTTTTGCCCTCCCTTCTGCTCGAGATCCCCGTGTACAACTGGTGGGCCACTGTGTGATACAGAATGCTGGACTAGATGGGCTGAGGTCCGATTCAGCATGGCTCTTCTTATGTTCTTATGTTCTATGAGTCTAGTGTCTAGGTCCAGGAAAGTCATGGTACCCATCTATTCTTCCTTGGTTAGACCACACCTGGAATATTATGTCCAATTCTGGCCACCACAATTGAAGAGAGATATTGACAAGCTGTAATGTGTCCAGAGGAGGGTGACTAAAATGATCAAGTGTCTGGAGAATAAGCCCTATGAGGAGCGGCTTAAAGAGCTGGGCATGTTTAGCCTGAAGAAGAGAAGGCTGAGAGGGACATGATAGCCATGTGAGGGGAGGTCATAGGGAGGAGGGAGCAAGCTTGTTTTCTGCTGCCCTGGAGACTAGGATGCAGAGCAGGGGCTTCAAACTACAAGAAAGGAGATTCCACCTGAACATTAGGAAGAACTTCCTGAGTGTGAGAGCCATTCAGCAGTGGAACTCTCTGCCCCGGAGTGTGGTGGAGGCTCCTTCTTTGGAAGCTTTTAAACAGCGGCTGGATGGCCATCTGTCAGAGGTGCTTTGAATGCAATTTTCCTGTTTCTTGGCAGGGGGTTGGACTGGATGGACCATGAGGTCTCTTCCAACTCTATGATTCTATGAGTGAGAAATTGGTTGAGAACAGTAATTCTGACCAGTCATGGCACCTTCTTCATTGATCAAACTCCTGCAGCTGCACACATAAAAAGGTACTTTTGATCTCATCTAGTTGCAATTTTGGGTCTCTCTAAGGGTGAATCTGCACTGTAGAATAAGCTTGTTTAATTAAAAAAATTGGTTCAAAACCCGTTCCGGATGTAGGGGGCACTGCCGTTCGATTCTAAAGTTAATTCCAATTTTCACAGAAAAAAAATGTTCAAAACTTTTTTTAAACTTCTGAGACTTCTGAATGCTTTCATTAATGGTTTGAAAGTGTCATTTCGTGTTTCATTGGGTGGTCTTTACTTTGAAAGTAGTTGTTTTAATCCTGGAGCGGGGAAAAGCAAGCGGAGGAAATTCCTTCCTTCTCTGGTTTAAAACTGGCTTCTCTAACTTGAGCCAGAAGCGGGAAAATCAAAGGGAGGAAATTCATCCTTCTCTAGTTTATAACTGGCTTCTCTGGCTTGAGCCAAAAGTGGCAAAAGAAAATGGAGGAAATTCATCCTTCTCTTGTTTAAAACTGGCTTCTCTGGCTTGAGCCAAGGCCAGGGACCAGAAGTGGGGAAAACCTGAATCATTGCTGACTCACTTCCTGACCCGTAATAAAAATGGCGGAAACAGCTTCGGAAGGGCAAAGGGACTTCTGTTTTACTTAAAAACTTCAAAATCACTTCAAAAAGGTAAGTTTTCTGAATTTATTCCGAATTACGAAGACTCCGATGGTACCTTACCATGCCTACTGTAGAAATAATGCAATTTCTCACCAATTTAATTGTCATGGTTTAATGTTATTGAATCATAAGAGTTGTACACAAGGTGCTTATTAGACTTGTCTGCTTACCAAACTACCACTCCTATGATTCTATTGTTTTGAGCTATGGAAGTTAAAGTGGTGGAAACTGCATTAATTCTATATATGCACCTTTAGAACTGACACACATTACTGATGTATGATAAGCTTTATTGGTTTGAGGCATAGGAGGGTATTCTAGTCTGTTATCTGATTGTTTCCAGCAATCATATACAGCAGTTGGTATAACTAGAACCCTAAAATGAATTATATCCTAACTATCCTAAGGCCAACACTACAGATGGCTGTGGATGGATAATCTGTCTCCTGGGCTAGAATGCAAATCCAACTGGAGAGAGAGCCCCAGGCCTATGTAAGGCAGAACTGCACAAAGGAAAATTAAAGTGTACAGGCATGGCCCATCTCCTGTCTTAACAGTTCTACAAACAATATAAGCAAAAGCAATATAAGCAATAAGTTGCAAAAGTCAGTATTTCCTTGTTTGCTCTCTGAACTGTCAGGCTAATCTCAGTTATTGAGCAAGACCAGATAAATATCCGCTAACACTTTTTACATCACTTCATACTTGTTATCTTTGGGGCATGATACTCATAAGGATTGTATCTGCTTCAAGGTAACAGTTCAAATTCAAAAAAGTACACTTTGCAGTGAAATATGCGTTTTGAGAAGAACATGAAAATCAAATAAGAAAATATATCTGTGTCTATTCAATTTTTTCCCCTCTACCATTCTTGACCTCTCTAGATACCTTGGCATTTTATACAGTTTATACAGATAATCAGATGGCTCCCACATCAGTGGATCAGTGAATGTACCCTAAACGTATTTCTCCAAATAGGGTTAACATAGCTAACATGATGCCAGCTGCCATTGGAGACCATGGTCATGTCAGGAGCATTTACTTATTGCTCCTTTGCTGTGGTTTCTTATTTAAATTATTTTAACTTTATATCACTATTGCTTTTTCCTCACCCACACTTCACTGATGTGATGCTGGGATTTTGACTTTCAAGAGAATAGTTCTGAAATAAAATGACTACCTTCATTTTTTCACTACCAAAGTGAACAGAGGGTCTCACAAGAGCCAGTATAGCAGAGATGGCATGAATGTGGTGCTGTGCGAGCTCTCATTCTCCTGGAATAATTGACAGGTCTCCAAAAGGCCCATTAAAGGCAGCTAAGACCATGCTCTGAGGTTTCTAAACCAGTTCATGCAATCTGTAATTACTTGTTAACATAAGCCATTTACAAAGGGCCAAGTCATTTCCATATAAATTAATGCAAAAAGTACTTCTTCCAAAGAGAAACAGTTGTAAACTAAATTTTAAAATTCAGAGAGGAAAGAAGAAACAGCCATGTGAAATTAGTAGCCGCCGGCTGACAAACCTCTTTTGCATTTTAAGCAATTATTGATTTGCTGCAGTCACACAGGACAAAAAAGAAGCACTGATTTATTTGTGGCCTAAATCATGATTTAGTCTGGCTGGCCCTATCAGTATATGATTTATAATTCAGTGCCTACTGCTGGATTCTGGCTGAACTATGTTTCATTTAAAGATAAAAGAGAAATAGCTTTTTGTAAGACCTCATTTAGTGTTCTCTGTGTTTTCAGTTTTATTGACTGAAAAAGAGGACTCCTTTGGGTTAGTCTCCTTTAAAGATCCCAATACCAGCTGTAACAGAATGGGCCTACCTTACCAGGCAAGTTAGTAGGAAAATTTCTAGTCCCTGGGAGAAAAGGCATGATCCAAGAGAAGGAGAGAACAGCCCGCTCCTTATATAGTAGTGGTGCCTGATTGGCGGGGGAATTAGAGTGTTGCCTAGTTACAGAAAGTAGAGGACACCAGAATCTGGAGATAGCGGGTGAGATCTACCATTTTACCAGCATTCAAAAGGGGGGGGGGGTAGTACTAGCAACCCAACCAGTGCAAGGCTAATCCCTGTTGGCTGGGAGCACCTAGCCAACACACCAACATCTGGCCAAATTCAGAAAGATTTCCTTTTTGAAGTGATTTCAAATTTTTTAAGAAAACTGGAAGTCCTTTTGCCCTTCCGAAGCTTTTTCTACCATTTCTCTTGCGAATCAGTAAGTGAGTCGGAAATGATTCAGGTTTTCCCCTGCTCCTGTTCCTTGGCCACAATTCAAGTCAGAGAAGCCTTCTAAACCAGTGTGGATAGATTCTTTTCCTTTCCCTCCCATGTCAGTTTAAACCAGCGAGGATGGATTCCTTTCCTTTCCCTTCCCCCTCCCGAATCAGTATTAAGCGAGAGAAGCGGATTTATCCAGTGTGGATGGGATGGATCCACGTCAATTTAAACCAGTGTGTATGGATTCCTTTCCTTTCCTTTCCCTTCTGAGTCAGTATTAAGTGAGAGAAGCGGTTTTAACTAGTGTGGATGGCATGGATCCGCGTCAGTTTAAACCAGTATGGATGGATTCCTTTCCTTTTCTTTCCCTCCCGAGTCAGTATTAAGCGAGAGAAGCGGTTTTAATCAGTGTGTATGGGATGGATCCACGTCAGTTTAAACCAGTGTGGATGGATTCCTTTCCTTTCCCTCCCACCTCCCGCATCAGTCTTAAGTGAGAGAAGTGGTTTAAACCAATATGGATTGATTCCTTTCCTTTCCTATCTCTTCCACGCCAGTTTAAACCAGTGTGGATGGGATGGATCTGTGTCAGTTTAAACCAGTGTGGATGGATTCCTTTCCTTTCCCTCCTGCTTCAGTCTTAAGTGAGAGAAGTGGTTTTAACCACAGTGGATAGATTTCTTCCCTTTGCTTCCCCCTCTTCTGGAATAAAGACCACCCAATGAAACAGGAAATAACACTTTGAAACCATTAACAAAGGATTCAGAAGTCTCAGAAGTTTTGAAAAGTTTTGAACTTTTTTTTCTGTGAAAATCAGAATTGGCTTTAGAGCCAAACCATCAGCTCCCCCTACATCTGATCAAACAAGCCTACCAATCAGAAACCATTTCCAAGCCATCTTTGCCATCTTGCATAAGTCACGGGATAATCCACCACATAATCAAGCTAATGTTATTAATTTATTTTATTATTTTATTCATTTATGTCTCACCTTATTCTCTATAATGGGAATCAAGTCAGAATATACATTAATAAAACCAATAGATATGAAGCACACACATACATGGTTACTCAACCTGTTGGCAAGTCCATTGAATTTCATAGGGTTCTCTTTGGCAGGGAGTACTAAAGAGATTTTATTTCAGTTCTTTCCTCCAAAACAGCGATTCTCAACCTGTGGATCCCCCAATATTTTGGCCTTCAACTCCCAGAAATCCTAACAGCTGGTAAACTGACTGGGATTTCTGGGAGTTGTAGGCCAAAAACACCTGGGGAACCACACTCTAAGCATTTAAACACCAGGTTGAGAAACACTGCTCTGAAATATAGCTTGCAGCACCTGATATTCATTGGTGGTTTTCATCCAAGTATTAACCAGGTCTGACCCTACTTAGCTTTCAAGATCAGATGGGATCCTTGTCCACAGTGTAATAAGGCAGGAATATGAAACCTCACCATGTCAGCTGGTTTTGATGTGGATGATTAAGGCAGTTTTAGTTCTGGCTTTAACCTATAAAGCCCTAAATGGTTCTGGCCCAGTTTACCTGTCCAAACGTATCTCCCGCTATGAACCACCAAGGAACTTGAGATCGTCTGGGGAGGTCCTGCTCTCAGTCCTACCTCCATCGCAGCCGCAGTTGGTGGGGACGAGAGACAGGGCCTTCTCTGTGGTGGTCCCCCGGCTGTGAGATCAGATTCACCCCCTCACAATGAGAACAGATTTGCCCCTTCACTCCTGATCTTCCAGAAGAAACTCAAATCCTGGATGTGGGATCAAATGTTTGCAGAATATACTTACTTGCTAGGAAAGACAATGCTTTTAATGGACTACAATGAACTTTTTTAGGATGACAATTAGAACTAGTGAATTATTTTAATGTATATTTAAAACTGTGTTACTTGTGCTAATTGTATTTTATGCTATTTTTTATTCTGTGTTGGCAGCTGTCCTGAGTCCCTCTTCAGAGGTCAAGAAGGACGGGATACAAATGCTCCAAACAAACAAGCAAACAAACAAACAAACAAATTTTAAACAGTGGATTTTAACATTGAGATAACTGTCTGTAATGTTTATGTATTTGTGTATAGTTTATTTATGTCCTGGCATTGAATGTTTGCTGTTTATATGTTGTGCTTTGCCCTGAGTCCCCTGTGGGTGAGAAGGGTGGAATATAAATGTTTTAAATAAATAAATACAGTAGGTAGTGGGAACATAATGGCATGAGGGAACTATTGATAGGGTTTCTCTGTTAATAGCTAGGAATGGGAGAATCAGGTGGGGAGGCAAATCGGTTGTGGGATGAACATGGTGCCGAGTGATAGGGACTGTCACCAAGGATGATGGTCTATCTGCAATGCCAGTTTGTCTGCCTTATTTGATAAAGCCCACGGTTTAGCAGGTCTTCATTAATAAAGACAAGGCAAACTGGAAACCAGGCACTGACACATCCATTAACCCAACCATTTGCAGTTTCTTTCTTTGATTTCCAACTGGCGAAATCACCTGACAACACCATGGGCAAATTTTATTATATGTTACCAATCAATCTCTGTGTGATCATCCAATCCAATTTATGATTCAACATTAACTTGAACATGAATTTGAACTTGAATTTGCTATTAATCAGATGAGGCAGTAGCCCCGCATGACCACGTCATCCTTTGTCAAGGGCAACACACCATAATTCCCAGATGTAATCCACATGTTTCTCCCATGGTGACTCTTCAGGTAATCTCCTGCTCATGAGGGTTCGTTTTACTGCCACAGATTAATGGAAAGTGTTCATTTAGTCACTATCGCTCCCCAAACTTCTCAAAACAACCCGAATACCTGCTTGGAGATCACATAAAAACTGACTGTTACCAGCATCTGATAGACCAACGCCATCTGCTTGGTAAAATTTGCACCTGGTGCAAGTGACTTCAGGATGCCTAATGAAATAACAAGACCATAGCTGAAAGCCTTCAGCCTTGACCTGTTGACCCATCTTCAGGCCTCATCCATTTGTGTTCTCTCATTTGTATGTTTTTTTAGCTGAAATGAGTGGGCAACACTATCAGAAAATTGTCACTTATTCTTTCTTAAAGTATAAAATACAGTTAGACTCAAAGCACAGCTTTCTTAAATCCCATTGATTTTGGCTGAAATCGGAATCTCAATAAAATCAGATGTATTTAGAGGCTCATAAAATGGTCATAGCTTTGCAACTTTAATACTAGTGAAAAAGCTATTTGAAGAGATAGATCACCTTTAAAGTCCATGGCAGCCTGATGTACATTGAGGTCTTTTTGAGTACCACTATCACCATGTATTATTAATTTGTATTAGAGCTGCTCAGGAAAACTGACTTGATGCTTATTGCACATCAAAGTACAGAAAACTTCCAATTTTTCAATAAATTCCCCAGTAATTTCCTCTGAAGTGTTGGGCTCTTAAAGCTTTCTTTATGTTCATTTCCTAAGTTCTCTGCAGAAACATTTGGAAGTCTTGATACTGAATAAGAATTGCCTCATTATTGCTGCCTGTCACATTAAACTAAGTGGGTTTTCTACAAATCACTTGAAGTTTATCTTCTTTCAAATGTCATCACTCTAAGTTTTCTTTTGCCTGAATAGTTATTAGGAAATAAAATGGATATGAATGGAAAGCTCTCCCCCCACCAATAAAAAAAATCAGCCATACATATGGATACAATGAAGCATTTAACAATGGAAAACATGTTTAAAAGATGGAGCCCTCTGTGAATTAAATATAAGATACTTTTTATGATGTTAGCAGAAAGGAAATACTGAGATTGGTATACAATTCTTTATATTTCCCCAATGAAGACACACATACATTGAAATAATCTAATTGTTTGCTCATCTTTAATGAAGCTATATCATTTTTATAGAAATGTGTGAAGCTTAGTAGCTTGAATCAAAGTGTAAACATTATTAAATAGAGACTATGACCATATCTCAACACGGAGCCGGCAAAATAAATGTCAGTCAAGACCCTCCCCGAAGCAATTTGAAGTAAACCTATGAACCAGGCATGGGAAAACTCCAGCCCTCAGGGTGTTTTGGACTTCAACTCCACAGTTCCTAACAACCAGTAAGCTGGATGGGATTTCTGAGAGTTGAAGTCCAAAACACCTGGAGGACCAAAGTTTGCCCATGATTGCTGTATAAGTCTAGACATTTTAGTCAAACAAAATATCAAGTCAGAAAACCTGTATCTATTTATCCACTGGTCTATATTACTTCAACTCTTATCAAAATAGGATACATCTTCTTCTCTGAGTAGGGAGACAAAAATCAAGAGCTTAGTCAATCCCAGAAGAACCTAAACGAAACAGAAATCTTCCTCTGCTCTCTCCACCGTGATGCTGCATCTGGCCTTTTTGAATGCTAAGGACTTTATCAGATGAAACTAGGGAGAGCGGGAGAAAATGGGGAAAATCATCTTCTTTTTGTGTGGAATTGTTTTTCTTGGTTGGCATTCCATCTTTAAAGAAGACAAATAATTTACTTATACCCTCATCAAACAGGATTGCCTCCTCCCAGCTCAACCATCTGCTTAGAAAAGACAGGAGGCATTGTTCTTAAGACAGACACCCTTCTTTCCATGGGCTCCTTCCCTTCCCCTCCCAATCTTCTTACTCTCAAGGAGACAGAAGGCATTGTTTTAAGACAGACCCCTCCCTCTTCTCTGGTCCTCTCTTTCCCCTCCCAATAAATTTATTTTCACAGATACAGAAGGCATAGTTCTTAAGGGAGACTACCCCCTTCTCTGGGCTTTTCTCCTTCCACTCTCACTCTCCTTACTATTAATCACAGAGTTCCAAAACCTACTATACACCTACTAGATATTACCGTAGTTGGTATATAAAAAGGGGAAAACAATGATATAAAGCTAGAAGTAGTGCAAAGACAAGATTACTATGAAGGGGAATAACAAGGGCAAAAAGCTTGAAATTGCAGTATTCCTAATGAATTAATAAGTTTTTTAAAAAAATTACTATGTGAATGCTTGGTAGGAGACCACCCATAGGAATGCCCATTTCTCCATGTCACAGAAGCAGGCAAGTTCTGCCATCTGCATCACTATTAATAAGTTTTTTAAAAAATTACTATGTGAATGCTATTATCATATTGAAGCACTTTAAAAAAGTCATGTTCTATTTGCTGATCAAGGTCAAATTAGGGTTGGACATGTGAACATGGGCAAATTTGAGAGAGATCCCATTCTACATGTTCTCCCTTCTTCTGTTTCAACACTAAGCATGAGTTCAAAAGACAATTTCTCCCTGTATCCTCCTCCCTCCCCCATTTCTAAACACTTCTAAAACAGTTCCCTAACAAAGCATCAGACAATAGGTGAAAATCTATTTGCATTGTTTCATGGGCTCCATGATACCTTGTCAGGGAACTGTTTTAGAAGTATGTAGAAAGCGGTGGGGTGGGGTAAGGGATTGCATGTGATAAAGTCATTAATTGAGGAAATGGTGGTAGCAGCCAGGGGAAGCTGATCTTTGGAGTGGGCATTGGTGCTTTCTCCTCTCCATGGACTGACCCTCAACTTATCCTCTGATCATAGGCGTAATTATGGTCCCAAAACCTGCCCTTTATTTATATATGAATATAGATGGTAAGCCTTTCATTCCAAACCACCATTCACAGAGGCACAGGCACTCTTTGAGTTTGAGCTTCTAAGAATCATACTCTTGGAAGTAGGAGCTTGGCAATGGGGTAGTTGGGGAAATTAGAACATTGCCCCTCCATAAATATTTTTCCCAACAAAAAATATTTTTGTTTCCACATTTTTATTATTTCAATGACTTGAAGTAATAAATTGAGATTTCATAAATAAAAGTTGCCATTCAAAATATAAGTAGCATGTGTTGATGATAGGTTAGCAAGAGACTCTGAAAGGTAATTTCTTTCATACCTCATTTAAGAACCTTCACTAGATTTCCACTGTGGAAATCAGAATGATGAAGTAAGCTAGCTGAGCAGCTGGGATGTTCCTGGAGATTTCCACCAGTTATAACTAATAGAGAAAAATCATTTTGTCTGATCCTATACTAACAAAGGCTTATACTAGGTGCTTGTAGTATTCTCCTTGAGCCATATAACTCAACCTGTTTAATCCAGAATGACAGGTTTAGGACAAGAATGAAGGAGATGGGTGTCTTATACTGAGTCAAACCACTGGTCCATCTTCCTCAGTTTTATCTGCACTAAGTGACAGTGAGGCCTCTTCTACACAGCTGTATAAAATCCACATTATCATCTTTGAAGTGGATTATGTGGCAGTGTAGGCTAGGAGAATCATGGTCAAATCAGATAATCTGGATTTTATATGGCAGTGTAGATACAGCCTGGGTCTTACTTCCTATCCTACTTGGAAATACTAAGACCCTTATGTCAAAATATCATATTTTATCACTTACCGAGTATTTGCTAGTCTAATGCAGCAGTTCTCAAACTGTCCTCCATGGGGGCCCTGCGCTCTCTCCACTGCCCATCTAGGAGTGGAGCCTGCGGAGCCCTGCTGCTGCTAGCATAGCCTACGGGGCCTCTTCATCCCTGCATTGACTTCCAAGGCCTCCCCGCAGCTGCGCTATCGCCCTCTGAGGCCTTGGCAACCTGACCCCCCTGGATAAACCACACAGCGGCTAAGGTACAACCCTTGGCAACCTGACCCCCCTGGATAAACCACACAGCGGCTAAGGTACAACGGTTTTTATTGAGAATAAGTAGGTATAGGAAAGAGGCTGGAGGCAATCTTTATAGTGCCTCCAACTAGCAGCCAAACAGGAATCAGGAGGGGTGTGAGTGCTCCGCAGCAAAAAGGAGCACAAGCGGGAAACGGGAACACAAGCCGGATGCAAAGAGTCTCTTGGAATCCCAGCCGAAGCAAGTGAGGCTGGGACGTGTTGGATTAAATGCAAAGTGTTCAAAAGGTAATAAAGTCTTTCAGGATCAATCACAGGGTCTCGTCGACAAGCAGGAACAAGGATGTCATGGAGCAAGTCAGCCCGAAGCAGGCTGGCGTAGGCTTGATGAAAGGCCCGACTGGCCTAACCCACAGGATCTTCTCCCAAACACGTTGTTGGTACAAGACACCGGCATGGGGGTCTGCAAGGCAGTTATAGTGTTCCTGAGTTGCGTCGCACGTCAAAAGCTAAGATTGATGATCCCTTGTATGTCTTGTGAACTCAGTCCTCTTGGAATGTGGTGCTCGTTAGCGAGTGCCATCTGGGCCGGGGAGTCAAGCTTTCTACTCCCGCGGCCCGCTTCTATTATCAGGGAGGCAGAAATGGTACAACCTTGAAAGGCCTATGTTATGCTTGCATCCCTAGTCTTCTCACAGGAAAGGCACGGGAGGCCCAAGCAGGGTTTAAGAGCAAAGCAAGCAGGTTTGGAAATTACACTCTGGTTACCTTGGCTGGAACTTTGCTCAAGCAAAAGTGACGCCTGAGGCTCTTGAGGTGTGACATGCTTTGACTATGCTGGTGGGACTGAGTGGCCCTTGAGGTTGCTGATCCCCCCCCCCTTCTTGCAAAGGCTGGATGGCCATCTGTTGGGGGTACTTTGACTGTGCTTTTCCTGCAAGTAAGAAGCAGATTGGACTGGGTGGCCCCTCGAGTTTATTGTTGTTATTGCTATTATTATTACCATTTTGTTAGTATTCTCCGTTACATTTCCTTAACTTTTAAATGTTTTAGTTTATTAACTGATTTTATACGATTGTTTATTTGTCTCTCACTGCAACTTTATTACTCCATCCAGACCTCTATCAGGGTATTTTTTATATTATATTGTTTTCCCATTATTATTTTGTATATGAATCTCATGATTCCTTTCTCCTTCTCTACTTTCCATTTTATTATTCTGTCAAGATCTGTTTCTAGAGTTTATTTACTCTTCCATTCTGTGAACTTTTTAGACAACCCTCTCCATTGTAGCAATTTCTGTGCCCACACTTATCTTTTAATTCCTCCCATTGTGTTACCCAAAGACCATGTAAGTTTCACTTTATTTTTAAGGGTAAATTGGAGGGCTTCATGGTGGCTGCATGCCATAGTGCTTTTAATCAGTATGGCATATAGCCACCCCCCTCCCGGGAAATCTCGGGAGTGCCGATGGGAATCTGTGCCAAAGCAGGTTCTAAAACCCACTTTGGCATGGATGTTGCTGGTGTCTGGAAGTGCTCTAGCAAATCATGATTTGATTCTCTGCTTAGCCACAAAAATTCAGTGGGTGAACTTGGGCAAGTCACACTCTTACAGTGAGAGAGAAAAGTAATGCCAAATCTCCTTTGAATAAAATGTGCCCTCTACCAATAAAAGATAAAATATGTTTGACATAGGTTTGTTTGATTTGGTTTATAAACAAAAAACAAAAAAAATTCCTCAAAATCTGTCAAATGGTTTCAAACTACCAGAAGAAATCCAACATAAAACAAAGTCACAGTTAAAGTGCTATTAAAGTTAGAATTATGTAGTTTGAAAAAATTATTGTCTCAACTAGTCTAGACCATTGAATGAATATCTTATGATAATCTCATTGCTTCAGCTGGTAATATCATAGGATCATAGAGTTGGAAGAGACCAGAAGGTCATCCAGTCTGACCCATGCCATGCACACAATCAAAGCACCTTGGACAGATGGCTATCCAATCTCTGCTTAAAAACCTCCAGAGGAGACTCTACATTTGGCTTTAGCCTATTAGCTTTTATAGATCATAACATTTGACTGAACAATGGACTAACCCAATTGATTATTGCAGAGACAGAAAGGCTATGGGCTTTGATTTAATGCTGATTTTAAATCTTTGCTGTATTTAGTGTTTGTGCTAAATAGCGTTTAGAGTATGCTTCCTAGAGATTGAAATGATAGATGGGAGGAGAGTCCAAACTTTTCAAGAAGAACACAAAGACTATCAATTTAAGCTGGGAACATTCCTTTGTAAGGTTCAACAAGCTTCATTCCATTTAAAGTCCCTCTGTAATTTCAACATTTTATTTAATTCAGATGTAAACCGTATGCAAATATATAATTATCATGCTAGTCATATGGAAAATTCTAAAAGGATTTCTAGTACTGAGATTTGAAGTAGCAAAAGAGGATTAAGCACGTTTTGATTATAAATTGTACATCCTGAAATAACTCTATAATCTGCTTATTATTTCCAATGCCTCCATTTTCATTGTAGAAAATAGGGAGATAATACTTCCCCTTTCCCTATTTTCTTTGCAACTAATTTAAGATTATTTTTTCTTGACTGTTTACTTTCTGCTGAAAGCAGAGATAAGCAACAGCCATGCCAAGTGAGCTCTTTATGGAGGACAAGAAATTGAAACCTCAAGCTCATCTCATAATATAGAAGAATGAGAGAACAAGGAAAATGACAGAGACAAAAAGACATGATAATATCCAGTATAGACTTATTTTTATCAATTAGCATAGGGATACATTGTTTTTACACAGGAGGTAGATGACAAAAAAACCTTGATAAACCCAAAGAAAGAGCTTACATTTTTATAATAATAACTAGCTTAGGGAACCGGCGGTGCCCGGGTCATTTGAGAAGTGCAGCAGGATGTAGAGTGGGTCATGGGGGCTCTGTGTGCCAAGTTTGGTCTTGATCCATCATTATTGAGAGTTGCAGTGGTGTCCTGAAATTACTGAAGGTACTGCAAGTCCCATCATCTCTGGTCCACCCTCCCCCAAAGTGTAGTAGGATGTAGATTGGGTCATGGGGGCTCTGTGTGCTAAGTTTGGTCTGTATTGGTGAATGGATGAGGGTGGCATTGTTTTTTTAGGAAGTGAGTGAAGGTACTTCAAGTCCCATCATCTGTGGTCCGTCTCACACAAAACAGCACCAGGATGTAGAGTGGGTCATGAGGGCTGATCAGTCATTGGATTAGGTTTGTAGCAGGCTTGGAAAGTGAGGGAAGGTGCTGCAAGTCCCATCATCCACGGTCTGCCCCCCTCCAAAGTTCAGTAGGATGTACAGACACCCATCATCAGTAGTACAGATCCCATCATCCATTGTCAGTCCTCCCCCGAACCTCACCAGGACGTGAAGGCAGTCATAGGGGTTATGTGTGCCAAGTGTGGTCTCGATCAGTAATTGGATGAGGGTCGCAGCGGACTTGGGAGATGAGTAGAGGTACTTCAAGTCCCATCATCCATGGTCCACCCTCCTCCAAACTGCACCAGGATGTAGAGTGGGTCATGAGGGCTCTGTGTGGCAGGTTTGGTGTTGATCAGTCATTGGATTAAGTTTGTAGCAGGCTTGGAAAGTGAGGGAAGGTGCTGCAAGTCCCATCATCCACGGTCTGCCCCCCTCCAAAGTTCAGTAGGATGTAGAGTGGGTCACTGGGGCTCTGTGTGCCAAGTGTGGTCTTTATCGGTGTTTGTTGGGGGCTGCAGTGGTCTGTGGGAACAGAGGGGTGTGAAAGTAGTACAGATCCCATCATCCATTGTCAGTCCTCCCCCGAACTTCACCAGGACGTGAAGGCAGTCATAGGGGTTATGTGTGCCAAGTGTGGTCTCGGTCAGTAATTGGATGAGGGTCGCAGCGGACTTGGGAAGTGAGTAGAGGTACTTTAAGTCCCATCATCCATGGTCCACCCTCCTCCAAACTGCACCAGGATGTAGAGTGGGTCATGGGGGCTCTGTGTGGCAGGTTTCGTGTTGATCAGTCATATGATTAGGTTTGTAGCAGACTTGGAAAGTGAGGGAAGGTACTGCAAGTCCCATCATCCACGGTCTGCCCCCCTCCAATGTTCAGTAGGATGTAGAATGGGTCACTGGGGCTCTGTGTGCCAAGTGTGGTCTTTATCGGTGTTTGTTGGGGGCCGCAGTGGTCTGTGGGAACAGAGGGGTGTGAAAGTAGTACAGATCCCATCATCCATTGTCAGTCCTCCCCTGAACCTCACCAGGATGTGAAGGCAGTCATAGGGGTTATGTGCGCCAAGTGTGGTCTCGATCAGTAATTGGATGAGGGTCGCAGAGGACTTGGGAAGTGAGTAGAGGTACTTCAAGTCCCATCATCCATGGTCCACCCTACTCCAAACTGAACCAGGATGTAGAGTGGGTCATGAGGGCTCTGTGTGGCAGGTTTCGTGTTGATCAGTCATAGGATTAGGTTTGTAGCAGTCTTGGAAAGTGAGGGAAGGTGCTGCAAGTCCCATCATCCATGTTCTGCCCCCCTACAAAGTTCAGTAGTATGTAGAGTGGGTCACTGGGGCTCTGTGTGCCAAGTGTGGTCTTTATCAGTGTTTTGGGGGGCCGCAGTGGTTTGTGGGAACAGAGGGGTGTGAAAGTAGTACAGATCCCATCATCCATTTTCAGTCCTCCCCTGAACCTCACCAGGACGTGAAGGCAGTCATAGGGGTTATGTGTGCCAAGTGTGGTCTCGATCAGTAATTGGATGAGGGTCGCAGCGGACTTGGGAAGTGAGTAGAGGTACTTCAAGTCCCATCATCCATGGTCCACCCTCCTCCAAACTGCACCAGGATGTAGAGTGGGTCATGAGGGCTCTGTGTGGCAGGGTTCATGTTGATCAGTCATAGGATTAGGTTTGTAGCAGTCTTGGAAAGTGAGGGAAGGTACTGCAAGTCCCATCATCCATGTTCTGCCCCCCTCCAAACTTCAGTAGTATGTAGAGTGGGTCACTGGAGCTCTGTGTGCCAAGTGTGGTCTTTATCAGTGTTTGTTGAGGGCCGCAGTGGTCTGTGGGAACAGAGGGGTGTGAAAGTACTACAAATCTCATCATCCATTGTCAGTCCTCCCCCAAACCTCACCAGGACGTGAAGGCAGTCATAGGGGTTATGTGTGCCAAGTGTGGTCTCGATCAGTAATTGGATGAGGGTCGCAGCGGACTTGGGACGTGAGTAGAGGTACTTCAAGTGCCATCATCCATGGTCCACCCTCCTCCAAACTGCACCAGGATGTAGAGTGAGTCATGGGGGCTCTGTGTGGCAGGTTTCGTGTTGATCAGTCATAGGATTAGGTTTGTAGCAGTCTTAGAAAGTGAGGGAATGTGCTGCAAGCCCCATCATCCATGTTCTGCCCCCTCCAAAGTTCAGTAGTATGTAGAGTGGGTCACTGGGGCTCTGTGTGCCAAGTGTGGTCTTTATCAGTGTTTTGGGGGCCGCAGTGGTTTGTGGGAACAGAGGGGTGTGAAAGTAGTACAGATCCCATCATCCATTGTCAGTCCTCCCCTGAACCTCACCAGGACGTGAAGGCAGTCATAGGGGTTATGTGTGCCAAGTGTGGTCTCGATCAGTAATTGGATGAGGGTCGCAGTGGACTTGGGAAGTGAGTAGAGGTACTTCAAGTCCCATCATCCATGGTCCACCCTCTTCCAAACTGCACCAGGATGTAGAGTGGGTCATGAGGGCTCTGTGTGGCAGGTTTCATGTTGCTCAGTCATAGGATTAGGTTTGTAGCAGTCTTGGAAAGTGAGGGAAGGTACTGCAAGTCCCATCATCCATGTTCTGCCCCCTCCAAACTTCAGTAGTATGTAGAGTGGGTCACTGGGGCTCTGTGTGCCAAGTGTGGTCTTTATCAGTGTTTGTTGGGGGCCGCAGTGGGAACAGAGGGGTGTGAAAGTACTACAAATCCCATCATCAATTGTCAGTCCTCCCCCAAACCTCACCAGGACGTGAAGGCAGTCATAGGGGTTATGTGTGCCAAGTGTGGTCTCGATCAGTAATTGGATGAGGGTCGCAGCGGACTTGGGAAGTGAGTAGAGGTACTTCAAGTCCCATCATCCATGGTCCACCCTCCTCCAAACTGCACCAGGATGTAGAGTGGGTCATGGGGGCTGTGTGTGCTAAATGTGGTCTGTATTGGTCCTTTTTGGTGGCCTCAGTGGTCTGTGGGAACCAAAGTGTTTGAAAGTACTACAAATCCCATAATCCGTGGGTCATGTCCCCCGAACCACACCAGGACGTAAAGGGGGTTAGGGGGGTTATGTGTACCAAGTTTGGTGCAGGTCCATCACCCGCGCTGGTCACTGTGGCCTGTGAATGTGGCTGCCACATATCCGCCCTTCAGCCCTCCCGCTCTCCCGCCCTCCGCACACATACATAGTATCATACATACAAACATTCCGCTTTATAAAGGTATACAGATAATAATAATAATAATTATTATTATTATTATTATTTAGAGCATTTGTATCCCATCCTTCTCAACCTCCAAGGGGGGACTCAGGGCGGCTTACAACTGGCAGTCATTAGATGCTGACAAGGAAACAATTACAGTACAACAATTAACATCAAACAAGTCAACAACAGTATAAATTACATTAAAATAGATTAAAATATTGGCCCTTAAAATATTGACTAGACCAAGCCTAAGTCCGCAAATTCAAATCATAGTCCAGCGATCCAGTCCAAGATCTCTTCATTTTCAATTCTCATGAGTCATTACATTTAGATTGCAGAATACCAAAGCAAGTCTTCCCAAGTGTCATGCCGGATACATCTAAGCTGTAGAATTGATGCAGTTGGACCCCCCCCCCCCCCCCGTTAACTGTCATGGCACAATATTATAGAGTTGTGGGAGATGCAGTTTTGCACTGTATTAAGTCTACAGTGTAGGTTTGCTGTTTGGAGGTTGCAGTACAAAAACAAATCCTTATAACCTGCAATCATTTGGTCTTATAGGGGAGAGCTGTATGTGTAAGTATGTGCTTTTGTGAATGCAAAACTACATGATTAGCAACACATATAAGAATACAAACTATGTTGCATCTCTGTTATGAATAACTGGTAAGAATTCAAAGTTTTGATATGAAATGGATATATGAACTAGGCAAATATTCCAGTTCCTATCACCCACCAGTTATCTATTGATGTGGTGATGACATCTCATATTATTTTACCTTGGAGAAGTGGTTGTTTGAGATTCTGGAGACCCGTGTTTGCCACTAGATGTGAACTTCTACCTAATTCTTTGGCCACATTCATGCACAAAAATAAGTCTTGTTGAAGCAAAGTGTGCTTGAATTGTGTACTAGTGTAGAACACATATACTCACTTTAATTCTCATATTTGGGTTAAGAGACGAACAAACCAGGACGGGGAGAGATTTGTATGAGATCTAAGCCTAGGAATGTGGTTCCTCAAGAAAACACAGAGTTAAGTGTCCTAGAAAGACTGCAACTGAGGACTGATGCTATTTAGCTGCGCAGATCCACCTGGCTGGTACATGGGGTATAAAGATTGGCAGTTTGGATTTGGTCTTTGCTGGGAGCAATGTTTGGAACCTTCTGGGAGCAATGTTTGGAACCTGCTGAATCTTGGAGCTCTGTTTGGTGACTTTGTGTATATCTTTATGCTTTGAACCTTGATTTTGGAACTTTGGATTATACCTATACTTGGATGATTTGGTGAGGGCCTTTGGAATGAGCATTGACTATGACTTCTGGATAGGTTGCTTTTTTAATTGGCATTGGTTTGGATCTTGGACTGGCTGATGACAAGAGTACTGAGTGGATGTTTATATTTAGAGACCCTGTGCAGGGCTATGTCACCAATGAACAATATTTCACATGTCTCAGGCCACAGGGCATTCATGTGATCAAGGATGGCAGATCAATACACTGTGGAACATATATTGTATATCTGAATTGTACCTCTGAAACTTAAGAGTATATCAACCATGAGCAAGGTTGCAGAAATCCTTTACAAGTGACAGAAAGTACCTACATATTTAAATGTGGTACCAGGACTAGCTCCAGTTAAGTACTGTATGTATTTTTGTTCTTCCTATATAAAATTTGGAAATCTGGTTCACCACCCTATTTCCTCTGCCTGCATCTTGTATACCTATTGCAGTTATTCCCATACAGGGAAGCATTTCTCTTACTGGCTCCAAAAAAGCAAAATTCTTCTGATAGGCCAGCATGCTTGATGTTTTTGGGAAAAAATGTATTCTTAACAGGAGTTCATCTGAAAGCTGCTGTCCTGTACCCACTTACCTGGGAGCAGGTTTCATTATACACAATGGGACATAAATTTGAATTGAAAATGACATGTACACAACTTTGGTGTCATTGTCTCAGGGCTTCTGTATACTAGCCCAATAACCTGACAGGGGCCAGAATTGCTCCTGGAATCCATATGACATCCAGGTCCTTAGCAGGGGTAAATTGGGGTGAACCAGTTTAGTCATGTGCTTTAAAAATTCAGAAAATTTTTGTGAACTGCTGCAAATAGCATGCTCTCCACATGAGTTGGCATCATCGCCCCCTTTTTCCTTGCACTTCAGAGCACATAGAAAAGAAGATGTATCAGGCGCATTGTTTGTGCTGCAGAATGATCAAATACTGTAACTCCAGTATTATTTTAAAAAAATTGAGCTCTGTAAAGGAAATCATTTTTTGCAAAATAGAATTTGAAAATGAAAAAAATAAAGGTAGAATTCTGTATCCTTTTACTCTCACAAACCACCCATTTAACAATGGCTGGATTTTAAGGGTGCTTTTAATTAAGGTTTTCAAATGGATTACTTTTAATGCTTTTTAAACATTTGTGTATTTCTATTTTCCTTTACAGTAGGCCCATATATTATGCAAAACTCTTTGTGTAATACAATTTTATCATAATCTGGAATCTAGTTTTCTTACTTGAAAGAAAGGATGTCTTGGGCCTCCGGCAGAAGCAAACCATATAATTGCTCAAAAATACCTAGGGAATTTTTCTCTAAGCTCCAAGTGCAATTCTATTCAGCATCTGGCAGAACTTGCAGAACATCTGGCATTTTCCAGTTGCTCCACAGCAGTTCTTCACATATAGAACAAACCACAGCCAATGAGCTTGCATTAGAAGAGGTACCACCGTTTTGCTTTATTGTTATGTTTAGTATTCAATGTTTCTCCCATATGGGAGAAAAGCAGGATATAAGCAAACAAACTTTTTTTTACTGAGGTGTTTTGATGTCTGGTCAAGGATAAGACAAATTATGAATATTCTTTATATCTTTATCCCAGGGCTCCAAAGAACCAATGTGCAACTGAAAACATCAGAGGCACTGTTTTCTTCTGCTCTTTCCTTCACTTGATATTGCCTTGAATTAAAGCCTGAGGTTTTTGTGATATTGCACACAAAGGCTAAATGAATGCTAATGACTGGGCTATGAAATGTTCTCAAAGGAATACAGGCTTTACTAAATATAAAGAAAAGCTATTTCCTTGTATAAATAAAATTGCAAATGGCTTGGACATTAGCATGTTTCAGTGAATGATGAGGCCTTTTATTATAAAGCACATTAACCATGCATCCAAATATCAAAATTAAAATGGCAAACACATTAGTGTAAAGATGAGTCAAAGAATCAGAGAAAAGTTACAAAAAGGATTTTACTACATGAACAGTGTGACTTCTTGAACCTTATGGTTTGAATAGAAAATCAGGCCATTACCATTCCAGAAGTAAAGCTTCTAAAACAAAACAAAAATGTTGCGGTAACAGAAGTGTGCTCTGTGTGAGATTTTCTTGCAAAACGAATCCTCATTATTATTTTACAATGGTAACATAATGTTTATAATGAAGTTGGGACATGCAACAGTGGAGTCCTGGCTGGGTTGATTGGACAGGAGTTTGTAACTCACACTAGGACTGAAAGTGACACAATGACTTCATGTGTGCACAAAGCATGGTGCAATTACCCTTTTTCACTCTGCTTGTATGGACAGTTATTTCTTCAGGACTGCATTTGAACTAAGGTATTCTTTGAATAGTCAATCATCCTTGTTCTGTGTAAAATGACTGCTCAATGGATAGTTCAGTTGGGAATGCACACATCAGTTGATTATGAGTTTAATGCTTTAAAGCTGTAATAAAATGAAGGTTCATGGTAGCTACGTGATCAGGTGCTATTCAACAATGCCTGCTTGATACCTCTTTAAGAAATGTCTGACTTGGTGCATCAAGTTGTAGTTTGTATTTAAATTTTCCAGTAAGGTTTTGTGGAACCTTGGGAAATGAAAGTGATGGCTAGTTAACATCTCAGAAAATATTTTTTTGAATTTCAGGATGAAAATCACTCCTTCTCTTTTAATGGTCTTGTAGAATAACAAAGTTCAGAAGGTGTTACCTTGCATGTAGCCAGGTAACAAGCAATACTTCCCCCTTCAACACAAACATTAAACATATAGAAACGATCTCCAGTTTTCACTCTGTTGAGCCTAATGATAACAGCCATGAAAAGGTAACTGTGGAAATCTTTGGGCTACATCAGTGGTTCTCAACCTGTGCCTCTCCACTTGTTTTGGCCTTCAACTCCCAGAAATCCTAACAGCTGGTAAACTGGATGGAATTTCTGGGAGTTTTAGGCCAAAACACCTGGGGACCCAGAAGTTGAGAACCACTGGACTACATTATGCATCCCAGTGGTACCTGGGTGCACTGAAAGCAAAGAGACACTTTGCAAATGCTGATCTCAACTGCAGATGGCTTTTTACTAGAAAATTGAGGATTTCATAGGTTGCATTATCACAGTGAAATTAATGGAGTTTGACACAATTTTGTCTGCTATAGCTTAATGGTATGAAATTTTGAGAACTGTACCTTAACAATGTCTTTAGCCTTCTCTTTAAAGAGTACTGGTCCTTCACTAAAATACTGCATAACTTGTATGATTCCATAGCATTGTGTTATGGTAGGTAAAATTTAATCCAACTGAAATTACCATAAATAGCATGTTTCAAGAAGAAAATCATAATTTAAGAGTTATGGTTTGCTGATCCATTGTGGAAAACAAATTTTCACAGTCTGAAGATTGGAAGTCTTATCCCAGAGACTGAATTATGCTTCAGAGGAATCCTAAAGGTGGAGGAAACTCCAAAGATGCCAACAAGAGCTTTAAGATCAGCTGGAGAGGCCCTGCTCTCCTTCCCACTGTCTTCCCAAGTGTAATTGGTAGGTATGAGAGACAGGGCGTTCTCAGTGATGGCCCCTTGACTGTGGAACTCCCTCCCAGTGACATTCAGTCAGGCCTCATCCTTCCTGGTATTTAGAAAAAAGGTTAAGATCTAACTTTGTACTCAGGCGTTTGGGGAATAAGATATTATGGAATTAGACTTCAACAGCCTGAATAATGACTATGGATTTTGGAAAATGATTATAGATAAGTATGAGATCAAGACTTGGCACCTTATATAGTTTTAAATATGTTTTATTGTTTATGTGTTTAAATTGCTTATATGTTTTAACTGTTTTTATAATTTGATGGGGTGTGTTTTATTGTTATTTGCATGCAGTATTGAATTTTGCTGGAGTTTGTAAGCTGCCTTGAGTCCCCTGTGGGGTGAGAAAGGGCAGGCGAAAATGTAGTGAGTAAATAAAGAATAAATACAAATTTCAGTATGATGACCTGAAATAGCGGAACAGCGTAGGCTCTTTGTTGGTGCTCTGAGTGCCCCCTCAAAAACGTATGCACACTTTGACATGAAAAATATTACTCTATGATCATAGCTACTATATTTATACAAAAGCAAAATTGATATGAGAGGTGTGATTGGATTCAATGTAGGTGTTCAAAGTGGCCACCATCAGCATCCAAACAGTGTTAAAGTTGCTGAACTGCTGCACAAACTATGTTCTGTAATGTGTCCAGCATGATATCTGCACATGACATTGCAATTTTTTTCATAGAGCATCCTGTGTAGTTGATTTTGCCCTATAAACATTGCTCTTTAGGGACCCCCCCCCCCATAGGTAGAAGTCAAGAGGTGTTAGACCCAGGGACTATGGTGAAAACTCAGCAGTACCTCTTCGATATATCCACCATCTAGGTAGAGTTTCATCCAGATACATCCTGACATCTTGATGGTAGTGGGGTGGAGTGCCATGTTGTTATAGAGAAAGCTTTTGTCCCCATATAGCTCTTGGATAGCAGGTAAACTTGATGTCTGAAGGATATCAAGATACAGTGTACTGGCAACAGTGCCTTCAAAGAAAAATGGTGCAATCAGACTCTGGGATGATAACTCCCAGTAAATTTACAACTTTTTCCAGATGAATGTATGGTTTTTAAGAGGACCACACATCCTTCCATGCAAATGCCACATTTTCATGCACCATGCTTTCAAACCACTCACAGTACTGAAGTTGTCGATCTGTCGCCCTCATTGATAGCATGCATCAGTCTTGGAATGTACACCTTCCACTTTGCATCTTTCAAAATTCATTGTATAATTGATCAACTAACTCCACTTTTGCATGTTTTATGTAAATCGCCTGGAGCATTTTAATGGAGGGCGATTAACAAGTGAGAAACTGATGATGATGATGATGAACATTGTTTCACAGACTTTTGTGGTGAGGTTGTTAATTATTGCTACACCACAGTGGAGCTGACTGAAGTTGTTGATTTTTGTTGTCAGTCGGATCATTCTTGGTGCACATTGCCAACAGTACCGTCAATTTCAAATTTATGCTGAATACTAAGCATGTTTTAGAATCCTAAAATGGTGAATCGTAAATCAAATGGGGGGGGGGATTTTTTTTTATTAGTATATCAAAGACTTACAAAAAATTTCCCAAAAATTTCTGAAATGTAACTTAATTACTTACGAAATTTCGTTAGTAGTTCTAAAGTAGGCAAAGCAGGGAAACAGGACTGATACTGTTTTAAACACAGGCAAATCAAGGGGCAACATTTCCCTTGGTTTCCTTGCAGGGAGATATAAAGCATTAATATATTATTATTATTAATATTATTAAAGGACAGGGTTCCTTTGCAGGGACACATATAATGCATTAATATATTATTATTAATATTATTAAATAAATGCCTAGGCCTACCTCTGGTGCAAGCCTTGCTAATCTGTAGAGTTCTCCTCACTCCATCTTTTTTCCCCCATTCAGTTTTACCATAGCAGTCTAGGACCTCCGTTGGAACTCTATGGCTTTTCTGGATTCTGAACTCTTCCTTCTCCTCTCCATGCTCTTTTCACTCCTGCTGCCCTTCTCTCAGCAGTTCTTATGTCCTCCTACTCTGTTCTTCTATCTAAACCCCTTCCTGGGTGTTTAAATCGCTTTTTCATCAGTCCTCCAGCCCCTCTAGGAGTGCCGATCTGGATCTCTCTATGGTTTCCGGCTCCTTTTTCACTTCCTGGAGGAGGCCTTCCACTCTAATTAGGCTTCAAGCATGGAAAGGCCCCGATTTCACTGTGAGTTATGTCTGCAAAGCTATTTTGGAGGGGGAAGTTTTCCTGTTTAATAATCTAACGAAATATTTAATAATCTAACGAAATTTTGGGCCCAGGGGGTGCGTAAAAGAAAGTCCACTTCCGGGATTGGCCTTGCGATCCGTATAAACTTGAAAGGCCCATTACATACGAATCACTTACGATTTCTTTTAATTTCCGTTTCATTTTTTACATGCCTACTGAATACATGCAACTGTTAAAAGTGTTGGTGGCTATGTTCTTTTTTATTGGGTTTTATTAAGCATAAAAGAATACAAACATACAGTGCAAACCATACACACCGCCTTCCCCCCATGGGTATACAAAACCCTGGGCGGAGGGACACAAAGACCAAAAACAGATAACATATAACAATGACACCAACACCTAGCACCTCCCCTCATACCCCCCAAACAGAAATTCTTAACTTCCTAAACACTTTGTGGCAATCTTGATTGCCCTTTGAAATAGCTATTTTCAATATGTCTTTCTATAGGTCCTTAGGATTCTCATTCCATTTGTCTTGAAATTTTCAGCCCGGGTACTTTCCTTCCGGGTTGCCTTTATAGATACTTGTATTTATTCTTTCTTATGAATTCCATGAATTTCTCCCAGTTGGTGTTTCTCGCTGGATTTCTATTTCGCGCAAGTCTTTGAGTTAATAGATCCATATTCATGATATCTAAAGATTTTAACATCCAGTCGTTAAATTTAATTGTGTCTTTATTTTTCCACTGCCTGGCAATACATATTCTTGCTGCAGTAGTGAGATAAAAGAAAATTTTGTCGTCATTTAACTTGATTTGGAAGTCAAAGATTCCTAACAGAAAATATTCTGGTCTGAATTCGAAGTTTATTTTGAGGATTTCTTTCAACTTGTGGTATATACCCCACCAGAATTTTTTGACGATTTTGCATTCCCACCAAAGGTGGTAAAACGTTCCTATATGTTTGCCGCATTTCCAGCATTTCTCGTTTATTTTTCCGTTACTGTATTTCGCTAATTTCTCTGGTGTTAGGTACCAAAGGTAAAACATTTTGATCCAGTTTTCCTTGATTTCAGTCGCATAAGCATACTTAAGTTTCCTGGACCATATTGCCTCCCATTGTGATATATCAATCGTATGTCCCACCATCCTTGCCCATTTTATCATCACTTCCTTCACCTGTTCCCCCTCCGTCGCCCAAAGAAGTAATTGTTGGTATATTTTCCCGATTAGTTTTCTCTCCGTTTTCATAATTTTATCCCAAAAGGCCTCTTTCAACGCAACCCCCCTTTTTTTGTCTTCTTTGAAATTTTCATAGATCTGCCAATATTGAAACCAAGTTGATTTAGGTTCTATTTTTTGAATTTCCTCCATCGTTTTTAGACTTATCACCTGTTAATCAATTTTGAGAAGAGAGTCATATTTAAGCCATCTTTCATATGGTGGCTATGTTCTAGACTCATTCCACCATTGTCATTTTATCTTGCTAATATTTTGAAAATTAAAGTTACCACTTCAGCATCGCCTTCTATTCTTCAAATGACAATCTTGCTCAAGCCATATTAGTTCACTGCCCTAATGCTCAAGGAGTGCCATATATTGAGAAAACATTATATTACACTCTCACCATGAAATAGAAATTTAATTTAAATTTATTCCAAAAAGATGAGGTTTTTTTTGTATCAGGAGCAACTTGAGAAACTGCAAGTCGCTTCTAGTGTGATAGAATTGGCAGTCTGCAAGGATGTTTCCTAGGGGATGCCCAGATGTTTTGATGTTTTACCATCCTTGTGGGAATCTTCTCTCATGTCTCTGCATGTAGAGCTGGAGCTGACAGAGGGAGCTCATTCACACCCTCCCCAGATTTGAACCTCGAACCTGTTGGTCTTAAGTCCTGCTGGCAAAAGGGTTTAATCCATTGTGCCACCAGGGGCTCCTTAGTGTGTAAGGAGTATATACATTTGGGGGCAGTCACTCTGTAGTTTTAAGTTAATGCAATTTTAGAAATTTGGGAAGGAATATTTTATTTGGGTGGCACATAATTCATATTGTGGGAAATGGACATATTTTGTTTTCTCTTTAGCTACAGGTCTAGTTCTTTTTCATTTTTCAGATTTTAGCAAATATTGACCATTTCTGCTACCTTGGCAGCCACATCTCCACAAAAGTCAACATTGACACTGAAATACAACACTGCTTGAGCTCTACAAGTGCAGCATTTTTCCAAGTGAAGCAGAGAGTGTTTGAGGACCGGTGTAATGATGTTGATTATTTGTGTGTAAATGTTGTGTGACATGTGTTAAAATGTATGTTGTTTTGAATGTTCTATGGTTTGTTTCTGTGGGTGAAACAGAAGGGAGGCATGGCAGAAGCTTAGAAGAGCTGTCGCCATGGCAACCAGGGCTAGAGGCTAGTAGAATGTTCAGGTTTGAATTCTACAGTTGGAAAAGAGCGGAAAGCCAACTGCCAAATGAGAGGGGGAGGAGTTATGTTCTAGTTGAGAGTGTCCTAAGGACTGAAAGAGAACGGTCCAGTGTTAGTGTGTGTCTTAAGGTCTGCTAGTGAGCAGTCCAGTTAAAGGGTATAGAGACCCTAGTTAAAGTTGCAGGGGTTTATAGAGGTTTAGTGGAAACCCTATAATAGGTCCCCATTGTGTTATGTAACAGAAAAAGTTGTGCCTCTAAGGCAGTTTGAAACCAACCAAGATTGTACCCATTTGTGTCAAAATAAATTGTTTGCATCTTAAAAGGAAAACACCTCTCCTGATTCTTTTATTGGTGGTGGCCCTCAAAGTCAGTGGTCAGCCGGATAAATGGTGGCAGCGTGGTCAAGTGGTCACTGAGAAGTTTTAAAACTCCAGTCAGTTAAATGGTGAAGGGGTGAGACAGTACCCTGCCAATAAACGTGAAGTTGCTGAGGTAACTTCGAGGTTTCCTTGGATTGGAGGTCAGCAGTGTGGACATAGAAAGATTGTCCAGTCTGAGGCCGGTCAAGAAGTGGAGTGGTCACATATTGGCGGCAGCGGTGGGATCTTTAAGAGAGGGTCCACCCTGTCCAGCCGGTTGATTTGAACGTAGCTTCACCGCAACCGGGACATCCGTAGAGATACCAAGATGCTTGTTTATAAGATCTATTGTCCTTCCAACCCTGTTATATGCCTGCAAATGTGGACTCTCTACAAACATCACACTTGACTCCTAGAATGATTCCATCGGTATTGCCTCTGAAAAATCCTGCAAATCTCTTAGAAAGAAGCAAAGACCACCAGCATTGAAATGATGCACCTACACCATCAACTCCGCTGGACTGGTCACATTGTCTAAATGCCCGATCACCATCTCCCAAAGCAGTTACTATACCTTTACTCTCAACTCAAGAATGGAATGGAATGTTGGTGGACAGGAAAAGAGATTTAAAGATGGGCTTAAAGCCAACCTTAAAAATTGTGGCATAGACACCTAGAACTGGGAAGCCCTGGCCCTTGAGTACTCTAATTGGAGGTCAGCTGTGACCAGCAGTGCTGCAGAATTCAAAGAGGCAGGAATGGAGGGCTAAAGGGAGAAACATGCCTAAGTAAGTATGTGTCTGATCATTCTCCATCTTTTTTTTTCTTTTAGTGGGTTAGTTAACATTGTAGCACTTACCTTTGGGAGAGCCAGTATGGTGTAGTGATTTCAGTGTATAAATAGGACTTTAGGAGATCTTAAAAGAAATATCAAGGAGTAAAGATAAGCTAATAATGAATATTTCAGAACAGCATCTTTTCTTGCCTTGGAAAGCTATGCATTGTTGTTGGATTAATGTTGAAATGTGCTTCACAGCTCCATTCTACACAAATCTCATTCAGATCTGCACAGTATGTAGTAAAATGAAAGTACTTTGGCTTGTTTCTTCATCTGTATGCTGTATAGGATTTTGAATGCTGTCAAAGGAGGCAAGCTATGGTTCAATGCTTACCTATGTTTGTTCATCATATTCTGGCATGACTTCTGCATTTGTGTGGTTTTGTTTTCTGTATTAAAGGTATACATGCTCCCAGTTCCTTATAAACATATAGATTCATTAAGCAGCACACTTTTCTAAATTGAAAATCAATCTTCTTGTTACAAGGCAGATCTATTTGCTTCAACACCATGCATGAGTGTGCACTGTAGTCTAATCTAATTCCACCTGCAGACTGTGGCATACATTATAATTTATTCTGATGATGCTGCCCAGCTGGTGACTATTTATAACTCATTTAAAGTTTATACTGAAATTATAAGTAGGGTTAACTGGGGATAATGTGTGAAGGGAGTATGTGCCCACTCATAAGACTTGCTTCTGAACAAAACTGACCATTTGGAGGTTCTCAAATCCTAATATTATGGGTCAAAAGATCTGCAAAGTGTCTTCCATGTTCATTCAAAGATGTTGCAGAACTTATATGATAGGAAATCTTAGCAAGCCTGGGCTATCAGTCTCAGGATCTCTTAACTGCTTTCAACTATTGAAAAATACCCCAGGCTACACTGTGTGTTAGTCACAAATTTATGACATATAGCAGGCCATTTTCAATGGAGATTCACTGCCACAATTTTACACAAAGCTGTAGGAATTTTGACCACCTATATCGTGCACAAGTAAACTTGAGAAAAACCCAACTTATCCTTGAACACCAGTGCTTCAAGGAAATTTGGAGTGTACCGAAGCAGACAAATGGAAGATTCCGTTACATCAGAATTTTGCAGTCAACAGCAAGGCAGTGGTTAAGGCAGAGGGTTTTTTCCTTCAAAAAAGCAAAATTGTAAGCAAACATGTAATTAATATGGCAAACCCTCTTCTCCTCCCAACATGAAGTGGAAAGCAAATAGCTAAATATGTCAGCTCCTTCTACTCTATTACCTCTTCCTGATTTTGAGCAAACACTGGTGTCAGTAGAACACCTGCAAGTAATTCATTTGGAAAATGCCCTGATCATGAAAGTGGTTTTCTCAGGATGAAGCACATCCATTGCACTCCTGTACTTACTCTGTGATTTTCAGATATTCAAAACTCAATGGCATTCAACTGAACATGAGTACTATGTAGACATTTGTGATCAATAAACAAGAGTAAAAGATAAAGTTCTGGGTGAGAGTTTCATTTGCACCTGTTTTTCTGCATCATTTAGCCCTATGCTTGAGTAGCTGAATGACTAGCATAGGCTTAGGGAAACCAGAGTTGGAAACTTTGGTATTTTTAAAAACTTGAAGCTTTTGTATGCTTCCCATTAATTTATCTTGCAGATTGCAGTGATGAGATAGAAAATTTGAGAAATTTTCCCTATCTAGTGTTATTGCTGTTTTTTAAAAAATTGATTGATATCATTCAACACCTTGCACACAAAAAAATAGATCTGGGTGTAATTTGAGGCTGGAAATCCATTATAAATAGATGCATTGAACAACATGTGCAAATATGAGAAATTCACAGAAAATCCAGTACAGATTTCTAAAATGTGCACAAAGAATGTGTGCCAATCAAAATACATATGCACCTTTTTGTGTGCTCATTTGGAAAATATTTTTAAAATTAATCAAATTTCCTGTTAAAAAGCTGCATAAATATGTCTAGAATATTGGTGAGGGAGGAAATTCAAATAATATGACTTGAATGATCTACCTGTATCTAGCAGTTGGTATGCAATCACATCTAGTTTCAAAATATATATTTTTTTGAAATAATTTTTATTAACAGAATTTTTGATTATAAGACTTACATCATCACAACAAGGGGAGGGAAGGAAAGGGGGAATGGGGAGGGGGTATGAATACAATAGGATATGTTGACTTCCATTCTCATTCTGCACTTAATCTACATTTTCATCACAAAAAACTCTTTCTCAGCCACGAGACATCCCCGTTGCTCTTCTTAACTATCTAATTAACGACAGCGTTCCTTTCTTTACTTATATTTCTTGTCGATATTTTTCTACCACGGCCCAGTCTGTCTTTCTTACACCTTTGCCATGATTGTATCGTAACCAATATGTTAATTCATCCATATCTCTTATTTCCATAATTTTGATTAGCCATTGCTCTTTTGTGGGGAGGATGTTTTGTTTCCATAGTTTTGCAAAAACCATTCTTGCGGCCGTTGAGAGAAACACAAAGAGATTTTCCAAATTTTCATTTGGAAACGTTTCTTTTTCTATCACCCCTATCAAATAAAATTCCGGTTTCATTTTGAATTCTGTTTGTAATATTTTTTTACATTCTTCATGAATCATTTGCCAATATTCTTTTACTTTGGGGCATGTCCACCACATATGAAAAAAAGTACCTTCCTGCTTCTTGCATTTCCAACAGCTATTTCCAACATTTTTATACATTATACTTAATTTCTTAGGGGTTATGTACCACCGGTGTAGCATTTTTAACCAGTTTTCCTTTAAATCTGTTGCATACGTTATTTTCATTTGTTTAGTCCAGATATTCTCCCATTCTTTCAGTTGTATTGTTCTCCCAACATTCTGCGCCCACTTAACCATTGTGTTCTTAACTACCTCTGTTTCTGTTGCCCAATTCAATAATATGGAGTAAATATTTGATACGTTTTTCTTTTGTGTCCTCATAATTTTGTCCCAGGGTCCATCAGAGTCACTAAATCCTTTGTCCCTATCAATGTTGAACTGTTCTCTTAGCTGGAAGTAATGGAGCCACCTCACGTTGCTAAATTTTCTTGTAATCTCTTCTTGGATTTTCAGTTCAAAATTAAGTCCCTTTTTTTGTATAATGTCCTTATACTTGGGCCACTCGGTCCAGCCCAGCAGTCGTCTTTGATTTGCCTCTAAAGGTGAAAGCCATGTCGGTGTCTTGTCATAAAATTTTTTTTTATATTTATTCCACACTTTTATCAGGGAGGATCTAATGAAGTGGTTTCCAATTTTTTTTCCTTTTGAGTACCTCCATACCATAGGTAGGAGTGCCAACCTTTTCTTAAATCAAATCCTTCTAACGTTAGAATTCTCACTCGTTTTAACAGAGTCCAGTCTTTTACCCATGACAGTGCACAGGCCTCATAATATAACTTTAAGTCTGGGAGAGCAAAGCCTCCCTTTTCTCTCTGCATGATCATTACATTGTAATTAATCCTTGGTTTCTTGCCCTTCCAGACAAAACTCATTATATCCTTTTTCCATTTTTTAAATATATCCATATTCCTAATTATCGGCAAATTCTGAAAAAGGTAAAGCATTTTTGGTAGTAAATTCATTTTGATAGCTGCAACTCTCCCAAGAAGTGACAGATTCATACTTTTCCATTTTTCTAAATCTTCTTTCACCTTTTCCCACTGTTCCGAGTAATTATTTTTTAATAGTTGTAAATTTCTTGCGGTCAACCAGATCCCTAAATATTTAATCTTCGGGACTATTCCTATCCCAATAATTTCTTGCAAAGCTAACTGGTCCTGTTTCGTAACATTCTTTGTTAGGATTTTCGTCTTTTTTCTGTTCAATTTGAAACCTGCTACTTCTCCGTATTCCTCAATTGTTTCCAACCATTTCAGGATATTCTTTTTAGGATCTTCTATGATGCAAATCACATCATCTGCAAAGGCTCTTATTTTATAAGTTTCTTTGTCAATCTTCAGCCCTTTTAATTCTTCTTGGCCTCTGATTTTCTTCAGCAAAATCTCCAAAGCAAAGACAAAGATCAATGGGGAAAGCGGGCATCCTTGCCTAGTTCCTTTTTCTATATTGAATTCTTCCGTAGCCATCCCATTTATCCAGATCCTTGCTTTCTGCTTTTGGTATATTGCATCTATCGCATTTTGAAATTGAAATCCTGTGTCTAATTCCTTGAATAAAATTTTGAAAAAGCTCCAGTTCAAATTATCAAATGCTTTTTCTGCATCTATTGAGAGTAGGGCCAGTTGCTGTTGATGATGTAGCTCGTAATATTCAATTACGTCCACTATTACTCTGAGGTTATCCTTGATGTTCCTGTTCGGTAGGAATCCATTTTGGTCTTCCTCAATCCATTCTGCAAGAAATTCTTTAAACCTGTTAGCCAAAATTGCTGCAAATATTTTATAATCGGTGTTCAACAGTGAGATGGGGCGATAGTTTCTTATATCTGTCGAGTCTGTTCCTTCTTTTGGGATCATTACAATATCAGCTACTCTCCATGTGTCCGGAAGGACTTTCATTTGTAATGCTTGGTTCAGTATTGTCTTTAGGATGGGGATAATTTCTTCTTGGGTGGCTTTGTAAAAACATGCCGTGTAGCCGTCTGGGCCTGGTGCTTTGTCATTCTTCATGTTTTTAATTACTCTTTTAATTTCTTCCTCTGTTATGTCTTTATTAAGTTCAAATCTTTGTTCTTCTGTTAGTTTATTTAATTTCATTTTACTTAGGTACTCCCCTATTTTGTCTTCGCATATCTTTTCTTCTGCATATAATTGTTGGTAAAAGTTTTTGAACTCCTGCCTTATTCGCCGGTCTTCCGATGTAGTTTTCCCCTCCACTTTAATTGTAACTATTTGTTGGGATTGTTTCTTTTTTCGAAGTCTTCTTGCCAGCCATTTTCCAATTTTATTTGCATTCTCAAAAGAGGATTGTTTAACAAATTTCATCTGTTTCGCCATTTGTTCCATTTCCAGGTGGTGTTTCTCCTTTCTTATCATTTCTAGTTCCTTTAATATCTTCTTATTTCCTGGACTTTTTAAAAACTTATCCTCCAGTTCCTTTAATTTCTCTTCTATTCTAGTTAATTTCTGTCTCCTCTCTTTATTCCTTTTTGAATTATGTTGTATGAAATGGCCTCTCATCACAGCTTTAAAAGCATCCCAAATTATTTGTATAGGGGTCTCATCTTTTATATTCTGTTCAAAATACTCTTTAGTCTTAGCTTTATATGCCATTATATCTTCTGGTTGTTTCAATAGGTTTTCATTCAATCGCCACTTCCTTGTCCCTCTCCTCTGATTAATTATCATTGTCAGGGCACCGTGGTCCGAGACATCTCGAGAGTGAATTCTTATCTCTTCCACTTTTGTTGAAAGGGTCTTTGTTACCCATACCATATCAATTCTTGACCAGCTGTTGTGTCGGGCAGAGTAGAAAGTATAATCTTTCTCTTTGGGGTGGTATAGTCTCCATACATCCTCCAGATCATATTCTTTCATCCATTTGATGAGGGCATCGGGTAGTGTACTTCTATCCTCCTGGTGTGGATTTTTTTATTATTCTAGATTTATCCATGTATTTGTCCATTACTCCATTGAAATCACCTAAAACTATCAGGTGTTCGCATTGTTCATTATTAATTTTCTTTTTAAGGGTTTCCACAAACTTCTTTTTCGACGCATTGGGGGCGTAAATGTTGCAGATTATAATACTTTCCATTCCAACTGTTAGTTTTACCGCCAACATTCTTCCTTCCTCGTCCCTAAACAAAAATTGTGGATTGAGTTTCTCATCAATATATGTCGCGACTCCTCTCTTTTTTCTGGGGCTGAAGCAAAGAATACCTTTCCTAATTTTGGATGGGTTAGGTGGGATATGTGCTTTTGTTTGATATGTGTTTCTTGTAACACTACAATATTATACTTTCCATTCTTAATTTGGTTGAAAATTTGTTTTCTTTTATTGGGGGAATTTAAACCGTTCACATTGTTGCAGTAAATTTTCAATTGCTGTACAAAGCTAGCCATCACAAGGTTTAAGTAATGTGTTATCTATATCTATGTCGAGGTTCTCTTCTTCTTCTGACTCGTCTTCCTCCCCCTCTTCTAATTCCTCCTCTAATCCCTCCAGAGGGTCTGTAGACGCTGAGAACGGGGCGGCCGCCCCTTCAGACTCGGGCGTGTTGAAGCGTTTCCTTTTAGTTTTTTTTCCTTTTCAAGTGAACTTAAAGGTGTCCTAATCTTTCTTTCCTTTTCCAACCTCCTGTAAAAGTCTTTCGCTTTCTCTTCTGATGTTAACCAGATCTTCTCCTCTTTATAAGTAACCATTATCCCCTCTACCCGTTCCCACCTAAATCTGATATTCAAATTCTTTAACTCTTTAGTCAGAAAAATATTTTCTTCTCCGATTCAACATGGAGATCGGGAACCCCCGGAGTACCATCACTTTTGAACCTTTAAATTCAACTGTCTTAATATTTGCTCTTCTCCACACATCTTCCCGAAGTCGTTTACGTATAAAATTCACGATCACGTCTCGAGGGTCTTGTTTTCTTTGAATAATTCGTTTGGATTCTAAATATCTTATCCACCTCTTTGTCCACTTCACTCTCCGGTAGTTCCATTATTCTTGCTATCAGTGAGATCACAGTGTCTCTAATATTTTCTCCATCCTGTTCCATCAGATTCCTAAGCCTCAACTGATGCTCCATTTCACTGTATTCTAGCCTTTCTTGCATTTTTTCTGCCTGGAGGTTCTTCTTTTCCATGGTATCTACCTTCTTTTCTAACTTCTTCTGAGTTTTCTCCATTTTACCTTGGTCGGTTTTTATTTGGCTAATATCTTGTAATGCCTCTGACACCTCTTTCTTCATGACTCTCCAGTCTTCTTTAAGCTCTTTCTTCATTGACGACATCTGATCTTGTGTGATTTTTTGCTGTGCTTCATGTTTTTCGGCTAACTCCTGTAATTTATCTTGCTTCTCCACCAGTTCGGATTGTTTTATTGCCATTTTTTGTATATCCTTTTGGATATCTCTTAAGAGTTCCTTCAAACCTCCATCTTCTGGTCCTTGACCTGAGAATGACCCTCTTCTAGGTAGTGCCTTGTATTCTTTCCCATCTTTTCCTTTGGGCCCCGCCATATCTTCCACCCTCTATTGCAATGGTTGGTTCTCCACTTTTGAGGAGATTCCTGCTTCTCTTACTTTGATCAATCAGTCAATTAAAATTTTCCCTTGAAAACTCTCAATTCTTAATTACTTAATTAGTTAATCACTTTACCAATTCATCAAATCCGTCCCTCACCTCCCCAATCTTAATTCAATAATTCATCCAGTCCTCCAATCAACTTATTATTGTATATAAAAATATGAGCCCTTTCCCTTCCCCTCAAGTCTCAAGGCGACTGCCTATCCCAATCTTTTATTCCCACTATTCCCAATACTCCTCCAAATTAATTCAATTTTACTTAGCCCCCACAACTGGTTGTATGCAATAATCAATCAATCAGGTAATGTTAGTCCGATTCTGCTTCTGCTCTTAATTCCAGCCACACGTCGATCTCTCCTTCGCCTCCTTCCCGAGCTGGTTCCCACTGTTAGCTAAGCCCAGTGTCAAGTTCAGCATTTACAAGATCAGCCAATGCTTTCCCCAGTGACTTTCCTTCAGTTCGTTGCTTAAAGATCCCGGAATTCGTCTGCTTCTCGTCCTGGTCTCAAAGTAGCCGTCTGCTTCTCTTCCGGTCCGCTGCCCGCACTCTCGCTCTCTCGTCGCCCTTCACTCTCCGCCTCCTCTGGGGTCTCGTCTACTTTCGTCCTCGATCTCTCCTTTGTTCAGCTTTTATTCTTTATTTATTTACTCTCTATTTGCTTAATTCTTTGTCCTCTTTCTATAGTTCTATACTTTCATAGCTCTATGTTCCTTCTTTCTTCCTGGTTCCGGTTTCCGGTTTCCTGCTACACCGCGGCAGTGTCCCCCTTCCTTAACTTCCTGTCTCCACTCTGTCTCCGCTCAGTCCTCCGAGCTCTACTCTCTGGTTGGTGTTTCTTCTTTCCCCTTCCGACTTCCTTCCGTCCTCGTGATTTCTTACCAGGAGGAGCTTCGGAGTTGCGGAGGTATTCTTCGTTGTTTACAAAGAAGGAGGAAGGTAGACATAACAATCCCGGGCCAAGGTCAGTGCCATCTTGACTAAATTCCCCTTCTCTTTCTCTTGGCCCACAGAACTTCTTCTTACCTCCCGCTTGCCTCCAGCTTCTATCCGGAACTTATTTTGTAGCAATTAGTCTCTTTGGTTTCCTTTCTCCCCGCTTCTCCACCGTTCCTCCACCCTCACCGGCAACGGCTCAAGTACGGTCAATCTTTCTTTCTTTCTTAATAATCTTTATACTCTTAATTCCAAATTTTTTCAGTTCATGGTAAGGCCAAATCGCCCTTTGATTTTTAATTCTCCTGGGCTTCTGTTGTTTAATCCACCCTTTCTCTGTACGATGTCTCCTTAGTGCAGAAATACGAATCTTTCAATTAGTTTGAGAGACTTACTGTTTACTCTCTTTCTTTCTTCTATTTCTTGTATATGAGTGAGCGCTGGGTAGTAGATGGGGGGGAAGAGCTCTCCCTCCTTCCCGTCCTCGGTCCACTTGCCGCGGTCTACCCCCTGTACCCCCCCTAGCCCCCCTCCTTGAGGGATGAGGACTTTGAGGGCAATGGAGGACCTGCTGGCTACGCGCCACTAGATCCCCTCGATCCGGGATCTGTGGGGGGACAATCCTGTCCACCAAACCGCTGGAACGGGTGGCTTGCTCAGGAGCTAGAGCAAGTCGTGCCTACTCGATGGACGCTGCACCGGAAGTCCTACAATCTTCATATTATATAGAATACACCATAGGTTTTACATTGACTTGATAGATTCTTCATAGTATGTTGTTGTAGCAGAAGTGGCCCCTCGCCTGTGGAACTCACTCCCCAGTGAAATAAGGTCAACTTCTTCCCTCCTTTACTTTAGAAAAAAGTTTAAGATGTGGCTTTGGGACTGGGTGTTTGGTTGATTTGGGGCAGTGGACGGACAATTGAATAATGACAGGATGGTTGAGGCGGACTGTGGAGTTGGTTTTGGACAGCCTATGAGTACGGAATGGGAATAATGTGATTATTGATATTTGATTGTTTTAATCTGTTTTGTAGTATTTTATGATGTGTTGTTGTCCTGTCTCTTGTGTATGCGGCATCGAATTGTTGCCTTTTTGTTAGCCGCCCTGAGTCCCCCTTCGGGGATAGAGAAGGGTGGGTTAGAAATAAATGAAATAATAATAGTGATTAAGATGTCACATAAAATTTCATTGATATTTAAATGCAATCTATTATTTGGTCTTATTATTGGCTTTTTGACATTGAATGTTTGCCATTTTGTTATTTCTGCAAACTGCCATGAGTCCCCTGGGGGGGGGGGGGGGAGGTTATAAATAAAGTTATGTTATTACTTAATGGTCCAAGTCATAATGTCAAATTCCCTAAAATGGATGTCTTCTTCATCTATTCCTTTTTGGATTGCCAGAGAGCATGATAGAATTTAGAATGTCAAAGTCATACACTGTAATTGCATCAAGTTATATTCAGCCTGAATATAGCAAGATAGAGTTTGTTGGCTGAGAGATTTGTGGTAAGGTAAAGTAGGCTTTATAAAGAAACTGCTGCATCTGCAACTTTCAGAAATTTTATTTTTAGGTTACAAGCAAAATACCCACAATTATCAGGTAATAGCAAGTTTTGGAAGCATTGCCATTCTAAGATGTAATATTAGTATGCTGGTGACACACAATTCTATATCTCCCTTCCATCTGATTCCAAGGAAGCTGTTTCTATAATAAACCAGTGTCTACTATCAGTAATGGACTCAATGAGGATAAATAAATTGAAACTTAATCCAGACAAGACATAGATATCTCAGGTCAGTTGAAGGGTATAGGTATTCAGCCCATGCTCGGTGGAGGTATGTCTCCACTGTAGATACAGATTCTCAGTTTCAGTGTTTTCCTAGATTCATCTCTGTGCTTGGTGGTGGTCACAGGTGCATTTGAACTGTTGAATCTAATATGCCAGTTGTTCTTATTCTTTGAGATGTCAGATCTAACTACTACAGTGGTTTTCAACATTTGGTCATCCAGTTTTATTTTGGAGATCAACTCCCAAAAACTCCAGCCAGCTTACCAATTATTAGGAATTGTGGGAACTGAAGCAGAAAACACATGTAGGACCAAAGGTAGGAGACCACTGGAAGCACATTTGGTTTACTGTAACATGCTCTACATGGGGCTCCCTTTGGAAACTACTCAGAAATGTCAGCAAGCCCCAAAAGCTGTCGCCAAGCTGCACATCAGACATAATTTGACTCTCCTGTTCAAACAGCTCCATTGGTTACCAGTCCATTTTCCAACAAAATTCACAGTGCTAATTTTGATCTTTAAAACCCTGCATGACTTGACCCAGGCTATCTGAAAACTATATCTAGAGATATATACAAGCCAGTAAGGGTTTTAAGATCTTTACATAATCTTTTGAGAGGCAAGCTCCATATGAGAATTAGAACCTTGCCCTTCTTGGATCATAAAACTGACAGGGGCAGGGAGGTTCACCATATGCGTAAGGAAAATGATAAACGCATTGTTGTAGCAAAATGAAGTAGCAATCTGCTTCAAAGAACCCATGTCCTCCCTGAAATGATTCTGTTTGTATTGGATTACTCTAGCTTCATATCACTCAAATTTTCTGGCTGTTGCCATGATTTGTTGTTTCACAATTTCAAGAGCTTCTTCAATTATTATTATTAGTATTAGGGACACCACATTATGCAACAATATATAACTGGGATCACATGTTTTTGGAGAGATTTGTGTCATTGATGGTCCAAAATTCTCATTAATAACACCTTGTAGACTTGGAAACTCAGGCAGATCCAATCACAGCCAACATATGGAAACCCAATCACAGCTAACAGCTGGAAAATAGCAGTTAAGAATGAAGATCAAGAACTTAATAAGAATATCTAAAAATGTAAGAAGATCCTAATGTCTTTCTTCACATTTCAGAATATATGCAAGCAGTTGCCAAATCAGTAGTAATCTCATCACAAATGAGCAACACTTTTTCATAGCAATTTAGTTCCTGTCTGTTCAACTGACAATGTGAAAATAAACTTCACCCACAACTGTTTCTATCTAAGAATGTGATTCAGTGTAAGTAAGCTTGCAGTGAGTAAAAACTGTAGTCCTTGGAGTCTTTCAACAAGATTTTGTGTTGGCCTCTTATTAGTCTAAAATTAATCCTAACTATGTGGAACTCTGTGTCAAAGCACAGAGGAAAATGGTGGTCTAAGCCTTTGAAATATGAATTATTTCATGCTATTAAGAAGTATCAAATGCAATTTCCAGATATTTTATTCTAAGTAGTGCCAGCGTCAGATGATTTTTAAAAAAATAGTTTTTATTAGGTTATTGAACAATAAAAGAAAAACAGACAAAAACAGCCATCCATGACTGTAATACAAAACACATATAGCCCGGAACCCTCGACCCCCTCCCTCCCCCACCCGCTTCCCTGACGAGACAAAACTAGACAGAACAAACACAGAGTACTTCCTACTCAATTCCCCTAGAATAGACTAACGAGATGGTAATAGCCAACGACTAAAATTAAATAATAACTTTATAATTGCAAAAAACCTATATTCGAACTTCCTCCGTAAAGTCCTAATGGGGTAAGTACTTCGTATCTATATTTTATAGTTCGACCAATAAATTTGTCTTGGTTTTGTTAAAATAAGAAGTAATGGGAGACCAGTCTGTCTTTTTCCTGTAGATATCTTCCGCTAATGCAGACGTTAATGAGTCCATGTTTGCTATATCCAATATTTTCGTTTTCCATTCCCATAGCTCGGGGGTTTCTTCAGCCTTCCACATCCTTGCATAGGTCATCCTCGCCGCTATTATACAATATATAAAGAGTTTTTCTTTATTATCTTCTAAATCAAAATCTATCAGACCCAAAAGCATATATTCAGATTTAAACTCAAAATCAATCTCTAACATATTTCTCATTTCCCTGTGGATCACCTTCCAAAATACTCTTGCTTTGTGGCAGTTCCACCACATGTGGTATAGGCTCCCGATTTCTTTTTTACATTTCCAGCAAAGGTTGCTGACATTCTTGTTAAATTTTGCCATCCTAGAGGGTGTTAGATACCACCTGTGGACAATTTTCATTATATTCTCCCTTAGATCGTAGGCATATGTCAGTTTTAGGTGTTTATTCCAGACTCTATCCCAACGGCTCAAGGGGATCGAATGACCTATGTCCTGGGCCCATTTGATCATACATGATTTCACTCTCTCCTCCTCTGTCTGCCATTCTAGGAGTATATTATATAGGGACGAAATCCTCTTGTTCTTTTTTTTAACTAGTTTATCCCAAGCTGTATTGGTTTCTCCAAAGCCTTGTAATTTGTCTTTTTTAAAGATTTCGTTTATTTGAAAGTATTGGAGCCAATTCATTGAATTATCCAACTCTTTCAACACACTCATGTCTTTTAGGGTCGGCCCTTCCGGGATTGCTTTAGCAACATGTTGTAAGATAGCCATGTTTTTTTATCTTGCTGTCTTCTATAAAAGGCTTCCTGGGAGAAATCCAGAGGGTGTTTTCTCACATAGTCTTTCTTTATATGTGTTCCACACCTTTAGCAAGGCTCTTCTTATATGATGGTTATTAAAGTTTTTTCTATGCTGGCTCTGTCATACCACATATAACAGTGCCAGCCTACTCTTAGATCATGCCCTTCTAAGTTTAGTAATGCTGTATTCTTTAATTTTGCCCACTCCATCACCCATTCTAATGCACACGCCTCGTAGTAGGTTTTTAGATCCGGGACGTTAAACCCCCCTCTCTGTTTTTTGTCAATCATGTTTATCCAGTTTATTCTAGATGTTTTTCCTTTCCAGATAAATTTTCTTATTTCCTTATTCCAGGTTAGAAAATATTTTTATTATATAAGATGGGGATATTTTGAAAAAGAAAGATCATTTTCTGCAATAAATTCATCTTTATTAGGGAAATTCTTCCCAGGAGGGACAGATTGAGATGTTTCCATTTGTTTAATTTCCCTTTTAGTTCAAGCCAGGTCCTCTCATAGTTGTTTTTAATTAAATCCAAGTTGTTCATGGTTATAGTTATCCCTAGGTATTTGGTCTTGGCCACTACTTTTATTCCATATCTCTTTTCTAGCTCTTCTTTTTCTCTTCTTCCTATGTTTTTGGATAATATTTTTGTTTTTTCCTTATTTATTTTGAAGCCCATAACTAATCCAAAGTCCTCGAGCTTATTCAACCATTTTTTCATATTGTCTAGGGGCTCCTCTATTATGCAGACCAGGTCGTCTGCGAAGGCTTTGATCTTAGTAGATTCTCTTTTTAGTGAGATGCCTCTGAGTTCGGGGTCTTTCCTAATATTCTCTAGCAGGGGTTCCAAACAAAAGATGAAGAGTAAAGGTGAGAGTGGGCACCCCTGTCGTGTGCCTTTCGTGATCTTTATCATATCTGAGTGTTCCCCATTAATTATTAATTTTGCTTGTTGTTTGGAATATATGGCCTCTATTGAGTTGTAAAAATGGTAGCCTATGTCCATCTCTTTTAATTGTAGTTTTAGAAAATCCCAATTTACCCGATCAAAGGCCTTTTCTGCATCTATAAATAGGAAGGCTACCTTCTTCTGGATGTGTAGTCTGTAATATTCTATGGCATCAATGATAATTCTGACATTGTCTTTTTGTTGTCTCTCCGGGAGGAATCCTGCTTGATCTGGCTTTATCCAACTACCCAAGAATAATTTGAATCTTTCTGCGAGTATATTTGTAAATATCTTGTAGTCGGTATTGAGGAGTGAAATTGGTCTATAATTTTTCACTTCCAGTTTATCTGAACCTTCTTTGTGTAGTACCACAATGTTGGCAGTGTTCCAGGAGCTAGGGGGAGGTTTGTTATCTAGTATATCATTCATTGTCAGCATAAGGTTCGGCACCAGGTCCGCCTCAAATATTTTATAATATCGTGCTGAGAACCCATCGGGTCCTGGTGCTTTATTGGGTTTCAGTTCCTTTATTGCCTTACTTACTTCTTCTTTTGAGATATATCTGTTTAGATTTTCTCTTTCCTCCTCCGAGATCTTACTTAGCTTCTGGTCACTTATATATTTTTGTATTAGCTCTTTAGGGGTGTCTTCCTTTGTATATAGTAGTTTATAGAACTGGAAAACTCTCCAAGTATTTGTTTGGTGTCGCATAGGATCTTATCCTTATTTCTAATTTGTGTTATATGATTTCTTTGGGGTTTTTTCCTTACCTTAGCTGCTAGCCACCTACCCGGTTTATTAGCATGTTGAAAGTATTTTTGTTTAAGGAACTTTAATTTTTTTCCATAGATTCCAGATCTATACGCTCTTTCTGCTTTAACAGCATATCATATTGAAATTTAAGTTCCTTATTTCTTGGGTTCTTTTTAAGGTTGGAATCTGCTTCTTTGATCTTTGATATCAGCTCCTTTTCTATCTTTTGTTTGGCCTTTCTATTTATGATGTCCTGTTGTATAAGGAGGCCCCTTAATACCGCCTTACTGGCGTCCCACACAATGCTGTTTGATAGTTCTGGGGTGGAGTTAAGCTCAAAGTATTCTTTTATGGCTTTCCTATGTTTCTCGATGTCTTCCGATTTCCTTATCAATTCCTCCTTTAATCTCCAAATCCTGGATGGTAATTTGTAGCCTATATGAAACTCTATGAGTCCGTGGTCTGAGAATATTTTAGGTGTAAGTTTGATTTCGCCCATAGATGTAAATAGATTCCTAGTTGTCCACACCATATCAATCCTTGACCAGGAGTTGTATCTATTAGAATAATAAGTGTAGTCTCTTGCCCCCGGGTTCTGTTCTCTCCACCCGTCAATAAGATTTAGGTCGTCTAGTATACTAACTCCTTGTTTCGGGAGTTGACCACTATTTTTTCCCTTTCTCTTCCCCCCTGATCGATCTAGGGTCTTATCTATTACCCCGTTGTAGTCTCCTAGGATCAATAATTCGTCATAGGCTACTTTTTCTATTTGTTTCTTCAATTGCCTCAGGAATTTCACCTTAGGCCCGTTAGGGGCATAAATGTTGCATATTAGTACTTTTTTGTTGTTCCAACTTATTGCGACCCCCACAACTCTACCTTCCAGGTCTCTAAAGGCTCGTTCACTCTTTATATTTTCCTGGATGTATGTTACGACCCCTCTTTTCCTCTTGGTGTATGCTGAGTAATACATATTACCTAATTTTTTGGGGCTAGATACGCTACATCATTATTTCTAATATGTGTTTCCTGCAGGGCTATGATCTGGGCTTTTTTAGCGTGTAGGTTATTAAATATTCTTTTTCTTTTTTTGGGGATATTAATACCGTTTACATTGTTTACAATACAGTTAATAGCCATAGTATGACCTTTGCTTGCTTCCTTCTTCTTCTTCTTTCTTCTTCTGGGCTCTGGTTAGAGTTCTTGCGTTAGATTGATCCACGGGTAAAGATTTTAGTGTGGGTTTGGGTTTGCCGCCTGTTGCCCCTTGGTTCTCCATGTTGTCATCCTGGCCCGAATCAGTTTCTTCCTCCGAGGCTGTGTTGTGGCCGGATTCTATTATTTTTTTATAGAAGAATTTTGCGCTTTCCTCTGTAGTAACCCAATGTTTCTTACTTTGCCAAGTCATCATGAGCCCTTCTTTCCTCTCCCATCGGAATTTTATGTCCCTGCTCCTTAGTTCATTTGTAAGGAAGAAATATTTTTTCCTCTTTTCCAGGGTATATGCAGGTAAGTCCTTGAATACTTGAACTTTCCGTTTGTTGTAGGATATTGTGTTTTCGTTGCTTAGCCTGAGAATTTCATCTCTTGTCACTTTGCGGTTGAACTGGACCAGGACATCTCTAATGGAGTTATGTTTCCTTGAGTATTTTGTATTCAATCTAAATACTCTGTCGATTTCTTTCTCGACTTCGGCTTGTGAGGACCGGGAGGTTTCAGCCAGTATTTCGACAATCTTCCCTCTCAGGTCTTCCTTGTCCTGCTCTTCAATGTTGCGAAATCTTAACTGCAGGTCCTTTTCTTTAAGTTCCCATTGTTCTTGTTGTTCTTTCAATCTTTGGCTGAGTAGCTCAATCGTATTCCCCCTTTTTTTCAGGGTGTCTTCCCATTTATCCTGCCTTGACTCCAGGTTAGAGTCCTTTTGTTTCATGGTCTTAAGTTCCTCCTGCATGCATGTCATCTGGCTTTTTATTATTCCCAGTTCTTCTTTAAGATTCTTATTCATATTTTGCATTTCCTCGTTCATCTTTTGCATTTCCCCCTTGATGAGTTGTTCTTGTTGTCTCAGTATCTTTTCCTGATCTTTCATCAGTTTCTCTTGCTCTGTTTGTTTTTGTGTCATTTCTTCCTGGCTTTTTGATATCTTTATGATTTCCTGAAATAGGTCATCAAGTGTCAATTCCGAAGCTCCAGAGCACTTCCTGCCTGGTGTTTTGGTGTCTTTTGGTAGTTGCTTGCCTCCATCCATCTTTCCCTTTCCGTTCATATCCGCTGATTCTTCTGCCAAGACTCCTAAAATATTAAATTACGTCTCTTTTTGTCCTTTCGGGCCCCCTTCTCCTTCGTAGGGTATCGCTCTGTGTAGTCTAGAAATATATTGTGTCTCTCTTTGTAGTCTCAGGAAGTTTCTGGTGGTAAAGGCTTTGGACTCTTCAAGTCTTCGTAGGTAGAGATGCAGATGGGGGTATTAGGATAGAGTTTGAGGGTTGTCTTCAGGAGTTGGCTTATCAGGATAGTTGTTTGGGAGGGGGGGATGAAGGGCTTTGTTTAGCTATTTAGCTATTTAGCTATTTGACTGTTTCACTGGGTTGTTAATCCAATGCCACTTGAGCTCTTATTGGAGGAGATGGTTGTTATATGCACACGTTGCTTAGCCACAGGATTGGACCCTCTGGTGCTTATATTACTTAGATTTCAGGAGGCTTTCAGAGAGTTCAGGGAGTTCTAAATTTCTTGGTTAAACGCCTTGGTGGCTCTAGGCCAGGGGATCTACTGGCAGAGATGTGAATCTGGCTGAAATGTGAATCTATTGGGTCGCTTTAGTCTGCTTTAAGTTCCTTCTAGTGCCGTTCTTCCTGGCTCTTGGGCGCCACCCAGTGTTCTTGCCAGGATACTGCTGTGTATTCTGGGGAATTGACAATTATTGCAGGGGTTGTAGGGTTGTATGCCAGCCACTCCGTCCAAGCAGGGAGGGGATTCCCTTCCCGCTGAGGTCTCGCGGGCTTGTGGACTCACACCCGCATTTTCCTGGGTCTTCTGGTGGCGCTTTCCTGGCTGCCTTCCCTGGCTGCTTTACTGGCTGACTTCCCTGCTTCCCTCGAGGCTCGTCGCTGCAGCCCTGCACTGTTCTGCTCTGAACTGGGCTCCGCTTGGTCTCTCACGCTGGGCTCTCCCTCCTCCCGCTCGAGAATTGGCAGGCGTCTCTGGCTCTCAGCTGGTCGCTGTGGGAGCGCGCTCGTGCACCTCCTCGCGCCTCCTTCTCCTTCTCCGTGGCTCTCCCACTCCTCACAGCTGGGTGCAATTAGAGCTCCGTTCTCCCAGTCGGTCTGTTTCCTTTCAATTTACTATATTACTTGTCTGTTTGTTTCGTATTATCCAAAGTAGTCCATTCCTTGTTAAGGCCCCTTGGACTGTGATGCTGTATAAACACCCCGGTTCTTCCTAAGTTCGAAGTTTAAGTTATGGGGAATGAGGAGGGTTGGTGCTCTATTCGCATAGAGTTTAAAAAGACACGCTGCAAGCCTATTCGAGCTGTGGCTTGTTGAAGAAACTGGGGGCCTGTCGCCTGTCCTGGGGCTTCTTTACCAGGACTGTAGGCTTCTGCCAAGCAGGGACCCCTTCTGTCCTCTGCTAGTGGGTTCTGTATATCCACTAGCCCCCCAGTTTTCTCCCTCCCAGGGGTTCACTTACGGAGCTCCTGGAAGAGCGACCGGCTGCCTTGCACGCCTGACCGGAAGCTTGTATAGTGAGATTGAAGGGTGCAGCTACACTGTAGAATGAGCACTGTTTGACCACATTTACCATAGTGGCTTAATGCTATGGAATCATCGGAGCTGCAATTTTACAAGATTTTTAGTCATCTCTGACAAACTCTGCTGGTGCCTCACCAAACTACAAAACCCAGGATTCCATGGCTAGGATACTGTATCTTGCTAATATTTTCAAAATTAAAGTACCACTTCAGCATCACCTTCCATTCTTCAAATGACAGTTAAAGTACTGTCAAATTGCAATGTAGGTGCACCCTGAAAGAAGAGTTCTGGAAGATCTCAAAATCCAGGTAGGTTCATAGGGGCAAATACAAATAATATGGCCCAAACTATGTAGAGCTTCATAGGTTACAACTAATATTTTGAATTGTGTCTCGCAGCACACCATTAGCCAGACCAAATGGAAAAGGGCATAACGTTTATTGACTAAGTATCATATCAGTCAAAGGGATAAAAACATTGAAAATTGTGGCCAGAACAAGTGGGATTGTACTGCTGTACTCTTTTCACTATTCTGGACACCTGTTTCAGCTTCATTACATACTAGCTTAGGGACCCGGCCCTGCCTGGGTTATTTGAGAAAGGCATTGTGTGCCAAGGTGAGTCCTTATCCGTTGTTTATTTGGTCACAGTGGTCTCAGGAAGTGAGTGAAGGTACTTCAAGTCCCATAATCCATGGTCCATCCTCCTCCAAATTGCACCAGGATGTAGAGTGGATCATGGGGGTTCTGTGTGCCAAATTTGGTCTTGATCAGTTACTGGATGAGGGTCACAGCAGTCTTGGGAAGTGAGTGGAGGTACTTCAAGTCCCATCATCTGTGGTCCATCCTCCTTGATACTGCACCAGGATGTAGAATGAGCGATGGGGGCTCTGTGTCCCAAGTTTGGTCTTGATAAGTCATTGGATGAGTTTGGCAGCGGTCTTGTGAAGTGAGTTGAGGTACTTCAAGTCCCATCATCCATGGTCCACCCTCCTACAAACTGCACCAGGATGTAAAGGGCATCATGGGGGTTATGTGTGTCAAGTATGGTCAAGGTCCGTCACCCATGCTGGTTACAGTAAGTGAGTGAAGGTACTGCAAGTCCCATCATCTGTGGTCCACCCTGATCCATTTTTGGTGTTGGCCGTAGTGCTATAAGGAAGTGAGTTAAGGTACTGCAAGTCCCACAATCCATGGTCCACCATCCCTCAAACTGCACCAGGATGTAGAGTGCGTCTTGGGGGGGGGGGGGTTCCTGTGTGTCAAGTGTGGTCTTATTCTGTCATTGTTGGAGGCGTAGTCAGGAAAATCAAGTTAAGTAAGTCTTACTGTCAATTCAGGCTGAGGCCTAGTCAGGAGAATCAAGTTGAGGAAGGCTTACTGTCAATTCAGGCTGAGGCCTAGTCTCGAAAATCAAGTTGAGGAAGCCTTACTGTCAATTCAGGCTGAGGCCTAGTTTGTAAAATCAGCTAAAAGAAGCCTTTTTGTAAAGTAGTCTGTGTGGCACCTTTGAGATGTGGGATGTGGGAGTGCTGGCCAATGAGAGCCAGTTTTGCAAATTATCCCTCAATGGCAACCAATCAAGTTGTTTGAATGTAGAAGCTTGGATTCTTGGATGCTGGCCAATCGGAGTCCTTTATACTCACTCAGTGGCAACCAATCATGTTGGAATGTAGAGGCTGGGAGCCAATCAGAATGCTGCCACATATCCCTCCACACGCATACATACATAGATACATACAAACATTGACTTTTATTATATACCTGATTATATGAGTGTGGACTCAGAAAACCCAGTTCAAATGAGATATTGTGTGATTTTCTGCCTTAATATTCAGTGTTATAGGCTGTGTGGAAGGTCCCTGGGTTATGTGAGTTCCTTTGCAGACATCTGAACAAAATCCCATGCTATGTGCTTTGAACCAGATTATATAAGTGTGGACTCAGAAAACCCAGTTCAAAGTACTGGCCTGTTCTGCGGGTGTTTGGTAACTTGAAAAGGTCGAATGCCAGGCAGCTGTTTTATAAAAGCTGAGGGGGAGGAGAAAACAGGAAACCATTTTGTTTTCACAGAGCCAAGTGGGGACAAAATGCTGATGGTGCATATTCTCCCTCAGTGGGAAGCAATCCTGTTGTTTGAATGTAGAGGCCTGGATTCTGGGATGCTGACTAATCAGAGTGGCAATCAATGCCCTCTGCCTGGTGCCTTAGAATGTTGGAGTATCAAGGCTGACTAATCAGAGTCCTTTAGGCAAATACTCCCTCAGAATGTAGAGGCTGGAAGCCAATCAGAAAGCTGCCACATACATACAAATATACATACAAACATACAAACCAACAAACACTCTCTTTTATTATATACTAGCTTGGGGACCCGGCCCTGCCCGGGTTATTTGAGAAAGGCATTGTGTGCCAAGGTTGGTCCTTATCAGTTGTTTATTTGGCTCGCAGTGGTCTCAGGAAGTGAGTGAAGGTACTTCAAGTACCACAATCCATGGCCCATCCTCATCCAAACTGCACCAGGATGTAGAGTGGGTCATGGGGGTTCTGTGTGCCAAATTTGGTCTTGATCAGTCATTGGATTAGGTTTGCAGCAGGATTGGAAAGTGAGTGAAGGTACTTCAAGTCCCATCATGCATAGTCTGCCCTCCTCCAAACTGCACCAGGATGTAAAGTGGGTCATGGGGGCTCTGTGTGCCAAGTTTGGTCTTGATCAGTCAGTGGATGAGGGTAGCAGCGGTCTGGGGAAGTGATTGGAGGTACTTCAAGTGCCATCATTCGTGGTCTGTCCTCCTTCAAACTGCACCAGGATGTAAAGTGGGTCTTGGGGGTTTTGTGTGCCAAATTTGGCCTTGTTCTGTCATTATTGGGAGCTACAAGTGTTTTGGTCTGAAACTCCCACCACAGCTGACTGCCTCAGGCCTTTGCCTTATCCCCCTCTGGCATTTTAGAGTGTCAGAATGTTCGTGTTGGCTGGCCAATTAGTGGCGTTATGCAAATACTCCCTCACTGGCAACCAATCATGTTGTCAGAATGTAGAGGCCGGGAGCCAATCAGAATGCTGCCACATACATACAAACAAACATTCCGTTTTATTATATATATAATAATATATATAGATACAGATTGTTTTCCAGTTTGAAGTATGGATTGTCAACATTGGATTATTAAGATATGATCATAAATAAAACACATATCCTTGATGGCAAGGCAGCCATATTGTCCTTTTTATTTTAAAAACATCACAGTTGTACAAATATAAACTTGTATAGTTTCCACTGTACATAAGATGACATAGAAAATAGAGGTGTGTGCCACACTTCAGCTCGAAAATACATAAAATGCTAATGGATATCAAGCCTCATCAACATAGCTAATGGTGGGGATAATGGGGATTGCAGTCCAATATCATCTGGAAAGCCATGGATTGTTTACCTCTACTGTACAGCAAAAGGAAGAAAAATGTATCTTTGAGTGGTGATGTGATATAGCTGGTAACTGCAACAAGACTGGGAGCTAATTTTTGCCCACATGGTCCTCCCAATATCACATCTTTCACCAAAAATAATTCAAAAGCGAAAAGAGTTTTAACTTCCTTGGTGTAACTTGTGATGTTCACTGCAGTTGATGGTTGAAATAACTCTATGGCATGAAGGCTGCAGCAAGGTTCCTTAACTGCTTCAATTAAATAAAGCTGTGATTTTGTTTTGGGTTCCAGCAAAATAAATTGACAGCATACTGAGTCTCCATGAGAATCCAAGTATTAACTATATATGTAAATGTCCTCCCACTGTGTTATTATTTTTTTCTTTTTGTAAACAGAGCACAAAAAGCTGAGCTATAATATTATCCCTGATGCACTCATTTTTAATTTGCAAAGAAAGATGTGATAGACAGTGTTATTGTCAGGAATGACTTTTCAATAACTTTGAAGCATAGGTTCATTTTATTGCAATTTCCAGTGTGAGTGGGTATATTAGCTTACAGAAAAACATTTAGACAAAGAATGACATTGGACATACAGATTCTATGCAACTACATTGGATTTACAATTACATGGCTAACAAACAAACAAAGGGTAATTACCTTTTCACTCAACATTCACACCACACCACTTATAATTGTAATTGTGAAAATGTATTTCTGGTTTAAGAAACTGAGAATTGGTACAACTGAGATTTAGAAGTTGCTTTACTATATGTTGCATATAGATTTAAAAATTAAATGAATATGCAGAGAGGGAATGTGTCAGAAAAATTAATGTGCAGATTTGAGAAATGTGGATTTAATATGATGTGTGAGAATGAATGGAAGTATGTTTGAGTGGAGTGAATAACTTTAGAAACACCAGTACAATATTAATGCCTGCAATTTCTAACTGCCTGCTTGCTGGAAAGTAATTAAAAGTTGCCAATGACAATGATAATGATAAGAATTGTGACAATGGTTCTTTCAAGTTAAGGAAATGTTTGCAACATTCCTTATGTTAAGAAGGAAGTCAACTCAAGCCTTGTGTTTGTTAACACCAATCAAGAAGAGTCAACGTCTGGCCAGGAAACTGAGATGGATCCAGGATGGAAGATGTCTATCATTAATTTACAATGTTGGGACAACATCAGCAAGAATATTCCTATAAAAGACTCAATCTAATAATTCTCAAATTGTGATAGACCTGAGGAGTCTGGTTCACCTGCCATGCTTTGCTCCATGGGAAGGAGAGAGATGGTGTATTCGGAGAGTGGCAGAGTTGCAACGGAGCAGTCTGGTCACTTTGGTCTTCTTTCTCAAGGAAAGAGGAAGTGCACTTTTGGAGTCTTGGATTTTATGCAGGGAATCAGGTTCTGCTGTATGGTCCTTGACATTTTGCTTAGGGAAAGGATGCATTTTGGAGTTTTGAAGTTTTAGCGTTCTAGAAGTTTTGGAACTATATGTTGGAAAGGTTGCAGAGAAGCAGGGTCTGGCCTAACAGGTGTTTCTCCAAGGAGGGAGAAAATGATATGTTAAGATTTGAATGCCTGAGGATGAATGCGTGTACATGAGTGAAAATGAAATTACCCTTTGTTTGTTTGTTAGCCATGTAATTGTAAATCCAATGTAGTTAGATAGAATCTGTATGTATGTCCAGTGTCATTCTTTGTCTAAATGTTTTTCTGTAATCTGAAATACCCTCTCACACTAGAAATTGCAATAAAAAGAGCCTATGCTTTAAAGTTATTGAAAAGTCATTCATGAAATTATCACCACCTCATCCACTCCCACTCAGACCAAACTAATAGATTTAATTCCTACTTTATTATTCTGCTGCATATGAAGAGTACAGACACAGCATCAGGCCCGGATCAGGCCCTTTTGCTGCCCTAGGCCAAAGGGTGTGCCTCCGCCCCTCCCCTCCCCTGGCTCCGCCCCTCCCCCGGCTCCGCCCCTCCTCGCCAGATTGAAGGAAGGAGGGTGGGGCGAGGAGGAGAAAGAGGTGCCCTCCCGCCGCGCGTCCTGTGCGCCACCAACCCCTTTTTGGCGGAGCTGGCGTGACTCCTCTCTGCCTCCTCCCTGGTGTTGCGTGGCGTGGCCAGGCAGGGAGGAGGAGGTGAAGCTGCGCCGCCGCCCCTCCTTCCTTGTGTGGCATGACGACACAAGGGAGGAGGGCCGGCAGTGTGACTTCTCTGCCTCCTTCTCCCTGCCTGGCGATGCCAAGTCAGGGAGGTGGAGAGAAGCCGTGCCGCCGCTCCTCCCTTGCGTCGCCACACCATGCAATGGAGGAGGGGCGGCGGCACGGCTTCGCCTCCTCCTCCCTGCCTGGTGATGCCACGCCATGCCAGGGAGGAGGCAGAGAGGAGTCGTGCCAGCCCCACCGAAAAGGGGTGGGCGGTGCGTAGGATGCGCGGCGGGAGGGCGCCTCTTTCTCCTCCTCGCCCCGCCCTCCTTCCTTCAATCCGGTGAGGAGGTGGGGAGGGGCGGAGTAAGGAGTGGAGCCGATCCTCCCTCCCTCCTAAAGCAGAGCAAAGGGAGGGGGCGGCCGCACATGCGCCTTTTGGGGGGAGATTTTTTGGGGGATTTAAAAAAAATTGGGTCAGGATCCGCTGCCCCCCCAAACGTGCCACCCGAGGCCATGGCCTCGGGTGGCCTTATGGGTAATCCGGGCCTGCACAGCATGAGATCTTAAAATCAGCTGTTGAGGTGGTAAACCTGTTTCTGGGCTATGCCACTTCAGACCACAGGACTACTTAGATATAGAAAACAATAATACAACAAAATTAGTTAAAATAGAAAATGTATTTCAGTTATTTATATATTGTTACTTTATTTGAGAACAAGGGTAAATAAATGATTTAAATTGATGACTACTTTAATGCTCATCCATTTAATGTTGTTGTTTTTGCTGGTTAAGTTATATCTCAGGTTTACATGCATGGACCATGAAAAATAACAGTGTCTTTTGCCCTCCTTCACACTCTGGAAATGTAAAATGATAATGAGCTCTCATAGCCAGAAGTGAGTCAAGTATTCAACCACTTAGGGAGCTAATGATCCGTGGGGAGTCATCTTGCCCAATTAAAGCCAATAGAGATAAAGAATTTCTAGGCAGTGAGCAGGGTGGAAGGGAGTGATATTTTACATTTGGGAATACCTTTGCATGTTTTAGAGACAGTGTCTTGTTGATATTGTACTTAAGTTTTTCTTGCTTCAAAGTCTATTGTTTTACTTTATTTATGTCATATAGTATCATAGAATTATAGAGTTGGAAGAGACCACATGGGCCATCTAGTCCAACCCCCTGCCATGCAGGAAAAGCATTATTATTGTTGTTGTTATTACTGCTACTACTACTACTACAATCCTGCTTTTCTCCCAAAAAGGGAACCCAAAGCAGCCTCCAACATCTCAAAAACAGTATAAAATCAACAGCAATTAATCACATATATAACATATGAAACATCAATAAACTATAACATAAACATAAAGAGACATTTTAAAACCATAAATAAACATTTAAAAACCATATGCATTACACTGGTGTGTCATCAAAGTATCCCTGACAGATGACCATTCAGCCTCTGTTTAAAATTTTCCAAGGAAGGAGCTTCCACCATGATCCGAGGCAGAAATATCCACTGTTGAACAGCTCTTATGGTCAGGAAGTTCTTCCTAATGTTCCAGTGGAATTTCCTTTCCTGTAGTTTGAACCCATTGCTCTGAGTTTCATCTTGGGTGGCTGCTGCTGATGACCAACATTTGATAGCCCAGATTCAATGTATGAAAATGTAATGGTACCAACCTCTGCTATTGATGTTTTTGCAGACCTTTACTAATACATTTTAAAGGATTTGGAGCAGGGGGCTTTATAGGCATGTGGCATATGCATAAAGGAGAAAATGTTTTCCCCTCCCAATATGCCTGCAGATGGGCTTCCATGAGTGCCATGATGAGTACTAGCTATTCAATATATTGACTATGCTGCTGGCTGTATTTTAGAATAACCACCTTAAGTCAGAATGTAACCCCCCCCCCCCCCACACACACACACACATACACAAAATGTATGTGATTTTAGAATATATCCCCAGGAGCAGTGGGGGAGGGGAGTGTTTTAATGCATTGTTATATCATTTTACAGCCTTCCTTATTGACATCACTTGAGCTTTTTTTCCTCTCTGGTGTGTGCACTAGTGAACAGTGTGAAAGGACAGGAAAAACAGGAGAGGGAAGCAGGGAGAGAAAGTCCATGATGAAATGTGTAAGTAACACAAGAAAGTTTTAGCAAATACAAGAGACAGTTGATGAGAGATGGGAAGACAGGAAAAAATGGAAGGAGGAACTAGTTAAGAAAGGAAGGTGAATAATGGAAGGAATAAGGAGAGGGAGAGAAGAAGGGAGGCAGAGGGGGAGAGAGAGATGAAATGTGGAGAAAGTGAATAAGAAAAACAATGGATCTGAATGTGACAATATGAAGAGCTACTACAGAGAAACTAGATAGATGAAACAAGGCATTGGAACTTGATAGTGATATAGACATGACAATATGAGAAGAAATAAATGCTGAAAGAGCTGGGAGAATAAAAGGGGGGAAGTAGAGCAGATGAAATGTGGAGAGGATTCAGAGACGGCCTATCACAATTCTATAGACATTGATGGCATTCGGTATTGCAGTTATGTATTGTAAGCTAGAGTTATGGGACTATAACTGCCCTAAATGCAATAAAATTAGATACTCTTACTAGAAGACTGTATTAATGCCAATGCTGTCCTCTTTAAGAGCCAACAGACAGATGAGCCAAAAGGGGCTATTCTGGCCTCCCTGGGCAGGGAATTCCAGAATCGAGGCGCAGTATATAGAAAATATACATTTTTTTAAAAAAAAACCTAGTCATGCCCACTTTCATGTCTCACTCTTATTTATTTATTTATTTATTTATTTATTTATTTATTTATTTATTTATTTATTGTCTCGATTTACTAAACCACCCTTCCCGAGGCTCAGGGCGGTTTCCAAACATATAAAAACACATCAAGATTTAAAACATCATAAAATACCATAAAACAATCCTAACCAATTACATTCACACAAAATTCACATGAAATAAGTTGGGTTTTTTAAAAAACAAAACAAAACAACTGATGTTATATGAATTATTTAAGATCTTTCAATCAGAAATCTATCTACTTTGGTTTGCACTACTTCCAGCTTCTGAATCATCTTCAAGACATGAAAGAAGCAGTCTCTTTCTATTTTATGCTTCCATTGGCAATCCAATGCTCTCTCTACAAGTTATTTTAAGGACAAATTGAATTTAGAAGTTAAGAATAGCTAGCTGGTAGATACTTTTGGACTCCTAGAATCTCCAGCCATTCTATAGTAGATCAGAGTCCAAAAACCAGAGCAAAAATATATGAATTAACCAATACTGCATTTGAGGTATAAGGCACCTAGGTAAAAATGTCCATGGGCAATCCACCCCCCCCCCCCCAAGTTATATCTTGGTGCACAATACCCACAAGTATTCATTTTTGGGTTGAAATAATGCATATTTTGATAAAATTATCATATAGCATGTTTGATGTGTACAGTAGGCTTGTGCATGGATTCGTTATGGCTGTTTGCCTTTGTTTTCTTTGGTTTCTTTGGCTTCAGGTGCCTATAACAGCAAAGGCTCTGCTGCCATGTGGTTTTCAACTAAGATGGACCATGTGGCTGCTGGTTGCGGCTACCTTTTGTTCTATTTCGGATCACGCAGTGCACAGAGAGACTGCTATGAGCTTGCATGGGGTTTCCCTGTGAGCCCTGCCTGTTGGGCCAATCTGAATAGAAGAAAGTTGTGACATGTCTTACGCAAGCTATTTAATGGGGTGAGCACCTCGATTTCCCAGTTGCACCCTGGCTCTAGAGAAAGGTTCTTTAGTCCGATTACCTTGCTGTTTACTTTTGTGTTGGCTTGGCTTCTAGCATTGAATCTTTTTGATTTTCCTTTATTTTCTTGATTCTTTATTTAGTGGGACTGGGAATTGTAAAGTGTGGGTGGATGAGTGTGTGGCATTTGGGGACTTGTGGATGGATGTGCTTTTCTTTTAGGGTGGCTTTGAGCTTTGAGTCACCTTTTAGCCTTTACTAAAGCCTTTAGTTTCGTCTCTTATCTTTCAGAAACATTATTAAAAGATTATTGTTATTAACAATTATAATTATAAGAATGCCAGCAAACAGCGAGTTTCTGTGGAAGCTTTCCCAAGCCAACAGAACCCATAATCTCTCTCTAACTCCAACCTCCAGCAGGACATTAAAGATTATTGTTGCTAATACTATTCAAAAGAATCGCACCAGCCAAAAACACCACCAACTCAAGTTCTACCAGCCTTCCTCTAACAATCCTATCCTTTGCAATCTTTCTGCCTTCTTCTTTTCATTTAATAATAATAATTTCACCGCATCACAGCCAGGAGCTCTAGTCCCCATCTTCTCCAGTTGCTAGCTGCTTGCCTGCCTGAGCTGAAATCATCCTTCTCCCCTTCTCCCTGAGCCCCTTCATTGCCCTTTTTGGGGGGCTGCTACTGCCTTGCCTTTCTGAATCAGTGAAGATGATGAACTGCTAAGACTTAAAATGATATAATATGCTCCAAAAACATTGGTTTTTGCCTAACATGGCTATATTCCCCACAATACATTTTGTATTTTCCCCACTGCTTCATACAGGATTGTTTTTTAACATATACAGTGTATATGGCTGCTTGATTGTGGATGGTGCGCTGCTGGCCTCTTCCAGTATGTTGTGAGAAACGAAAAAGCTTTGGAAAAAGTTGGGTTTTTTAATTAGTAAAGAAAGTGTAATAGTGGGCTGTGTGATGTGGAAATGCATCTTTGGCCTTTGGCAGGAAGGAATTGTGCCCTGCTGCTGCTCCTGGAGAAGTTATAGGGTGGGGCCAGCAGGGGATACCTTCTGGTGAATTTTAAAAAAAGAAATTTTATTTCTAGAAAGAAAAGAAATTTCTAAAAATCAGGAGATCTCCCAAATGTTATGAAACTTGGTGGGCCAATTCTTTCAGTTTTTTGTAGACATGGAAAATGTTGTGTCCAAGTAAGGTTGCTGACTTAACTTTTGTGATCTTTTACAATGCTTTCAGGGCCGGGAGTTTAGCACAGCGGTTAAAACAGCAGCTGTAGCTGCAAGCTGTAAGCTGTAAGATCTGAACGTGGCAAGTTCGAATCCTGGGCTGACTTGGGTAAGTCAGCTGTAAGCTCTGCCCCTGTTGACCTAAGCAGTCGAAAGCAGCTAGCTGCAAGTAGAAAAATTAGGTACCACATAAGTGGGGGAGGTATCTTAAAGGACTTTTTAACTTCAATAAATATTGAAGACGATTCCCGGAAGACGATTCGACTGGCTGGCAAGCTCTTCGTCAAAAGAAGGAGGAGGTAGCAAGGAGGATGGAACAACAACGCCCCCTGTGATGAAATGGAGCAGCAGCACCCAGTGACGAATATAGCAACAGCACCCGGTTGGAAGCGAGGAAAGAACAAGGCTCAATCCAGAAGATCCTCCTGCTATATGTTGTTGTATGTTTTGTATGTCAAAAACGGCAGAGTGTCTGCTGTATGTGTTCTGTGATCCGCACTGAGTCCCCTTTGGGATGAGAAGTGCGGAATATAAATAAAGTGTATTATTATTTTTTACTTTAAAAGAAGATTAGGAAGATGAAACCATTTTACTTGTGCAATGGCTGTAGCTGCTTAAGTTCATTTAAGGAGTAGGATATTTTATTTCTGGAGGGATCCTCCAATAAACCAGGTTTACAATACAACACTTTGCAAACCATGCTATGATTTACTAGAACAGATGGTGCAATATGTACCATTGTTTAGAATGTATATGCACCACCCTTTGTTTTTAACAAGAAGTCAATTGTTTTGGTATCATCACCACTTTCCCCAGTACGAAGAAAACAAACACCATCTCCAAAGGGAAGTAGTCTGTGATAAATGAAGCAATTTAAATTTACAAGCAAAATACTGCCTTTTGTGAGAATATTGTATCTTTGTCAAACAGATTGGTCAAAGCTGAGGAAAAACTAGGTCACAGTGCCATTGTGTTACTTTGTGATGATTGCATGGCAAAACCCTGAAGGGAAATTAGGGATTAAATTAAATAGATGCATTTCTTCACATATTTGAACTATGTTTGAGTGATAAATCACTCTTAATCATTAGAAATGTGCAGAATATTCCAAGAAGAGACTACAGAAAAAACAATTAATGTCTAGAATTGTCAGTGAAGAGAACAGAAGTGATGCATTAATTTAGCAACAGGCCTCAGTAGCACCAATTTATTATACACCATACTCTCTATTTGCATGTTTATTATGGGATGGAATCAGAGGCAGTTTTGGCTTCGGTTATTGCTCATTACCAAACATGGCCTTTTGTGTAACCTAATAACAAATCATCCAGTCTAAAACCAAATAAACACAGGCTATTGCTTAATTAAAATGGCTTGAAAGATATGGGCTAGGGTCTTATAAAATATTTAACTTGCCATTCCCTGGGGCCAATTTGGCAAATTTAGCACACATATGTGTTACACAGACAATATAAATACATTTTAGTGACAGAAGTAATATTAGTGATAAATGGTTCAAAGTATCATGTTTTCAAATGGAGTAAGAGGAGAATTCAGACAAGACATGACTCACATGTTATAGTATCTAATGTGGAACTGGATAATACTGTCCAGTTTATACTATTCATAGTATCTTATCTTCACCTTTACCAAGTGTAACTAATTTGTATGGAGCCCTTGATAGGAAATTGATTTCCCACCTTGAGCCATATATGCTCGAGTTTCATAAATCCTGATGCCTTCCAAAGATTACATTGCCTTTGCCCATCCATCTAGCCATCTCCATTAAAAAGTGAAGAGTGAGTGGTGAAGATAATTGAGAACTTTATTGCTGGCAAACCAGCAGAGAATCAAGACTGTCCCTATTGGAAGACACCATCCAATGTCCATTGCTGGTCTGCCACCTCCATGAAATGTAGTATTTTTAGCTATTGATGGGAAAAACCCATCAATTGCCCTTGTGAGATGAGGTCCAAGCACTTCTATGGCAGGACGTTGGTGATGTCAAGGGGTAGGATTGTCCTATTCCCTTACTCAATTTTTTTAATGAAACCTGCATTAAAAAAAAAACCCCAGCCAGAAGTACATTCAAAGCACTGCAGTTGTGTGATGCAAGCAGCACTGTGTTGCAGAAGGGAATGATAGTGGTAATTTGTTGCTATCCCAGGTTACAGTCACAGGATAGTGGCTTCATGTAGAAAAGATTTGATGGGCATAGGGTTTAGGGTAGCTTCTAGACCAGGGGTGCTCATTAGGTAGCTCGGGAGCTACTAGTAGATCTTCGGCCCTCTTCCAGGTGATCTTTGGGCCTCACCAGCCGGATGGGGCGCTCCTGCGATGCGCACACACACCCTGCATGCACGCGCGCTCCTGCTGCTGGCCTTCACTCTCGCAGTGCTTCTTTCGCCTGTGGGGCATTGCAGGAAGAAGGAAGCACGAGGTGAGGCCTCTGGAGGGAGTGCCCTGCCTCTCTCTCGTTCAGAAGCAGCTGTGCAGCCTCCGTTGCTGGCGAGACAGGCAGGGCGGAGTGCTCCCTCTGGATGCCCTGCCTCATGCTTTCTCCTTCCTGCAATGCTCCGCAGGCGGAAGAAGCACTGTGCGGGCGGAAAACAGCAGCAGGAGCACGCGCGGTGGCAAGAGTGCGTGGCAGCAGGAGCTCACGCGGCGGGGGCAGGTAGATCTTTTGGACTTGGTTGCTTTAAGAGTAGCTCGAATGCTGAAAAAGTGTGAGCACCCCTGTTCTAGACCATGCTACATTAATGCTTTCTATTTTTACTTGATGTTGTTATGCCCAAATTGAGACTTTTTTATATTGTCAGAGACAGAAAGATGGAATCTGTTCATTTGATGTGCAGTCGACAAAATAAACTGTTACTTTGCACCCAATAAGTTGCAACCAGAGTTGTGGTATCTGCAGTGAAAGCCAGATCACTCTTTTCATTTAAAATACCCTAGAGGTTTTATCTAGAACGTATTTTGGGATGAGGCAAGCTCCAAATTTTCCTGTAATTTAGTCTGTGAAGTTTGACAGAAGGCAGTATATAATATCTTAATATAAAATAACAAGTAGAGGAGCTTAAAAAGGACAGTTACAAAAGTGAAAGGCATTAGAGAAGATATATAGAAGATAACTGAAACTATAAAAGGGAAGAACAGCTGATATACCATCTGGAAAAGAGGAAGGAACAAACTTGAGTTCCTGTGAAGGCCAAGAAAGACAACATGCTGGAAAGAGATAAGAATATTAAGTCTAGATGAAAAAGAAAGATACATCTCTTATCCTCCTTAGTGCAGGAAAGATTACATTCTCCAATGTCATAGCCTTGGAATAGTGTTGACAATTACACAAAATGTGACTGAACCTGAATTTTAGTAGATAAATCTAGACATCGTGAAGCTGGAACTATGGTTATTTTGGTGGATGGAAGACGAATATAAGATGAAGATATTTTTCAGGTATATTTTGGTGAAGAGATTTGAAAGGGGGAAGACATTGTGACAGAAACATGTATTGGTATTGGAAGGGCAGGCAGACAATGAGCAAAGGGATATATATTGGAGGAAGAATAATGTCTAGGAAGTAGAAATGTGAAAATTATTGCTTCATATTATATGTGAGGACAAATTGTATTTCTGTTTGTGCATTTTAATGCTTCCCCCATAATTTGCACATTTGTTTAGTTTATTTCATTTGGATAACATTTACCAATTGACTAGAGCATTTCATATTCATATTTTCAACTTCAAACATTTCAGCAGTCCACATTTTAAAACTTGTGACTGGAAACATCTGTGAGTCTCTCTATTTTGCAAAAGAGCTCCTTGCATTTATTGGTTTGTTTGTTTTAAATCACATCTATCATAACTTATTTTCCAAGAAATTTATGGAATTGGATTTTTTTCATTGAGACAGTTTCCAGTGATTTTTTTTTCTCACCTCTACTTGGAAGAGATTCAGCTTACACTAAAGTAGGGCTCTCTGCCACCTTCAGTCATCTGGTTCTATCTCACCTTTCAGGTGATTGGAAACAGATTTTGAAGGGTAATACAACGGAATAATGAAAAATGGCAATACATATTTACATATGCCTTAGAAAAGTGAAACACAATATGACCCTATATTCAGGGGTCTTATACACAGAGTAAGGCTCTAATGCTAACAGACCCTATATTCAGGGGGACATGTTCTGGGAATTTTTGTAGATATTCAAAACAGTGGATACAAAACAGACCCTATTGAAATGAAGGACATATGGCCCAAGAACACAACAGTCATGTTGGAGGACCTAAGAAATGTCTAGAGAGGACAATTTTTGTTGGATAGCGATAACTGAGAATGCAAATATTACTCCAGTGTTATTTCACCAAACAATAATAACACTCATGGGTTTGGTTTTTTTTTATATACCTTAAATCATCCAGACTTGTGAAAGGCTTCAGATGCTGTACCTGCATGAAATGTTTGCATGTTTTAATTCCTAAATGGTGTGTATCCTTCCCAGTTTATCCTTCTGGGAACATCTGCCTTTGTTTTTTGTATACCTCTGGGCATCTTACCAAAGATGTATTGTTTGTGGAAGAATGGGGACCCTTCCTTTCACCCACAAACACTACATACAGTTCACCACATCTCAAGTGGGACTTTAAAACCTGGTATATTTATGACATGACTGGATGCAAGGCAAGAGAAATAGCTATGAGGTATTCAAACAATGGTGACATTAGCCTGAAATTTACTGGGATTTTGGTTATTCTAATCATTTTACAACATTTCACAATGTATCACTTTATCTTCACTTCAATGATTTTTTCCTTCTATATCAACTAAAATAGTATTACACCCAGGCAGGGGCACTTAGAGAAGAAAGTTAGCACGAGCTCTTGAGCCATATTGCTTTCCTGGATATGACATGTAAAGAAGTGGCACCAATCCTTCCTGGAGGGTCGGTCCCAGAGGGTGTTATTGGGTGACACATGTTCGACCCCACAACTGTTGTCTTGTGGAGTCCCTCAGGGTTCAGTCCTGTCCCCAATGTTATTTAACATCTGCATGAATCCATTGGAGGAGATCATCCGGAGTTTTGGAGTAAGGTGATATCTGTACGCAGATGACGTCCAAATCTGTTACTCCTTCCCACCCGTTACTAAGGAGACTATCCAGACCTTGAGCTGGTGCTTGGCTGCTTTGTCGGACTGGATGAGGGCTAGCAAATTGAAATTGAATCCAGACAAGACAGAGGTACTCCTGCTCAGTCGAAAGACCAAACTGGGCATAGGGTTACAGCCTGTGTTGGATGCGGTTACACTCCCCCTGAAGACGCAGGTTCACAGCTTGGGAGTGATCCTAGATTCATCGCTGAGCCTGGAACTGCAGGTCTTGGCAGTGGCCGGGAGAGCTTTTGCACAATTAAAACTTGTGCACCAGCTGCGCCCATACCTTGGGAAGTCTGATTTGGCCACGGTCGTCCATGCTCTATTTACATCCCAAATAGATTACTGCAACGTGCTCTACGTGGGACTGCCTTTGAAGGTTCTGAAACTTCAGTTGGTTCAATGGGCGGCAGCCAGAATACTAATTGGGGCAACATACAAGAAACATACAAACCCCCTGCTGAGTCAGCTCCTGTAAGCTTCGGCAAGGGGGGTCTAATAAATCAAACTCACTCCAAGCGTGGTTGAAGGAAAGAGGTTTAATAGGTCCTTAATCCAAAGTAGGCAAAGATAGACTAAAGTTTTCCCGCGTGAGGTTCTCTTCAAAAGCCCTCCCTGGCCCGCCCCCCTGCTGTGCCCCTCCTTCCTCAGGGATGACCATCCGGCTCTCCGCATATCAAAGTTCAGGAAAAGGAGCCTGGTACTTCAAAGGGCGGTCCCAGTTCAAAGCCCGCCAGATGCTGTTCTTATCTGATGGCGCGCGGGGCTTGACCCGTTAGGGCAACAACCGGGTCAAGCGGCGCTGATATAGCGCCCCCCTCCGGAACGGAGCGACCTGCAAGGGAGAGAAGAAGGAAGGGGAGGGAGAAATCGGGGCCCTGGTTTAGCGGGGAAGGCAGCATGGAAAGCCTTCAGCAGTTTCGGGGCCCTGACGTGCTGGGCTAGCACCCATTCTGGGTGTAAGTCTTTGGCAGTCCATTTAACTAGGTAGCTAAGGCGGCCCTTGAGGCGCCGCGAGTCCAAAATTTCCCTGATCTCAAAGTGGGTGTGGGGCCCCCCATGATAGGCACCGGAGCGTCTTCGTGCTCGGACCACTTCCGGTTGGACACAGCTTTCTTGAGTAAGCTCACGTGGAAGACGGGGTGGACCTTGCGCCAGGTGTGGGGGAGGACCAGCTTAATTGCCACAGGGTTAATAACTTCCACCACGCGGAGGAGCCCCACAAACTTATTCGCAAATTTGCGTGACTGCTGGGTGGACTTGAGGTGCTTGGTGGACAGGAACACGCGGTCCCCCACGGCGTAGACTGGCTGGGGGCCCCGCTTCTTGTCGGCGTACAACTTGTAAGAGTCCCGAGCCTGTCGCAGCGCCGTCTGTACTTGCGGCCAAGCGGCTGCCACCTTGGCCCCCCAGTCCGTCGCCGGTGTTGCTGGGTCCGCCGCGGGGGCCAGCGCTGGGAAGGGGGGAAAGTCTCGGCCGGAGATGACCTGGAACAGAGAGGCCCCCGTTGAGGCGTGTTCGGAGTTGTTGTAGCTGTATTCCGCCACGTCTAGTAGCTCGGCCCAGTTGTCCTGCTGGTAGGTGGAGTAGCACCGGAGGTACTGTTGCAAGGTCCGTTGAACTCGTTCCGTTGCGCCGTCAGTCTCCGGGTGAAAAGCTGTGCTCAGAGCCCGCTGCGAGCCCAAGCCCGCCAGGAACGCCTTCCAGAACCTGGACGTGAACTGAGGACCCCGGTCACTCACGACCCATCGTGGGCACCCGTGGAGCCGAAAGACGTGGTGCGAGAACAGGCGGGCCAACTCAGGGGCAGTAGGGAGTCGGCGGAGCGGAACAAAGTGAGCCTGCTTGGAGAAGAGGTCGACCACCGTCCAAATGGTGGTGTACCCGCCGCTGTGCGGCAGGTCAACTACAAAGTCCATGGCGATTTCGCTCCAGGGCTCGGCGGGGTCAGCGACCGTTTGCAGGAGACCCGTCGGGCGGCCCAGCTTAGGTTTGTTCTTTGCACACACCTCGCATTCAGAGATGTAGTCGTTAGTGTCCTTCCGCATCGCCGGCCACCAGAACTGCCGGGCCAGCAGCTTCAGGGTCTTGGTGAGGCCGAAGTGGCCGGACAACGTGGAGTCGTGGCCCTGGGCCAGGATCCGAGCCCGTTGGCTCAGCGGGACGTAGAGTTTGTCCTTGTAGTAGCAGATCCCCCCTGCTTCAGTCAGATCTGCCCGGTGCTCCTTGAGCCATGCATCTGTGCTGTAGGCTGCTGCTAAGTCCTCCAACAGTTCCGGCGCCCCAGGGACGGCTGGCTGAGGGACCCTTGCTGCCGCCCGGGTGCGGGCCACCAGGCCCAACTGGCGTTTGGTGAACACTGTCCCCATCTCCTTGGGCGCTGAGTAGTCGGCCTCAGGCATCCGAGACAGGGTGTCGGCTAGCACGTTCTTCGGGCCGGGCAAGTATTTGAGCTCAAAGTTGAAGCGGCTGAAGAACTGCGCCCATCGCAGCTGCTTTGCGTTAAGCCTTTGCGGGGACTGTAGTGCCTGCAGGTTTTTGTGGTCTGTCCACACTTCGAAGGGCAAGGCGGTGCCTTCCAGGAAGTGCCTCCAGTGGCTCAGGGCGGCCCGTACTGCAAAGGACTCCTTCTCCCACACATGCCAGCGCTTCTCCGACGGCGTGAACTTCTTGGAGAGGTAGGCACAAGGCCGCAGGGTGCGCCCTTCGTCCCGCTGCAGGAGTACAGCCCCATAGGCCGCCTCGGAGGCATCGCACTGCACTGTGAACGGCCGGTCGGGTTGGGGGTGCATCAGCAGTGGCTGACTGGTGAAGCTCTGTTTGAGGCTGTCGAAGGCGGCCTGGCACTGTGGCGTCCAGCTCAACTTGGCCCCAGGGGACCTTGCTTTTTTCGTCTCCCCCAAGCCTTTGGTTTTTAACAGTTCAGTTAGGGGGAGCGCTATCTTGGCAAAGTCCTGGATGAACTGTCGGTAGAAATTAGCGAACCCCAGGAAGCCTTGCAGTTGCCGCCGGGTCCGGGGCGCCTCCCACGCCAACACATCCCGTACCTTACTGGGGTCCATGGCCAAGCCCCTCGTGGAGATCCGATACCCCAAATAGTCCAACTCCTGCTTGTGGAACTCACACTTGGACAGCTTGACAAAGAGCTGGTTGTCCCGCAGGCGACGCAGCACCTCCCGGGTCAGTTCAATATGCTCTGCCTCCGACGTGGAGTAGATAAGCACGTCATCTAGGTAGACTAGAACTCCCTTGTAGAGCAAGTCCCTGAAGATTTCATTGATGAACTGCTGGAATATTTTTGGAGCTCCTTTGAGTCCGAAAGGGGTGACCCTGAATTGGTACTGCCCCAGATGGCAGTTAAACGCCGTCTTCCAACAATCCTCGTCTTTCACCCTTATCCTATAAAAGGCTTCGAATGTCCAACTTAGTAAAAGCCGCGCCCCTCCCAGCTGGGCCAATATCTCCGACATCAGGGGCAGCGGGTAGGGACTGGCAGCGCTGATGGCGTTGAGTCCACGATAGTCCACACACAAGCGCAAGGTCCCATCTGCCTTGGGGCGGAACAGGACCGGGGCCGCCAGCGGGCTGGTGGATTTCTCAATAAATCCTCTTTCCATGTTTTTCTCAATAAAGTCTCTTAATGCCTTCCTCTCCGGTTCTGAAAGGGCGTATAGCTTGGGCCTGGGTAGTTTGGCGCCTTTGTCAATTTCAATTGCGCAGTCGGACTTCTGGTGGGGGCGCAGCTGGTCACTTTCCCGCTCGCTAAAGACTTCCTCCAGGTCCCGGTACTCTCACGGGATGTCGCTGGGTTGGCTCTCTGCTGCCCCCACTCCAGCTCCCCCGTGTTCTGGGGCCCCGCTCTCCCTTAGGTCATCTATCCTCGCCCGCGCCTCTCCGTCTCGGAATTTAACAGCACCCGACTCCCAGTCGACCTGCGGGTTTTGGGCGCGCAGCCAGGGGCCCCTAGGATGATAGGCTGGTGGGCCATCGCGGAAATCACGAATTTCAACGCCTCCCTGGTGGGACCCATTCGGACCTTTATCTCTCCTGTCTTGTGGGTGGCTGGTTTCCCATTGGCGGGGGACCCATCCAGCTGGGAGAAGAGGATCTGTTCTATCAATGCTTGGGGTTTTATCCCCAACTGTTTCGCTAACTGGGGGGACATTAAGCACCTGGTGCACCCACTATCCAGCATGGCCACTGTCTCTATGGGCTGGGGCTCCCGGGCCCCCATACTTTAACATCAAACTTGTACGTGTCACAACCATGGGGGTCAGACTCACCGCCCGAAGGGGTTTGGATCTGCCGCCGGGCGTCTACAGCAGATCGTTGTCATTTCCCGCCATCCATTCGGGGTCGCTCTCCTCCGTCTCTGGCTCCAGCTCATCTGCCTCCCGCAGGCTCCGGGGTGCCCGAGCGGTCTCCGCGGCGGCGGCCGCTTTCCCTCGGACCGGGGCCTTGGCCTGTGGCCTCAGGCGTTTTCTTTGGCTTTGGTGGAGGGGGCTTCTTGCGGCAATCTGCTGCGCGGTGGCCCTCTCGCCCGCACGAGAAGCAGGCTCCCCTCTTCCCCCTTTGGCCTTCCCGGCTGCCGGACCTGGCCCTTGGCGACGGCTTCCGCCCCGATCCTGGCCTCCCCGACGGGGTCGACCCCACTCCTCGGGTCCTCCCGCCTTCTCTGTAGCGCCGCGGCATCTGCTCCATGTCGCACTCCACTCTCCCCGCTGAAATGATCCAATCTTCTAAAGTCTCGGGGTTTTCCCTATGCATGGCCCACTCCAGGATGTCCTGCCTCAGGCCTGCCTTGAAACACTCTAATATAGTGGTCGCCGACCAGCCCCGGATTTTCCCTGCTAGGGCCTTGAAGCTTAAGGCGTATTCAGACACGGACTTCTGGCCTTGATAAATCTTCTTCAACTGGGCCTTGGCCTTCTCCCCGGCTAAGGGGTCCCCGAAGCGGGTTTGCAGGGCATCCAGAAAGGCATCCAGCTGCCTCAATTGCGGCGCTTGGGTGTCCGTCATCTGCACTAGCCAATCGGCTGCAGCCTCTTTCAAGTTGGCCCCCACAGCCCGCACCTTGGCCCCTTCCGAAGGGAACGAATCCCCATAGTCCAGCATATAGTTCTGCACATTGGTGACAAAGCCCTTCGGCTCCCTGCGGCCTCTTGGGTCTGGTCGGCCTGGCCCAGGTTGAAGGTGGAGGCCCCTCTGGGTGGGATGGAGTCGTCTCCGCTGTCTCGGAAAGTCACTCTCCCTGACGGCCTGGTCGGCCGCTCCGTGGCCTGGCTCGACGGCCTTTCTCAGTGTCCGGCATGGCCCACGGCAATTCCTCCGGTCTGGCCAGTAGCAGCTCCATCTGGGACTGGAGCTTCTGCACTGCCTCCGTCAGCTGGAATACCTGCACCTCCAGCCGTAGTTCGGCTGTGCTGGGAGACCGCCGCCTCTGGCTGGGTTCCGGCCTCCGGGAGCGCCGGCACCTTGCGCCGGGGTCTCCCCCGCCGGTAGTGAGGAGAGCGCGGCGCCTCTGCACCCATCTCCGCGCCTCCCGCCTGAGCTGCTGCCGCGGGAGCTCCGGCCTCGTCTCTATCTCCATCCTCCTCCATATCCCCTTCCTCACCCAAGTCTTCGGGGAGCAGGTCTGCGAGGGGGTCCATCTCCGCTTGAGACATCTTACAAAGGTGGTTACGGTCGGAAGGCTTTCACGGCCGTAGAAGTTGGTGAGTCTATCTTTATGTAAGCTTCGGCAAGGGGGGGTCTAGTAAATCAAACTCACTCCAAGCGTGGTTGAAGGAAAGAGGTTTAATAGGTCCTTAATCCAAAGTAGGCAAAGATAGACTAAAGTTTTTCCAGCGCGAGGTTCTCTTCAAAAGCCCTCCCTGGCCCGCCCCCTGCTGTGCCCCTCCTTCCTCAGGGATGACCATCCAGCTCTCCCATATCAAAGTTCAGGAAAAGGAGCCTGGTACTTCAAAGGGCGGTCCCAGTTCAAAGCCCGCCAGATGCTGTTCTTATCTGATGGCGCGCGGGGCTTGACCCGTTAGGGCAACAACCGGGTCAAGCGGCGCTGACAGCTCCACTGGTTGCCTGTCCATCTCCGAGCCCAATTCAAAGTGCTGGTACTGACCTATAATGCTCTATATGGTTCTGGTCCAGCTTACTTTTCTGAACGCATCTGCCTCTACGCCCCATCTCGCAGCCTAAGATCATCTGGGGAAGCCCTGCTCTCGCTCCTGCCAGCATCGCAAATGCGGCTGCTTGGGACGAGAGACAGGGCCTTCATGTCGGTGACCCCTCGCATATGGAACGCACTCCCAAATGAAAAAGGATCGACTCCCATCTATCCTGGCTTTTAGAAAAAAGCTAAAGTTGTGGTTCTGGAACCAGGCCTTCGGGCAGCAGACGTAAATTGTACTTTAGACCTGACTGGACTGACACTTTGGACTTGACTGGACTGACAATGTGTTCTGCTTGATGGCTTTAATTATTGTTGTACATAGTGATTTTAATGTTATGGTTTTTAATATTTATATTAATGTTGATTATATGATGTTTTTGATTTTATATTCTATTGTGGTGTTGCGGCCTGTAGTGCTGCGAATGTAGGCCGTGCTGAGTCCCCCTGCATGGGTGAAAAGCTACGGGGTACAAATGCCATAACAAACAAACAAACAAACAAACAAATAAATAAGGAAGACATGAAAAAGCGGCTCACAATATTTGTTGAATTGTTCTTCCTGGCAGCCAAGAAAAGTGTCTGAGGGCATCTTCCTCCCTTGTATGGAGTACACTTTTGCCATCTGATTTTATAAGTTGCTGTAAAATAACAATAACAACAACAGGCCAACAAACATGCCTCCAGAAGTGATATAATGAAATTCTCCAGTGCAGCCTACTAGGCAGTGTAAAAAGAAAAATGCTGCTCTATCTCTTGTGCAGTTGTCCACTGCACATGTTCACCTTTTGACCTCTGCAGGACTTAATCACAAGCCAAATAAAATGTTCTGTAAAGAATAAATAGCTGCAAGATCTTTTTTTAAAAAAAGTGGAATCCTGAAGTGGGGCCACTGCATCAGTTGTACATGATTTTAGAAAGCTATTGCAGCATTCTGGCTTCTATTTTCATTGTACAGAAAACTCTGCAAATATGTGGTTAAAGTCCAGTCAGGTCTGTGTGCCGTAGGGCAGAATGGAGTAGCCAACTTACACAGCAGATTCACCCAGGAGCAATTAATTCATCTGCTTCTCAGCCTCACCCCTAGGCATACTTCCATCACTGCTGCTCCAGAGGGCTCGCTTTTCTCCAATGCCTGTGGGTAGCCCAGTCTGCTAGAGAGAGGGAGGGTGTGTGTGGAGAGATGCAGGAAAGTGTAAAAAGTATGGCTTGAAGATGGAAGAAATGCATTTATCGTGGGTAGCAATGCTGGAGAAACAGGTGTGAAAGCAGAAAGGCTAATGGATCACTAATAGAAGTGGAAGGCTTTATTCAAATTGAAACAAAGGTGTTCCTGACAAGAGCAATTAAACCTTTTATAGTTATTTTTAGAGCTGAGGAGCTATGTTGAAAGCTTTTGCAGTTATTTGAATTCTCTTCCCACAGTTTCCCCTGCCCCCACCCCCTTCCACTCAGGTGTCATTTTGTATTATATTACTTGGACCATATTTATATAGGTGATTTATATCTACTGCAGAGCCATTTGAGCAATCTGTACATGTTGTGCCTGCCACACAATGCCCTTGAGGTGCTTATTTCTTTCAAAACATTTGTAGAATGGGAAGGTGGAATGTTAGCAAATGGACATATTGTGAAGCCTTCAGGCCTCAAACCGTTTATTGCATCTCACCCTTCAACTATTATTAGAGTATGCAAGTGTTCAGAAATTGTAGTTTTAATATTCTCGAAGTGCTGGGATACTTTAAGAAAAGTAACAGTAGGAAAGCTCAGTATAAAGGGTTCGTAATTATTCAAAGCTATAACATGCAGCTTAAAAATTCTCTGCATTGCTCAACACAACTTGGTATTAAAGCTGTGCAAAATTTCGTTTGTGCCTTGTTTGACTAATCTCTTTCATAAGATTTGTACATTCGATTCGATATTAGGAAAAATCTCCAAGTGCACCCACACAAAAAAACCTTAAAATTCAAAACACTGACCTATGATTTTTTGGAAGAGTTATTTATGTCTCATAAATGGCTCCAGGTCTCTCTTGCAGACATCGTTTCTTCCCAAAAAGGGCTGGGTTTGGTCCCCCTAAATGACCCTGAAGAGGATGGCAAAGCCAGAGTGGAGGGAGAAGCCCCTCTCCTTCACCAATGAGGGTGGTGAGGGGGTCCTAGGTGGACAGACGGGAGAAATGGATGCCTGGATGGATAGCTGGGCTAGGAAGAAGCTCCTCTGGCCCAGAGAGAGACAGGAAAGACCACACTTACATTGAGGCTTTAATGCTGGCAGCAAACAGAATTCTGGGAAATGTAGTTTACGGTGGGACCTTTGAAATTATCTGGCACAGGGGCCCTTGCCTTCTCAAACTACATTTCCCAGAATGCCTCCCTGAAAGTTTTCGTGTTCATTCTCTAAAGGGATTTTGAGCTAAAATAAGATTTTGGGGAGTTAAAACAACCCTCTGAGGTAGGCAATGTTGAGAGGCAGTAACGCCAAAATTTACCCAGTAGTTTTTCTATTATTATTATTATTTTAAAGGGTGGATGGGTATTTGTTGGAGCTGCTTTGACTGTGTTTTTCCTGCCTGGAAGAAGGGGTCTTCTAGTGACATAGTACTGTCAAGTTTATGCTAATTCCCTAAAAATCAGTAGATATGCAAATCTTTCTGAAACTTGGGGGTATGATGCCATAGAAATCCAAGTTTATAGTTCTTGTTTGTTTGGTTTTTTAAAAAAAAAGTTCATAAAAACTTTTTAAAAATTTCAAAAATCAGTAAATGTGTGAAACATTCTGAAACTGGGGGGGGGGGGGGGGTGCAGGACAGTGGTAAATGTGTATCTCTGTAGTAAGTTTCATCCCAATAGCTCTAAAATGAGGTAGAAAGGAGCCCAGAAGCCTCCTCACTTGTACAATTACTTAACAAAAAAGTAACCAAAATTCATTATATCATTATAGATATAATATAGACCTCTTATGATATTTTAGAAACACTTTTGGAACTATTTGCCACCGCCTCTAATTTAGTAATGTGCATTGAAACATCTTTTTCATTGATCGCACAGGCCTCCTAGTTATGTATGCCCTTTCTTCCTTTCAAAAGGTAATGTTCATGGAAGATAATATCTGTTGCACTCCAGGGAGATGTGGACCCTCTAGATGTAATCACACAACACCAGCACTTGAAATATAGTCATTTATTTAAAGTAGGCAATATCCAGTAATGCAATAAAGAATAAAAGGGTAAAAGGAAAAACAAATCCATAATCCAAGCAGAAATGTTCCAGAAGCCAAAAGCAGCACAGATGATATAAAATCCAAGAGAATCCAAGAGAATCAAAGTCCCAAAAACTCAAGCTAGAATTTCCAAAAGCAAGGCAGGATCTTAAGTCTATGAGCATGAATGCAATCCCAATTGCAAGAACCTTCCAAAGCCATTGCCAGAAATCTGATTTTTCCCAAAGCAAGCTGAACTAAATACCCCCAAAACTAAACCACTTACAATATCCCCTAATGGGCATTTTCCTCCACTGCCCGAAAGCAAGGACCTTGGAGTTGCCAATTAAAATTCCTTCTCTGATAGCTGTTTCAGCCCAGGTGTCTTATTTCACACTCTTCTGCTTCAAACAGGCTAATTCCCAGGAAAAACACAGCCCTTGCAAATTCCCATCCCTTGTATCTGCTTGCACTTCAGATCCCACAATCCTGGTAGCCAAAGAAGCCACGTGCCCAACAATATCATGACATGAAAAAGTCCCATTGCAAATTAAATTAGAGGAAGCTTTGGGGCTTATGGAAAAGAGAAACATTGAGTAACCACTATTTCTAATTTCCAAGTGAATTGTGATTATTTGTTCTTACAAGCAACATCAATAGATTTATTTACATAATGTCCACTGATTAAAAGCTGATAATGTAACAACACTGGCAGATGGGAATAGATGAGAGAGGCCTACATTTATTGATACTGACATAGAACAGAACACAAGAGAGTGTAAACTCAGTTTTCCACCTTGCTTAAAATATTTGTAAAACATTAAAATTGACTACAAGATTATTAGAAGCAACTGAGTCTATGTTTCTTAACAGGAAAAAAAACCCCAAATGAATATATAAGCATCCCAAATTCAACATTGGAAGTTTTCACAATGCACGTGGACTTCCACTAAATATCCAGTTTTTAATGTATTGTTGAAGGCTTTCATGGCTGGAAATGTCAGGAGAGAATGCCTCTAGAACATGGCCATATAGCCCGAAAAAACCTACAACAACGATATTCAGTTTTTACTTCTTAATCTGATTTACAATCTTATCAGATGCAGAGAATGAGCATCTCCTCCCTGCTTCTCTCCTTTGCTGGCACGGAGTCCCCCAATGCCCATCACATCATGTAGGACTACTTCTGGTGGGGCTCTAGTGGGGCTCCATTTCAGCAGTGTTGCATCGGCAGAGTCCAGACTCCTCATTAAACAACAGAAGAGAAGCTGGAGAGGAAGCAGGGATGGGTGAGGAAATATCCTAGCAAGGGAGACTATGGACCCGGATGGGAGGTAACAGACCTGACGGTTGCCTCTGCTTTGCCTCTTCCAATCTGATAAAATCCTTAGTTCTGCACTAAGCAAAGTAGAGGGATTATCTGGAGTTTGCAGGAAATTCTGGAGTATCCCTGAGCTTCAGAGTCATCTGGACAGCTGGATTGGGTCAGTTTCAGCCTAATACATTGTCCACATGAACACCACCACTATCACTTTTCCCCTGCATTGATCAGCCTATGAAAGGGGTGGGCCATCCCTGTGTTGCCACTGCCACTTCTTCCTAGCAATGATGTCTGGCTATTGTAGTCACATCTAGTGAGGTCAGAACGGGGTGCCCATGCAATCAGGTTAGTTTTCAGGTAAGTCATCCACAAATTAAAATACTGTGCATTTGTGTGAGTGTGAAAGAGAGCACTTTGGGACTTCTAGGAGGCTTCAGAAGCTACACACACAGGCGTCTAAACAGTGGCATGTGGATCATAGGACACACTTTGCCCACTCCTACTTTTTGGGATTCTGCTCTAAGTCTTTTTTATGAAATATAACAAAGCTTACCTTTTTTTCCCTCCTAAAGTGTTCACATCCCTTTTCTGTCTTCTGAATTTGCGAAAATTTGGAGCTAAATCCAATTACTAGTCCCAATAGAATAAACCTATTGGGTGAACTGCTAAATAGTAAATCAACATATATGTAAATCTCGTCAATTAAATTAGCCTATTTTAGTTAAGATTAGCAATTGGATTTAGGTCACAAAGTTTTGAAGGTCTTTCTTTTAATTCATTCTTTGTTTGTGTGTTTCCTTCACTGTGTTTTAGACTATTGTGATTTCTCAAGGGAATTTCATTCTTCTTCTACTTTTCATCAAGGGCATTCAAAAAGAATATTGCTGATGGAGGCAGTAGATACTGTCATTTTGTTAAAAGGTATGCTAAAGCTTGATTAATTCTCTTTCCAATTTTTTAGAAAATGCATTTGTTTTGTTTGGGGGAATAGAATAACTGTTGCTTAAAAGGTTTATGCTCAAGGCCAATCTTTCATTTCCATTCTGTGACATGCTTATTAGTTTGGTCTTTTTTTATTTCCACTTAGCTTTCAAAAGCCCAAACATCAGTTAAAATGGGATCTCATCTTTGGGAACATTTCAGTCTCAGTTTTATGTTTGCCAAATATCTTAGATAATAATCATGTGAGTGTCTTAAGGGTTTTGTAACCAATAAAGTTCATGTAGCAGCCTTTCCCAGGTGCCTGTTTTAAGTGTATGTTCAGACGGTATGATGACCTTATATAGCTATGCATATTCTATCCTTGTAGATAGGTCTATAGATTGTTTTAGGGTATCTTTAAACCCTTTAACAGAATAGGGAAGCATTTGACCCTAGTTTTATAAATACAACCCTAGTCATCTTTGTATATGCACATTTACTTCTACTTGTAATTTGTTGATGTCATTTGTTTTAAAGATCCATCATTATTCCATACAGATATGATAATAATAATATCTTTATTTTATACCCGTCCTCCATCTCCCCGAATGGACTTGGAACGGCTTACAAAGGGACAAGCCCAGAGAGCACAGAGTTAAAACGTAATGTAATAAAATAAAAAACAAAACCAAACCAAAAAGAAACGTACCACAATAAAACATAACATCATGGAAATAGTACCATGGGAGCAATAAAAGCGTTGAGTTCAGAGGGCTCTGAGTTTGTGCAAAATTCCTAGATAGAGCTAAAGGAAAGTGCAAAATTCAGTGGCAGGGATGGGAGAGTAATGTCCTTGGACTTTATAACATCAGGATTGTAGAGCGGACGGCCATGCTAAAGTGCCAGAACTTGGGTATTAAAGGGCCAATTCTTTGGAACTGCCTAATCAAAGGCACTATGAAATCTCCATGTTTTTAGGTTCTTCTGTAAGTATTTTGAGCAACACCTTTCTGCAGGTCAAAAAGATGGGTAAGCATTTCCTAAATGACTACATAGTTATCTTCTAACCCCCGAAATAACGAGACAGACAACAGTAGTTGGATCAAATTAGGGCAACTTTTATTTTAAAGTTACCTATTTATGCTTAGCTTGACTAAAACTCAGGTGTCAAGGGAACTATATGTAGCAACGGGAAATTCTCCTGATTCCCCTATCACACCAGAACTTGTCACCTCTCAAGGAAGAACACAATCAAACATCTCAAACAATATTCAACAGAACTCTCAAAGTCTCAGGACCAATGCATCCCCCTTTACCCCCGACCGCAGTCTTGGTAAGTGTATTTGTGCACTGGCCCGTCCCGACTTGAGGAGTGCATGTGAGAATATGGGTCTATGGCTAACCCTAAACTATTTACGCCACAGATTGGAGACGAATGTCCATTCAGTCTCCATCACCCACAACATCCCTCAACACCAACCTAATGCCCAACTGCAAATCTAAAAGGAATTGAACATTTGCCGTGTCAGACAAATGGACACCATCAACCCTATAGAAATGTGGGTTCTCACCCCTTAATTAGGTCATGAGCAATGTAGGATCCCCTACCCCGCCGAAGCATCGAACGCATCGCTCTGTTGACCCGCTTCCTGGCTCTCTCCATTTGTCGCACGTCACCGCCTCCTCGCCACTTGAGGCGCGGTATGATCGCCGACCAAACAATATGAACTAGCGGCCAAGCCCGCCACAACTTGAAAATATCTTTTCTGGCTTGTAAAAACAAGGCCTTACCCTGGAGTAAGCCAACATCATTCCCTCCAACATGGAGGACCAGAACATCAGGAGGGGGCTCGCTCTCATTACTTAACAATAAAGGGATCAACCCCGCCCAATGAAGGCCACGAATGCCCTTCCATTGGACTGTGGCAACACTGCCCAAACCTAGATTTTGGCCAAAGGAGGACCTCAAAGCATGTCTTTCAGCCCAGTGGATATAACTGTGTCCACATATAAGGATCCTCCGCCTCCGCGCCCCCCATCGATATGTCTGAAACGAGAAATACTTGTTAAAACATCGGGGTACGAATATAACGTTTAAAAACATCGGACTTCCATCTACCTATCGTCTTTATAATATTAGGTTGTAAACCCAATTGAGATGCTGAGGAAGCTGCTCCAATTCTGAATGAGTGCGTGCCAAATTTATGGTGCCCTAAGCCTAATCGATCCAATGCCCTCTTTGTTATTGTCCAGAATTGATATTTTGTTAAAGGGGCCCCATTCTGATGGCAAAAGAGATATCCAGCACACTTGGGACGCATTGACGTGAATTGCATTAGAGCCGACACCGGACACAAATCTAAATCGCTACACCTTGTTAACCTGATCCTGTTGCCCATTGCTCTCTGGTCCGTTTTGGAAGATCTAATCAAAATGAGGACACAGTCTGAACCCATCTGTATATCTGAATCTAACAATGCACGATGAGTTTTGTCCTCCTTGGAAAATGCAACTAACTCACTAACCCACAGCGCCGCAAAAAAGGCTGTTAAAGCTGCAGCATGAAACAAAACCTGTTCATAATAGGACTGACAAATTCGGGCCAACTTTGCTTTAAACCTTTCAAGATTGTAGGGGTCAAAGGTTCTCGGTCGTCCTGGGACGGGCCCCGCTGACGTGACCATCCCAACACGATCTTGTGGATCCGGAAGTCATTGGTGGTATCTGGTAAGCCCTGAGCCTTCAACCAATAAGCTAAACCAGCTAATTTAGACCTAATAGATCCTGGGGACAAACCACTCCTGCGGAGGTAGACACAAAATTGAACTAAATGGTCGTAAGGAAGCGGACTAACCTCGGGTAAACAGTACTGCTGCCTAAATTCTCTAAATTCCCGAACGGCCCTCGAATATGATTTCTGAGAACTCGGAGCCAACGCCCAAGCCATACCATTCAAAGCCTCGTCACTCCAACCTGCCAAAGATGGCCTGGCATGCGTTCCGGCCGAACGTCTGCGTTGGGTGCGAGCAGCCTGAATCGCTCCATCTGCATGCGAGATAGAGCGTCAGCTATGGTATTATCGAGGCCAGTGATGTGAAAGGCTCGAAACATGATGTTAAACTTTAGGCAATGTAGAGTGAAATGTCTAAGGGCCCCCATCACCCTGGGCGATTTGGACGTTAACGTGTTGATGACATGAACTGTTGACAAATTGTCACACCAAAAGTGTACCACCGAGTTGGCAAATCTCTCAGACCACAAAGTGACCGCTACCAGAATGGGAAAGAACTCGAGAAATGTCAAATCGGTAGTGAACCCCTGGGTGTGCCATAACTGGGGCCACCTTTCAGCACACCAGTGACCCTCGAAGAAAACTCCGAAGCCAACTGCGCCTGAAGCGTCAGATCCCACCTGAAGTGCATCCTTCAACATTAACTCCTGCCTCCAAAATGAAACCCCGTTAAAATCAGATAAAAATTCCAGCCATGTTGCAAAATCCGCCCTAATGGCCTGAGTAACTCTGATGTGGTGATGGGGTGATGTTACACCTGATATAGCATCACACATCCGGCGCAAAAAAGGCCTCCCCGGGGCCACAACCTTGCATGCAAAGTTCAAGCACCCTATAATGGACTGGAACTCTCTCAATGTTGCCTTTTTCCGGAGCATAAAGCTCTGAACCTTGCATCTAAGTTCTAGTAACTTATCAGGAGGCAGCCTAGAGTATTGGTGGATGGTATCGAGTTCTATCCCCAAAAAGGTTAGTGTTGTGTGAAGGCCCTCTGTCTTTTCCTCTGCTAGTGGGACCCCAGGTCATGTGCCAACTGCTGGAAGGACTCAAGCAATTTAACACATTTCGCGGATCCCGCCGCCCCAATAAAAAGAAAATCATCGAGGTAGTGCACCACCCCCTCTACAAGCCGATTTCTTTTTAATTGCCCACTCTAAAAACGTACTAAACCTCTCAAAAGCAGCACATGACACCGAGCATCCCATGGGAAGAGCTCGATCCATGTAAAAAAGGCCCTGAAATTGGAAACCGAGCAACTCAAAGTCCAGTGGATGTACGGGTAGCAACCTAAAAGCAGACTTAATGTCGCATTTAGCCAGCTCCGCCCCAAGACCGAAGCGTCGTATCAAGCGAACCGCCGCGTCAAAGGACGTATATTGTACTGAACATTGGTCAGTGGGAATCGCATCGTTCACCGACCCACCTTTGGGATAAGATAGGTGGTGAATGAGTCGATATTCCCTTTAACTTTCTTTCGAACAATCCCCAGAGGAGAGATACGTAATACGGGGTTGGGGGCGAACTAAATGGACCTAGGACCCTACCTTCCCTAACCTCTTTATCGATTTTTTGCTGTACTAATAGTTCCATTCCACGCGTGGATTTTAGATTAGGTGCCATGAAGTGGGTACGAGGGCCTTGTGCAGGAATCCTAAAACCTTTTGAAAAACCCTCCAATAAATAATGAGCCGATGACCTATCCGGGTAATCCCTCAGCCACACTTTGAGCTTATCAACCCTGATTGGGCTGGGGCCCTTTGGAAATAGAGGTTTGAGGTGCCTGTCTCCTGTTGGGTTGGCCATCTCTATTCCAGCCTCTGAAGGAGCGCACCCTCGAGCAATTCTTTGTTGGGTGTGTGCCACCACAGATGGAACAAGCATGCTGAAAGGTGCAGCCCCTACGTGAGCAGGCTCCCTGGGCCGCGTACTCCCAGCACATGGGCTTTTGTCGCTGGGCCTGTAACTGGGGAGCCCCCTGCCGAAAGGGCTGCCAACCCTTGTTCTTCAATGTATGGCCACTATCAGTTTTTTCAATGGTGGGTGACCTCGTGGGGTTCATGACCTCCATCCATATTTGTTGGTCAATAAGGTCCCAGCGGATGTTAGGCCGGCTAGCCACTTTATTGCGGAAGCGATTATCGTAAATCAGCCACGCGTTAGGTGGGCCATCGACATACGCCGACTGAATTATGTTTTGATAGACAAACAAAGCCTGGGCCCTAGCTGGATGGGCCTCTACAAGTAGGGACGAGTAAATTGTATAACAGGACAACCAGTTTTCCCACGTCTGGTCTACCTTTCTCTTCTTAAGAGCCCGCTTAGCTTCCTCGTCGAGCTCTTCCTTTTCTTTACATTCTCGCTCTTTGTAGTATAGTGAGAACAAGTCTATGTATTCATTTCTCAAAAATTTTTCAATTGTTTTATCTGTCAAATGCGAACCCAACGCTAGAGAGGTCTGCGTTGGTGTGGCCTGTGGTGGCCACTTACTGGTTCCCCAAAACTGGTTGGCCTCCCCCGTCCTCGCTGACTCCAGTGTAACTATCTCTTGAGTAGCGACTTGAGAGGAAGCGCCCACCCCTGTGCCTGTGCTACATGTGGGCATGTCTACTGTTAACTGTGTAGGAACCACTGGAGTGCTATCTGTCAAAGAAGCCACCTCCGCACTTACTAACTGACCCTGAATGGTGCTGGGCGCCAGGACCTGGTCCCAGGGCCAAGACAATGTGGTGGAGGTACCTTGGGAGGTGGTCGGCTTCTCTACCGAAGAAGGCCCGGCCACGGCCTCTGGAATGAATCCCGGCGGGCTGACCCCGCATGGCCCGGCCTGGGTAGCCGGCTCCCCTGCGGTCGGAGGTGGCGACCCAACAGGACTACTGGTAGCACGTGGCATCCTCCCGGATAGTGGTGTACTCGGGACCACGGGCAGCACCTCCGTCATTGTCGTCACATCGTGGGCTCCTGGAACAGCCATTACTTCCGGGACCGCCTGCACCATTCGCCCTCCTGTGGCTATGTTGGTCTCTACAAAAGACATACGAGACAAGAGATCTTTAAAAACACTTTTAGTGTTGGCCCAACGAACCGGCCTACTGCTGGTCCTGGGTTGACAAACCAGTTTGTCGTTCGACGTTCTGCATCTGTGCCGCAAAGGCCTGCAGCTCTTCTATGGAAACACCCTCGTCCTCCGACGATGATAAGGTCGGAGCTGGAGGGTGCCTTGTGGCAGCCTGTTTCGCAGGGCCCTTCCCCTTAGGGCCACCCAAATTTTTCCGATGGGACATCCTAAAAGAAAAGACCAGATGAAGAGTTAACTATCACATCTAAACGGCGGCATGTTGCCGGCATGAGGAATACCTGTTGATCTACTCCCGTTCTTAAAAAACAAAACCTGGGGCTGACAGCGAAAGCTCCACAACATTGCTCAGCCCCTACATTTTTGCTTTATTTACATATATATGTATACCTATATTCCCTTATCATTCCTCTTTTCTTATATAAATGCTCATTTTCTTATTAACTATAAAATCAATTGTCCCAACAAACTTATTATATTATTTATAGATTTAATTGTTTTTCGTAACAACATATATTGACAGACAATGAACCACACAATTGGTGGAGAGCTCACTTCGACCTGGGCAGCCTCGAACTCATGACCTTCTGGTCAGTGGAGATCTTATGCAGCTGACTCCCAACCAGCTGCGCCACATTCCCGGCGCCTTATCTTTGTTCTGTATTGTATTTGTATTTTATTTATTTATTTATTTTTATTTATAGTATTGTCTTTATTTATTTTTATTTTTATTTTTATTTATTTTTTTAATATATATATATATTTTATTATTTTTATTTTTTAAATTATTTATCTATATATATATATATCATTTTTTGTCTTGACCTTCCTAAAATGGCCGCCGAGGCCACGCCTCCTTTTTTTCCTTTTTGGCCTTCCTAAAATGGCCGCCGAGGCCATGCCCCTTTTCAAATTCCGACCTCCTCAAAATGGCCGCCGAGGCCACGCCCCCTACATTTTCGACCTCTTTAAAATGGCCGCCGAGACCGCGCCCCTTTCATTTTTGACCTCTTCAAGATGGCTACCGGGGCCACGCCCCCACTAGTGGCGACCATCCCAAGATGGCGCCCGAAACCCCGCCCCCAGCAATGGCCGCCTCCCTGCCACGAGGCCCAGAGAGCGGCCAGGGAGCACGCCGCTGGTGGCGCGCGCCGGGGGCCAGCCCTGCAAAGGGGCCGCCCCGAAACCGCTGCGCGCCCCTCGCCAGCAGCGCCTGCCTACCGAGGCCCAGGAGCACCAGAGAGCCCTGCCGCTGGTGGCGCCCGGCGGGGGACCGCACCGGGCAAGGAGGCCGCCCCGAACGGCGGAGCACCCCCCAGACACAAGGAGGGGCGGCCGCGCGGATCAGGCCACGGAGGAGGCCAGCCGCAGCCGGCCACCCTGCACCGAAAAGAAAAGGAAAGAAGCTGCGGAGGCCCAGCCCGCCGCCAGGCCGCGAAAAAAGGCAGCAGGCGGGAGCGGCAGCCGCGGATCCCCGCCACCCAGGCCCATCCACTGCGGGGCAAGGTAAGGAAGGGGTTCTCAGTAGGGAGGGAGGAAAATCCCTAATATAACATTCCCAGTGGCCCAGGTCCCATGGGTGAGGGTGCTCCAAGGCAAGGAGCCATGAGAGCTGAAGGCCAAGCTCTCCATGCTGGCTCCCCCACCCGCATCCCTACCGACCTGGCTTTAGCTGGGAATCCTCAGTGTTCTTCGCTCAACGCCTAGAGCCAGAATGGCGCAGGAGGCTGCCCCAACGTGCCAGGCAGCCTCCGCCCATTCCCTGGAAAGTTCCATGCCATGGAACCAATCATCTCCCTTCGTGGGAGAAGCTAACAACCTTTCCCCGCCCACTGCGTAGGCAGGGAAAGGGCATTACATGCCAATACGGAATGTGACTTTTTGATTGACATTTTGCTGTAACTTCCCAAATGGATGTCAATTCCAGATGGATGGTCTCCCACTTACTATCTGTAAGTTCATTGATGTGGGTAGTCCCTCTATTTATGAACTTTATGACTCTTCCACAATGTTACAAATACAGTTTCTGTAGCCAGTTATTGTAGCCATCTGCTAGTCGGATTCTTTGTGCTTTAGATGAGAAACATGCAATCTCACATGAAGACTGTACTAAAAGCCTTACCAGCCTGTTAGAATCTTGCAGAGGTTGTCTTTCACAAAATGCCCAATCATACTGTATTAGTATTCCAGTTTAAGTAGTTCAATCCATTGTCCTTTAAAGGTCAATCTGAAGATGTCAGCTTCTAATTTTGTAACATATTTACAAAATTAAATAAATATGTTTATTTAACATACATGACAGCTTTTGCACAGTTAAAGCTTGTGCGCCAGCTGCGCCCGTACCTTGGGAAGTCTGACTTGGCCACGCTCTGGTTACATCCCAAATAGACTACTGCAACGCTCTCTACATGGGGTTGTCTCTGAAGACTGCTCGGAAGCTGCAATTAGTCCATCGATCGGCAGCCAGGTTACTAACAGGAGCGGGGCACAGGGAGCATACACCTCCCTTGCTGTGCCAGCTCCACTGGCTGCCAATTAGCTTCCGGGCACAATTCAAAGTGCTGGTTTTAACCTACAAAACCCTATACGGTTCTGGCCCAGTTTACCTGTCCGAATGGATTCTCCCCTATGAACCATCAAGAACATTAAGATCCTCCGGAGAGGCCCTACTCTTGGTCCCGCCGGCTTCACAAGCGGGGCTGGTGGGGACGAGAGACAGGGCCTTCTTGTGGTCGCCCCTCGGCTGTGGAACTCTCTCCCAAGTGATGCTAGATCTCCCCTCTCTCTGTTGTCCTTTAGGAGGCTGGTGAAGACCTGGATGTGGAACCAAGCCTCCCCAGAATGGGCTGAGATTGGCTATTGTCTGAATGTATGACCACGTTTACAGATTGAGTGGAATTGTTTTAATGGCGATGTGGTTTTATGCTGGGTTTTAATGTATTTTAATATGTTGTTGTAGTTGTTTTAAAATTGTATAGCATTGAATTTTTGCTGTTATGCCGGTCTGAGTCCCTCGATAGAGGTGAGAAGGTCGGGGTGCAAAAGTTTTAAATAAATAAATAAATATTTGCAGAACAGTGATTTAGATCAGTCCTACTAATTTGTAGATTGTGTAGGGCATGGAGACAGTTTGTGTGTAAGCCTAAAGTAATATGTTATCTTATATTCTGAATGGATGTGTAGGCTGCTGATAATCCAATATCACAGTCTTAGAAAGTTTTAATATTTATTTCGGTTTTACCATTGTCATTTTAGCATTTAAATGTTTAATACCATTTTAACTATTTTATTCAATATTGGGTTTTAAACTTTGCCTGTGTGTACCCTGACGTTTGTACATTTGTGTACATGTGTTTGTACATGTATGTGTACCCTAATGTTTGCACATGCTGATGTTTGTACATTTTTATGCTGGTCATTGACCGTAATAAGCCATGTATGTATGTATGTATGTATGTATGTATGTATATATATATATATATATATATATATATATATATATATATATATATACACACACACAGTATGTTATCCAACCTTTGCTCATCCAACGTTCTGTATTATCCAAGTGCCTCCTGCCCAGAATAATGTCCAGGATGGGAGAAAGAAGGAAAAACCCTCGTCTGTTTTGGTGCTAATTTCATAAATGCAGTAATTACTACATAACGTTACTGGATACTAAACTGCTTTTTCCGACAATTTGTTGTAAAACATGATGTTTTTGTGCTTAATTTGTAAAACCATAATGTAATTTGACGTTTAATAGGCTTTTCCTTCATCCCTCCTTGTTATCCAACATTTTTGTTTATCCAAAGTTCTGCTGGCCCGTTTATGTTGGATAAGCAAGACTCTGCTGTAGTTCATCCAATTTTCTAAACCAAAGGTGCCCTTGATGATGAAAACTAATAACTTAAACTATGTCTTTTAATTATGCATTTTACAGATTTCATTTAAATGAAATTAATTCATTTTTCTTTCATGCTGATAGATTACCTCTAACATTGTAAGGCTTGTTCTTTCACCACTGTAAATTTCAGGGGCCCATATTTATGAGATTATCCATACTAGCTGAATATGCCAGCAGCAGCATTTTAGGGTTTTTTTCTTTTTAGAAAAGGCCTTGGAAACCATATCAGATCTCCAATCAGAACATGACCCAGGAGATATACACTACAGGGGATCATATTGTGTGCTATGTATTTATTATTAATACTTTCTTCCAGTAATCTCCTACCTATCTATGTGGAGTACAGAACACTGATATACACACAGCTGTTTTTCTGTAATGTGGTATACCCTGAAGGTCTACAAACTACAAAAAGAATGATAAATGTGGGAAAACTGGAATTTTACCACAGTTATTCATGAATATTCATGAAAAGAAGGGAAAAAACCTGTTATTCAATGCTGAGTTTGCCTTATTTTGTTCTGGGACTGAATGGGAGTGAGGAAGATGGTTGGTGACCAGGAGTGATACCTATTATTTGGTTGACATCTATGTGTAGCAGTTGCTATGTGCAGTCCCATATTAGAGCAGGTAGAAAATACAACAGTAACAGTTTCAAGTTTGAGGGGTTCTCGGCAAAGGCAATAGACTGATCTGGTTACAGAAGTAGACAGCTGCAAGCTGTCATTTTCAGTTCTCCACAGTTGCCCTCAAAGAACCTATTGCAGCATTACTTTGGGGTATTGTAATAAATTTAAAATAATATTTCTCGGCATCTGACAAGTATATTGTAAGCAAAACAACAGCAGTTGTTACCTGGGTTATCAGGATATGACTCCTGGCGGCTTTCTGCGTGTACTGGAACTGAATGCAGGTTGGGACTAGACAGAGAGCAGCCTATTCTCCACTTTGGGGCATTGTGGGAAATTTCAAATTATACCTTCTTGTCATCTGGCAAATAACTGTTTACACTAGTTACTCTCTTCGTGTAATGGGAACTGGCTTGAATGCTTTCTTCCTCACAGTGGCATTTTCACAATGCTAATTATGCATTGCAAATGTGAATCATTTCTAGGTAGAAGAAAGAATGGAGCAGACATTATCTAAGAAGCTGCAACCTAAGAAGCTATAAGCTAGTGAACATTTAGCTACTTAAAGTTAATAAATGGCAGTTAGGCCTAGGCTAAAGCAGCCTCCCCAAACTTGCATCCTTCTGGTTTTTTAAAAACTACAGCACCATGTGGAAACTGGTGAAGGAAAATGGGTGTTGTACTGTAATACAGTAAGATGGCACCAGACAGGGAAAACCTGATCGAAAGAACAGCACATCATGATGGGAGAAAATTCTCTTTTTCCCATTTGTTGTTATAGGACACTAAAGATGGCAGCTGCACATGCATCAAACAAGATAAGATGCTCCAACAACCCATCTCCTGGAAAGTTAAGAGTTATAGCCCATACTGAAGCAGAGCACAAATTTTAGAGGGCCCTGTCTGAGCAGAGGCCAGTGAGGACCCAAAAGGAGGGCTCGACAAGCCTGGCAAGACAATAAACAACAATCCCAAATAAATCCCTATTCCCAAATAAATCTCACCAGGATGAATCAAGGCCACAAAGTTTTCTATTCCAGCAGGAAAGGATGACAACTGCAGTAACCTGCCAAGAAGCCAACATGCAGAATATAGAGACCTGTCAAATTCAAATTTCCCATGTTCACCCCTCAAACTGGCTTTGTTGCGATTGGCTGTGATGTCAGCGAGCCGGGAGAAGCAGCCGGGGGCTGATGCAACTCATCCAATGGGAGCCAGAGCCATGCTTTGCCCCTAAGCCAATGATGAGAGAGGAAGCAGGCAATAGTGGTAACAATGAAAAAATGTCATGATGATGGGTTTGTGAATGGTCCTTCCCAGACCTGAATGATAAGCGATCAAGGGAGATTGCTCTAAGCCCTCTAGCCCTGATCTTGACTATTGATAAAGTCTGGAAATAACACCCTTGTCTAGCCCTAAAGAGCCAGTCCTTTGTCAAAAAGGTTCGGTGATATTGGCTTATATGATTAGATCGTGGATCCTTTTATGGGATAGGGAATGGCTTTGTGGAATGGCGACACCCTCTTCCTCTCGTGGCTGGGTAAATGACCTTTGTAATGATATAGCTAAAACAATCGCTTATACATACATATCCGCAGTGCGATGCCACGAAGGGGAAATACGCATATACATTCAGTAAATATAAACAATATAAACAATCTAGCTGAGGAAATATTCCCCAAATAGAATCTCCCTAGATTTATAAGGGCTAAATATGAATTTATTAGTGTATGCCTGGGAACAGCAACTGCAATGCCCGCATGGACGGCAGCCCGGTGCGATGGCACTTGAGTGGGCTCGTAGTAAGTGATCTGAATGCATGATGAGGTCCTTGATGTTTTTGATCCTTTTGTATGGGGGGGGGGGGGGCTTTCAGGCCTGGAATGTGGGTAGATAACCCCCAACATTTTTTAACAATACTGATGATATGGCGACTGTGGGGTGTGGGTAAGGGGCCAAATGACTCTAGGAGCTTCTATGTCGGTAGTTTCACCACCTGCACTTCTGAAAACTGTGTGTATGCTTTGGCCTGTGATTGCGGAGACATTTACATTGGGCAATCAAGCCATCCTTTAAGAGAAAGAGTGAAGGACCACAAATCAAGAATCAGGACAAAAGCAGATAACACAATACTATATTCACTCTTTATGACCGGGGCGGCGAGGGGGCGGGAGGAGGTGGGAGGGCTGGGCTGGGGGGAGGCGTGTCCCCGCCTCCTGCCACGCCCCCTCCGCCACTCTTTATGACTCTCTCTCTCTCTCTCTCTCTCTTTGATTGATTGATTGATTGATTTTATTGTTTATGAGTCGCCCTCCACGTCAGTGCTCCGGGCGACTTACACATAAAACACATAAAAGTGTCAATAGTTAAAAGCTAAAAGAATAGGAAAATTAATTAAAATAGTTCCAGTAACTCAGGCTAAGTCTGGAAGGTGTCCTTAGCCGTAAGCCTTCGGAAGAGCCAGGTCTTCAGTGCGGTCAGGAACTGGGGCATGTCCCGGATAGCTCTCTGATCCGCCAGCATCAAGTTCCAAAGAACAGGGGCCGCGATGGAAAAGGCTCTCCGTCTCGTGGTGTCGAGGCGGGCCTCACTCACACCTGGGATGCGGAGAAGGTCCCTGTTTCCTGAACGCAGTGACCTTAAATGAGCTGGTTCGGACAAGCGGTCTTTTAAATAAGCTGGGCCGGCACCATGGAGGGCCTTAAAGGTAAGCGACAAGATCTTGTGGATGGCTCTGAGCTCGACTGGCAGCCAGTGCAGGCGCTGTAGAGATGGCGCGATATGGCATCTCAGTGGTGTCCCGGTGAGGAGTCTGGCGGCTGCATTCTGCACTAGCTGGATTTTATGAGTGGTTGACTGCGGCAACCCCACGTACAAAGCATTACAGTAGTCCAGCCGTGATGTCACTGTGGCATGGACCACCGTAGCCAGCGCATCTGATGGAAGGTAAGGTGCCAGTTGACGTGCCTGGCGTAGGTGGAAAAAAGCTCCCTTACTTGTCGCAGCAACCTGGGCCTCCAGTGAGAGTCTCGAGTCTAGTATCACACCGAGACTCTTCACCGACGGGGCCGGGATCAGCGGCTCTCCCTCAAAGAGAGGCAGCGGAATGGGTGGCTCTGGGCGTCCCGGCCATAGAATCTCAGTATTTGATGGATTGATCTTGAGTTTGTATGAGCGGAGCCATCTGGTCACTGCCTCTAGTCCTTGTCTGAAATTTTCAGGCACCGATGTTACACCTGGCTCAAGCTTCAGCAGAAGCTGGGTGTCATCTGCATATTGGTAGCACCCAAATCCAAAACTTCTGGCTATGCTTGCCAAGGGTTGGACGTAGATGTTAAAAAGCGTGGGTGACAAAATGGCGCCTTGGGGGACTCCACAGTCCAGGGTGGATTTCTTGGACACTTGGCCTCACCACTCAACACGCTGCGAACGGCCCCGCAGGAAGGAATCGAACCAGGCCAAAGCTGTGCCTTGAATCCCAATGGCTGATAGTCGCCGCAACAGCAAGTCATGGTCCACCGTGTCGAACGCCGCGGTGAGGTCAAGCAGCACCAGGATAGCCGAACCTCCCTTCTCCAATTGGCGGTGGATGTCGTCCGTAATGGCCACCAGGACGGTCTCGGTCCCGTGTCCGGCGGGGAAACCCGATTGGCAGGGGTCCAGGCTTCCTGAGGTTTCCAGGAACTCCTGTAATTGGATCGCTGCTGCCTGTTCAATCAGTTTCCCGAGGAAGGGTAGGTTTGAGACCGGACGGTAGTTCGCCGGCGCCGCTGGATCCAGATTCGCCTTCTTCAGCAGCGGGCGGACTCTAGCCTCCTTCAGCGCATCGGGAAAAACTCCCAGCTCCAATGAGTGATTTATCAACCCTGTCAGAGTGGCCGAGAGGCTCCCCGCACAGGACCTAATCAGATGGGACGGGCACGGGTCTGTAGAGCAAGTGGTTGCCCTTGCTGCGGCCAGGATTTGATTAATCTCCTCTGAATTCAGGGCCTTGAACTGGTCGAGTTTCAAGCTAGGCGGTGGAGCTGGGTTCTTACCCATCCCGCTCCTCTCCTCAGGTATAGAGGGTAAATCACGTCTAAGGGCAATTATTTTCTCAGTGAAGAAAACTTGAAATTCTTCCGCTGAGATAGCTGAATTTTCATTGTCTCTCGGCAGTGAGTTGGGCATAGCTAGGTCTCGAACGATCTTAAAGATCTGTGCTGGGCGCGATCTTGCCGCCGCTATTAAGGAGGAGTTATAGGTCTTCTTGGCCTCTTTGACCGCCCGTTCATATGACCTGCGCATGTCTCTGAAGGCTGATCTCGACGTCTGAGTTGGTTTCCGACGACGCCACGCTCTCCAGCTGCTTCCGCCTTCGCTTCAGCAGTCGCAGGTCGTCCGTGAACCATGGAGAATGGACTCTTCGTGGCCGGATCAGGCATCTGGGGGCTATTTGGTCGATGGCTTTCGACAAGACTGTATTCCATCTGTCCACCCGTTGATTCAAGGTCCCACCGGGAACTTCCATCGGCTCAATGGCTGCTGCGAAGCAGCTGGGGTCCATATGCCTCTTCTGGCGTGCCAGTATAGGTTTTGGCTCTGGCCTTGCTTGTAGGGGGATTCTGATGTCGACCTTCAGAGTGAAATGATCCGACCAGGGGACCTTCGTTGTTGCTTGCTGCGTAACCCTCAACCCGTACCCAAAGATTAGGTCTAAGGTATGTCCGGCCTGGTTTGTGGGGCCGGACTCCATCAAAATGAGACCTAATGTGTCCATGGATCGGATGAACTCCTTCGCTAGGGGGGATGGCATATTAGCGTCTGCATGGATGTTAAAATCTCCCAAAACAATGAGTCTTGGGAATCTAAGTGTCCAATCCGCGGCAAGATCGAGCAGATTGAGTAAGCTCTCCTTCGGGGTCCCGGGGAGCGATAGATAAGAAGAATCGCTAAGCACTCCTTAGCTTTTAGGGTGATTCCCAAACACTCCATGCCTGTGATATTCGGGGCCTGGATAACTGTCACCGGGATGTCATCCCTAGCTACTATACCCACTCCTCCTCCCCTACCACCAGTTCTCGGTTGATGGAACATCCGGAAACCCGGAGGGGACAGCTCATGGAGAGGTATAGTGTCTCCATTCTGTGTCCAGGTCTCCGTGATGCAGTTAATATCTGCATCTTGCTCTATGATGAACTCATTCAAGGTGGCCAACTTGTTCTGTATCGATCTGGCGTTGAGGAGCAGGAGTGATGAACAGGTGGGAGGTGGTGTCGGGAGGAGCTTTGTTGGGGATGGGTCGCAGGAAGGGGGACGGGTGGTGCTTCCTACTATTCCCATGGTTCCTAATTAGAGGTCGGCCCTTGAGTCCAACTTTCCTTCTACCTGTAACTGTTGGGATTTTTTCTCCGCAGGTTGATGGACTCGTAGAGGGAATGTGGATACTGCTTGACAGTTTTCCGCCTTTGGCCCAAGATCTTGTAGGGCATCCAGTTTGCGGCAGACCCCGTGAAAAGGGGGAGTCGCCGTAGCAGGCGGATTGTCCATATCAGAAGACCTTAGGGGCTTCATAGTTGTAATCTTGTCGCGCTCTATAAATTGGTTGATCGGCTTGGAGGTCGAACCGGTCCGAACTTCCTTCTCCGGATGGCTCTCCTTCCGGCCAAAACCCACCCCCCAGAAGGTCCGTGAGTGAAACGACCTCTTCCGAGTCTCGTTAGCCTTCCCTCTCCTCCTCGGGCCATAGGGAGCCATGTTCTTACAAGGATGGCCACTCTGGCGGCGGCCAGCTCCTACTTGTGGGCCAGCGATGTTCTCCCCTCTATCTCGCGAGGGGGGGCTCCGGACATCTGGCAATGGGCCAGAAAGAACTGATCTCGCGCTGGTCCGGGCAATAAGTGGAGGCAAACAAGGGGCCTATTGAAGAGGAGATAATAAAATCAGTTGGCAATCAGGATAGTGTGCTATTTTGCAGGTGAAGAACTTCTAGTGTTACTAATATTGTATGCCCATTCTAACTTTCTCTTCTTGTTGCAAATTCTGTGGTTATAAAAACAATACTGCTACTCTACAGTGCTATAAATCCTAACATCTTCAGTTGGGTAAGGATAGGAATGGATTCTCTGTGGAAAAAATATCAGCTCCACCTAAACACATTATAAATGCAAGTAGTTCATTGTATAGAACATTTTTTTAAAAAAATCCACCCACCACAAACTTCAAAATGAAATAAAAATGCTAATGAGAGTCAAAAATATTTGCTGACAAGAATTTATTGTGTCAGGAGAGGGAAAGAGGGAAGGAAAGCAATGAGAACAATTCAGTTTACACTGTAAATCTCAAAATGAATAAAAAATTGGATGGATTGAATACAATAAATCAGATCTCCAATTAGAGTCTCAAACCTCTGATGGAATTGAGTTCTAGGACACATGCTTTCATCTTTTTTTGTTTCAAGACTGCTTTTTTGTTTTGAATCATCTTATCCCTTTATTTTTATGGTCTTCTCAGTCTCTGTCGTCTCTGAGAGTGTTTAGTCCATGTAAAGTTCCAAAGTCTAGGCACCTTTATTGGGTCTGGAGATCGGTTTTTGGCCCGTCAACCCCAGTAGATTCATAAATTACCAAACTATAAATAAATAAATACATCAGAAACAAATTGAAAGGAAGTTGTAGAAAATCCACCACTAGTTGTAAAAAGAAATGCCCCCATGGAATATTTGCTCACTTTTTCTTTACCTTTTTATGGACATTTGATCATCAGGTAAAACATCCCTAAGTTGAAATTCTATAGTATATGTTGTGCAACATACAGAGACATTCAAGGGGATAGCTGTTGTGGCTTTTAAAAATGTTTCTGTCAAAACTTTAAAATTTTCCCCAAAATCAGTAGATGTGTGAATCTTTCTGAAACTTGGGGAAATTATGTCCTGGTTATCTTGTGTCATTGTAGACAAGACCAAAGAGATGGCTCTTGTATTTTTTTTAAAAAAATGTTGCTTGTAAAACTGTTTTTACATCCCCAATCAGTGAATGAGTTAACATTTCTGATTTGTTTTTGGTTGGTTTAGTAACAGTAGTAAATGTGTTCTGCAATTGTAGCACTTTTCTAACTAGCTCTAACAATGAGGGAGAAAGGAGCCCATTTTTTTCATTGACCGCACAGGCCTATTAACTTGTATTCTGGATTAACTCTGAGGAAGATTAGTTTTTTATATAACTAATAATATATTCAGTATGATAGGCTGCACACATACTGAATTCCTATTTTATATAATATCAGTACAACCACCGGGTGCGGGAGTAGCTGTGCTCATTTGTTGCAGCAAAAATAAACAATCTTTTGGCATTCTGCAGACGTGCATGTTTTATTCAGCATAGGTTTACATAAAGTCCCACCATATTATCTGAGTGTAGTTTCATATGACATTTATCTGTGATGGAAATGAGGAATATACAGAGGAATGACATGCCAAAATACTCGTGAGTTAAGTTTTTAACAGCAACTGTGCAACAGTTTTTGAGATACCACAGCAATGTATAGCCTATAGGAACATATAGAATACTTTGCAGGCTAGGTCATCCAATATGTCGAATTTGACTGTATGACTCCTGAAATGTATAGTGAAATATACCACAGAAAATATCAAATTCTTCAGGTAAATCCTTTACAAAAATGTTTTGGAGCCTGAAAATGGAAAGCAGAACAAAAAAGTTTATTTATTGGATCATGTTGAGGATATTCTAAGAGTCTGTTGTCTCCTAATAATTAATTGCACAAGGAAAGATACAATGCACAGATTGTGCATGAAGATAGCATATTAATGGGCCTGCTGCATCCCTATATATGCATATGTGTTATCTAGACCTGATAATGTTCAGCCTATTCATTTTAATAACACTTCTAATATCTTTTTGGAGTTAGATAGGCTCCTGAACTTTATGGCACTGCAACTCATAACTGTAAGTTACTTGCTGTTGTTGAAATTAATGGCACAATTCCCATTGACTTCCACAAGATCAGGGCTGGGCTCAATAGCTTTCTCCTTTTCACCCCAACTAAATGTAAATGTAGCACAGGCATAATTCATTTACAACTGCTTTTATTGGAGAGATAAATGAAACCCTGCTGAAAATGAAAGTATTAACTTTCAATAGATCTTCAGCAAATACTTTTTCCATAGAAATTTTTCTCTTCAGATGGGCATTTTATCAGCCTGGGATGGAGACATATTAATAGATTTTCTGTTTGTATATTGCAGTAATAGGAAATTTAATTAAAAACCCTGGCTAATAAAAGTGCAGGGCAGCCAGGAACAATAGCCATAAAATAGCAGTTAAGTTTTAATCAGATGATAGATCAAGGAAGTAAATGAAAAATAAGGTTTAAATATTATTCAAATAAAACGACTTTGCATGTAATCCTCTAGTGTTTCCACAATGACATTTTCAGCATTCCTTGACATTTGTACATAGACACAGAAGCATGTCTTGACCTTAGCCAATATTCTTTTGCATTACCACTTGTCATCTGAATCCACAGCTCAACATGGGTGAGAAATCATGGTAAAAACTGTTTAATGTTTCTACATAAAGTTGCTGTGGAATTAGCTTACAATTCCTGAAAACTTCAGAAACTTAAAAATATCCCTGTTGCTGTTTCTAATACATATTGTTTAACTCAAATGTTACTCAAAAGAACACTGAAAAAATGGGTTGATATATGGATACTCTGGGCCAGATGGTAAGTTGCTACATATATATGTGTGTGTGTGTATATATCACTCAATTGGACACTGACATTTACTAGAAAAGAAGGGTATGGAACAAGAGTCAGAATACTATATTCATTGGTCTGAAATGTGCTCCTTGTTTTCAAAATGGAATATAACAAAACAACTTTAATAACTTCTAATTCAATAGACTATTATATACTGGCAGTCTCCAAATTACGAACAAGAAAGGTTCTGTAGGTTCTTAACTTGAATTTCTATGTAAGTTGGAACAAGTACATTTTTAGCTGTAACTCCAGCCAATAAATATAAATATAGTTATACTGCCTGTACTGTGAATTCATATCTTCACCTTGTTCTGGCATTCACGAATGAAAATTTTAAAATGTTTTGTCCCACCACCAAGCAAGGCTACAACAAGTAATTATGATTGAGTTCCTGCTTCTGATTGTCTTGGTCTCCTTCCCTGGTGGAAAGGTGGTGGAGGAAATGTCATACTCCTGCACTTTGATCCCTAGCTGAACAGATCTTTGTCTTTCAGTGTGATTGCCAAACAAAACAACCGGACCGAACTATCTTAATATTGTAACCTAAATAATATAAGAGAACTGATGCCCACGACTCAGAGAACATATATCTCATAGTATATTCATAGGAAAATGCAAGTAAATCACACCTTATTCACTCATAATAATGTAACAAATTAAATCACAGTGTTTGTACTCACAGCGATGTTACAGAATGGAAATAGCAGTGGAAAATCCGAATTATACAGTCCTGAATCTTACAGTCCCAATTAGGTCAAACTCAAAAGAATTGTAGTCCACAATGGAGTAGTTCGCTGAAGAAGTGAGGAATTCAATCCAAAATCTTACTGTGTCTAATACAAGTCCCAAAGTTCGTAGATGCAGCAAATGCTGGTAGTGGAAACGCTGTGAACTGAGTAATGCAGGAGCCGGGTTGACGGAAGTATCAGGATTCCCGCTCCGTTTCACACTCTATCGCGCTTTATCAAAACCCACATAAATATAAGGCAGCAAGGGGCATCCACTGTGTAATAAACATAAAGGTCCATGTAGTAAACAGACAATCCAACACAAATTAGCAATGGAATAACATAATATTAAGAGAATATATGTACCATCAAAATACAAGCGGTTTGGCCTGTTATCTGGGTTTTCTTTTGGTTTTTTACCCCCAAACAAACCAGAACATTTTACAAAAAAGCCCAGTTAATATAAATCGCAACTTATTGCATGGTTTTACATGGGTTAACATAAAATTATGAATAAGTTGCATCTGGGATACTCAGTATTTCTGAATTAATTTTATTTTTACACCTGAGAGTCAATGCATCTGGCAACATATTTAGGCAAAGGACAATTATTAATCACCTTCTATTATTTCAGTTATGATGTATGAAGTCTTTCACAGTTGTGAGATTTCAGAAGTATTTAAAGCTGATGCTTCCCTCTTGCTAATTTAAAGTCTATTACAAATAGCTCTCTTGAGGAAACAGCACCTGTGTTCATTTAGCAGCTCATGGTCACTCAAAAATTAATTAGCACTTTGTCAATTTTTTGTTTGTTTCCGTCAAAGAATAGTTGCCACTTCATGCTATTCACTTATATTGCCCTTCAACATAACATTTGTTTGCCATCTTTCATTTAAGAACATAATCATGTGCTTAGGAGATGAATATGAACATTTATTTGTTTGGTTTTCCTTTGAAAGATACTTACCAAACCAGAGGAAGGGAAAAACTTTGGGTTTTAAATTGATCCATCTTAGAAATAGGAAAAGAAATTTCTAAAAATAAAGCATGATAATTTTATATCAAATTTTAGACAAGAGTTTAATAACCATAAATACATAGAGGAGATAATGAAGGTATTTTTTTTTAAAAAAAGATGAGATTTTTTATTTGAACCAATATAAGTTTATGGAAAAATATGCAAGCTTTCAAGTTTCACTAAACCTCTGACACAATGCAGTTATTAGTTTAATAAAATATTTTCTGCACATGGCACTGCCTGTATATTCTGCTATAGCCCTCTCTAATTTCTGCTTTAGATACTAGTAGAACAATCCTTGTGCATTTTCTCTGACTGAAAAATGCAGAGGAAAGAACCATTCTCAGACTAAATCTGAGAATAAACAGATTATCTGTGACAAGAAATATATCTAAGCACAATTCTAGGAAACATGGTTTCCTCTGCCTCCACAGGGACAAGGATAAAAAGCAACAGCTAAGGTTGCTCTAGGACACAATTTTATTTCATAACAACCATGGAACAATGAAACCAAACACAGAAAGATGTTATAAATAAAGCACTTTATTTGACCTATAACCTAATATGTGTTGAACCTGGAAAGGAGTAAAGAGGAGAGCAACCTGATGTGGGTCCACCTGAGGCCAGGTGTCAACCCTTGAAAACATCCTCAGGCTCTCCTTGCACAAAACAGGATAAGTCCAGATAAGTATTCATTTGAATCTTGTAGTTCAGAACATCTTTGCTGTAGTCCAGGGGTTCCCAAACTAAGGCGCATGGACCAGATGTGGTCCTCTGTTGGGCCTGTGTCCTCAGCAGGGATTGTGGGCTCTGCTGTGCAGGGGCTTGTGGGATCCACAGTGCATGATGGGGATGGAACTTTTGCACAGGCATGGCAAAGACAGCGTTTGGGAAAAGCTATTAGGGAGGTCAGTTCTCCTGAGAATCATCAGTGCACAGATAAGGCATCTGGCTGTGAGACTTGGGATAGAGAGAAGGAATGTGTAAATTGGCAACTCAAGGTCTCTCCTTCTAACAGTGGTTTCGGTTTGCCAAGTAAGAGAGGGAAATCTAGTTTCTTGATATAGCTATGCCTTGCAGTTTGAATCTCAGATCTAGGTCAACTTTGCAAAAGCTTCATGTGTTTCAAATCTCCTGTATTTTAGTTCAAGTATTCAAGTCTGGACTTTGATTTTTCCTGGAACCCCTTTGGACTTTATCAGCTACTGAATCTTGCCTGCCTTGGATTTATGGAAATCCTTTGGGCTTTACCAGCTACTGGAACCTGCCTGCAGAGTTCCCCTTTCTGTTATTTTTAGGGCATCTGTTTTTAGAAACCACTTTTTCTGTGGTCCTTTTCTCTAATATCCCTCAATTAGACCAGGGTTAAGGCATCAAGCTTAAGAAGCCACTTTTTCTGGGATCCTTTCCCCTAATATCCTTCAACTAGACATGGGGAGGAATTTAGTTTTCTCTTTGGGGACTCAAGACAATCAGACTATCTCCTCCCTTCAGTAAACTACCCCAATATTTAAACAACCCTCCCCCAAACACACACATATCCTCACTTCCCTAGTGAAATAGTAAAAAAAAAAAAGAAGAAGAAGGAATGAAATATATTAAACTAAGAAAAATAAATGAAATTGTCAAAGGAAAAACAAGTGAAGCGATCGCAAGAGCAGCAAAGGCATTAAGAAAGAAAAGGGAGCACATGAGCGGCTTTCTTCTTCTGATTAGCTCAGGCAGGCAGCAGGGCTTGCAGCCTCACAGGGAAACCTGTACTCGCCCGCAGCTGCCTCTCCGCACTCCACGTGTACCCAAAAGAAAGAGAAAGCAGCTGGTGTTGGCAGCCACAAGGTCTGTTGTGGCCAAAACGAATTTGTTGATAGCACCCATGCCGTTAAGAATCGCCAAAAGAACCAAAACTGCCAGAGCCCATTTTGAAAAATGGATCAGTGCAGTCCTATAATATGCTAATATTCAGTTTGTGGTCTACTATGATTTCTTGATCTCTTTCACACACAAACTGATGCTAAATGAGGTGTCAGATACTGTATAATCCTCAGATGTTTCTTCCTCGACCTCCTATAACAGTCATAAGTTAATTTTCTATATTATGTGACATTAAATTGTTCGTTTCTACAGCTGATGGGACTACAAGAAATACAATCAGGTTAAACACATTATAGCAATCATGCAGATTTGTGAGGTTGTGAGTTGTTTCCCAAAATTATTTTTATTCCCATTAACAAAGGCACCTTTCAGTTTATAATTAACTAAATCTCTTAATTAAGCCATCTTATCTTGAGTTCATGATGTTTCAGATAAGGAAATTATCTATATGTCGCTTCTGTGTTGCCTCAACTTTTTATTATAAAAGTAGAACTGCCTAAAGGACATTCTATGAATTAATAAATGCCCTTCCTCACACACAAACAGTTACATTTTCACATTTTACATTTAAGATTTATTTTTAAATTTGAAAACTTTACAAAAATGTCATTTGGATAACAAATTTACATTAGCTAATCAGCCCATTAAATTTAACATTTGTTTGCCTCACTTTTTCTCCTTCCAGAATATCCTTTCCTTGCAAGCACAGATAGGACAAGAAACTTTTAAACAGATGCTATTGGCTTATAGGAGGAAAGGTAGAAGTGAACTTATGCACATATATTATGTCTGGTGGTTGAGTGTAGGCTTGTCACGATGCACGGACTTGACCGGCCCCTTAATCACACACACAGAGACGGACTGAAGGCTAACTACTTTATTGAATATAAAAACAGTTCAAACGATAATGTCCAATAGAATATAAAGGCAATCCAAAAGGCTTGAAGTAACAATGTCCAAGGTAACGTAGCAAATAGGCAAAAAGCTTAGCAAGGCTCCGCAAAACTATGCGGATCAGGAAACAGGGCAAGGCTCCGCACAACCAGGCGGATCAAGAACAAGGCAAGGCAAGGCAAGGCAAGGCTTGATGACCACTGGCTAGCTTAGCCGTGGTCCCACTCCGCTTCACGCCTATTCAGATGAGACGTGGCCGGAGCACTGAGGATTCGTTCCCACGGATCCTTTACTTAATCCTCGGCCGAGGTCCCCGACGCTCTAGGCTTCTTCGTCTCCAATCGCTGCTCACGGACCTCGGCCGGTCTATGCTCTTAGACCATTCCCTTCTGCTAGACTCGATGTTCTGTCTCCTATCAAAGGTTCGACCTTGTCTCTCCGCAGCTGTGTTTCTATCTCCCTGAGAGCTCTCCTCCCTAGCCATTTCCCATGCGCTTTCTTCCATGTTTTCCCCTGGAGGCTCCTGAGAATTCCTTCCTCCCGGGTGTTCATAGCTGCCAGAATCGCTGTCCATCTGCACCTGGTTATCTATGTCTTCGCTAGGCCCAAACAACATTTCCTCCCATGCCAAGCTCTCTGTGGGCGAAAGAGGCCCATCAGGGGAAAGCTGCCCTTCGCCCCAGTCATCTAGCTCATCCTCTGAATCATGTTCTGGCACTGCTGGTTCTAATGCTAATGGGACCCCAGGTCCTGACCCCTGCCCTCCAGGCACAAACGAGAACTGCTGTGCTACACTATCCCCCCCTCAGGGCCCCTCCTAGGCCGCCCTCGAGGCTTGGGTTTATCAGGGTACTTGCGATGAAACCGGGCCACAAGGTCCGGGGCATGGACGTCACGAGCCCGCGTCCAGGAACGCTCTTCCGGCCCAAAACCTTTCCAGTCGATCAGATACTCCAGCTTCCGGTAGCGGATACGCGCATCCAGGATGTCCTGCACCTCCAACTCCTCCTCGCCGTCACGCATCACAGGGGGAGGGGGCGGCTGCGTCACATCAGGCCGCACCCCCTTCGCCGGGCGGAGCAAAGAACGGTGAAACACAGGGTGGATTTTCATGTCCGCTGGAAGTTGCAGTTTGAAGGAAACAGGCCCCACCTTCTCCAACACTTTGTAAGGTCCCAGAAATCGGGCATCCAACTTGCGGCTAGGTCTCTGTGTGGGCAGGTTCTTGGTAGACAGCCAAACTTTATCCCCCACCAGGATCGCAGGGCCCTCCTGGCGCCGCCGATCAGCCATCCGCTTATAATCCGCTTTAGCCTGGTCCAATTGAGTGCGCAGCAAGTCTTGCAATGCAGTGAGCTCCTGAAGCCAATCTTTCGCTTCCGACGCCCCTCCGGACGGGTCCACCGGAGGGTAGAAGCGAGGGTGGTGTCCATAGTTGGCAAAGAAAGGAGTCTCCTTGATGGATTCGTGCGTCGCGTTGTTGTAGGCAAACTCCGCCAGAGACAACAAGGACGCCCAGTTGGTTTGCTGATAGTTGACATAGCACCGTAGGTACTGTTCCAAGGTGGCATTGACCCTTTCGGTCTGGCCGTCGGACTGGGGGTGATGGGCCGTGGACATCCGCACATCAATCCCCAGCAACTTCTGGACAGCCTTCCAGAACTGGGAAGTGAACTGGGTGCCGCGGTCGGTTACCAAACTCTGTGGCAGTCCATGCAGCCGGAACACATGTTGCACAAACAGATCAGCAGTCTCCTTGGCAGTAGGCACCCCCACACAGGGAATGAAGTGTCCCATCTTGGTGAAACAGTCCACCACGACCAGGATCGTGGTGAAGCCCTTGGACTTAGGCAAGTCGGTGATGAAGTCGGCCGAAATCATTTTCCAGGGAGCGGAGGGGGTCGGAAGCGGCTGAAGCAAACCGGCCGGCTTGCCCCGGGTTCTTGGCCCACTGACATACAGGGCAAGAGCCCACATAGTCCTCCCATCCCTCCGCACCTTAAGCCACCAAAAATCCCGTAGAACCAATTGCAGGGTCTTGAACAGCCCAAAATGACCAGCGGCCCGACTATCGTGGCAAAGTTTGAGAATGTCCTCCCTCTCGGGCCCGCGGGAAAACATAGACAGAGTCACGGTGGTAGAGTACCCCGTTCTTTACCTGGAAAGGGGCTTGCACCCCCTTGGTCAGCTGCTCTTGCACCCACGGATCAGTCCGTTGGCGCGCCTGGACCCGCTCACTCAAAGGCCTCTTGTCCCTAGGAGCTGGCGGGGCCACAGGAGGGTTCACAGGGGCCGCCCAGGCCGCAGCAAAGTTCTCCGCTTTCAGGAGACGGGCCTCAGAAAGCCCCTCACCGCCACGAACGTACTGCGGCTTCCGAGACAGAGCATCAGCTTGCTTGGTCTGCTTGGGGGTCACATAGTGGATGCGGAAATTGAATCTCTCAAAGAACAGGGACCATCTCTGTTGCCTCTGGTTCAATTTGCGCTGGGTCTTCAAGTGTTCCAAGTTCCGGTGGTCAGTGTGCACCTCCACCGGAAACTTAGCCCCTTCAAGCAGATGTCGCCACACTTCAAAAGCCACCTTGATGGCCAGGAGCTCCTTCTCCCAAATGGTATAGTTCTTTTCCAGAGCCGTGAGCTGCCGGGAGTAGTAGGCGCAGGGCAACAAATCCGTTCCCTGCGGTTGTAGCAGGATCGCTCCCACCGCCACATCCGACACATCGGCCTGCACGATAAACGGGGTGCGGGGATTGGGGTGCCGCAGGAGCGGCTGTGTGGTGAACAGCTGCTTCAGTTTCCGAACCCCACGTCCGCCTCCGGCGTCCACCGGAATGGCACCTTTCCCGCAGGCACTGGGTGATCGGATCAGCCCACTTGGCAAAGTCTGGACGGAACTTTCTGTAGTAGTTGGCAAAGCCCAGGAATCTTTGAAGGTCCTTTTGCTGGCTGGAGCTGCCCAGTCAGCCACAGCTTGGACCTTGGTGTCATCCATGGCAATGCCCGTTGGTGAGATACGGTAGCCCAGAAAGTCCACCTCACGCAGATCAAAAGCACATTTCTCCAGGTTAGCATAGAGCCCGTGGGGCTCTGAGTCTCTGGAGCACTTCCTTGACATGGCGGTCATGGGTCGCCTGATCCGGAGAAAAAATGAGCAGGTCATCCAGGTAGACTGCCAGATAACGATCCAGCAGGTCCCGGAAAATGTCATTCATGAAATGTTGGAAACAGGCTGGGGCATTGCACAAACCGAATCCCATCACCAGGTATTCGAAACTGCCCCACTTGGTCTGGAAGGCTGTCTTCCATTCGTCGCCCTGGCGAATCCGGACAAGGTTGTAAGCGCCCGCAGGTCCAGTTTAGTGAATACCTTGGCTCCCCGCATCCGCTCCAAGAGCTCGGGGATCAGGGGGAGGGGTCGCGGTTCTGAACCGTGATCGTGTTGAGTTCTCGATAGTCCTTGCAGAGCCGCAACTCCCCGATTTCTTTTTTGAAAAGAATGGGCGCCCCAGCCGGGGACTGGGAGGGCCGAATGAAGCCCTTCCGCAGATTCTCATCCAGGAACTCTCGGAGAGCCTGTTGCTCTGGTTCCGAGAGAGGGTAGAGTCTCCCCCGCGGGATAGGGGCTCCGGGTTCAAGTTCAATGGCACAATCGTAGGGCCGGTGGGGAGGCAAACGCTCTGCCTCCTTCTCGCTGAAGACGTCCCAAAATCCGGCATATTTCTTGGGTAGTGTGGCCACCGTTTTGACTTCCTGAGCCTGGCAAGCCCGGGCCGTCAGACAGTGACTCTGGCAGTGGTCGGAGGAAAAAAACGAGCTGTCTCCTGGACCAAGAAATCTGGGGTCATGGAGGGCGAGCCACACAATGCCCAGGACAATGGGGAAAATCGGGAGCTTGGTCACAAGAAAAGAAATGTCCTCTTTATGGGAGCTGGTCCACATCTTGGTAGGGGCGGTATATTGAGTCACAGCCCCCGTCTTCAGGGTTCTCCCATCAATAGTCTGTACACCCTTTGGCTCTTGGAGATCAAGAAATTTTAATCCAGCAGACTTGGCATAGTCTGCATCAATGAAGTTGTTGGTGGCCCCCGAGTCAATCATGGCATGAACCATCATCGGCCCCTTCTCGGGCGACCACAGGCCAACCATTACAAGGAACAATTGTCCAGTCTTGGGTTCAGGGGGAAGAGTAGCGACGGCGGCCGAGTGAGCGAACCCTCTTACACTCGGCCGGCCCCTTCCCCGTCGCCTGGATGGCTTCTTCGGCCTCCGGGACCCTCCCAGTGCGGCAGAGGCGCTAGGGGTCTGTCCGCGTGGCTTTTGGGGCACTCTCTGGAAAAATGTCCGCCCCCCCCCCCCCGCAGTACCAACACAAATTCAGACGCTGTCGCCGTGCTTTTTCGGCCTGGTCTACCTTGGGCCGCACCGTGCCTAACTGCATGGGTTCCGGCTCATCCGAGCCCGCTGGTGGCGTAGCGAGCTGCCGGGGCAAGAACTGTCCAGCCCCTGCCTCCTTTCGCGCCGCCGGCTTCTCCACCACACTTTTGTCCCATCGCCTCCGGGTTTGCAGCCCCGCTTCGACACGTAGGCTCAAGGTGATCGCTGCCTCCAGATCCGCGGGTCGTGCATGCTTCAACATCTCTTGTTGTAACTCCGTGGTCAGCCCCGCGATGTAGTGGTAACGCAAAGCCGAAAGGTTCCACTCCACCTGGGCAGCCAGCACTCGAAAACGAGAAATGTATTGAGACAGGGACAAGTCCTTCATCGTCAGCCGGGCTAAGTCACGCTCGGCCAACTCTTCATTCACGGGTGGTCCCCAGGTCGCCCGGATAGCATCTATGAATGCCCGTAGCGTGATTACCTGGGGGACTGGGCCCGGATCAACGAAGTAGCCCACGCCGCTGCCGTTCCTCCAGCAGGTTAAAAATAAACCCCACCTTGGCTCGGTCGGTGGCAAACTCGTTGGGTCGCAGCTCCAAATACAGGTCCACCTGGCAGAGGAACACCTCAACTTGAGCGGGGTTGCCCCCGAAGCGGGCAGGCGCGGCCACTCCCGGGTGGCGCCCGGCTCTGGTCCGCAGCTCTCCCACCTCCTGTTGTAACGCCGCCACTTGCGCGTCCGACAGGTTGGCCATGGCTGCTACCGCCGTGGGCGCTTCTTTCGGCGTCCCGTGGTGTGATACGGGGTTCAGGAGTGCTCGGCCAATTGTCACGATGCACGGACTTGACCGGCCCCTTAATCACACACACAGAGACGGACTGAAGGCTAACTACTTTATTGAATATAAAAACAGTTCAAAAGATAATGTCCAATAGAATATAAAGGCAATCCAAAAGGCTTGAAGTAACAATGTCCAAGGTAACGTAGCAAATAGGCAAAAAGCTTAGCAAGGCTCCGCAAAACTATGCGGATCAGGAAACAGGGCAAGGCTCCGCACAACCAGGCAGATCAAGAACAAGGCAAGGCAAGGCAAGGCTTGATGACCACTGGCTAGCTTAGCTTCGTGGTCCCACTCCGCTTCACGCCTATTCAGATGAGACGTGGCCGGAGCACTGAGGATTCGTTCCCACGGATCCTATACTCAACCCTCGGCCGAGGTCCCCGACGCCTAGGCTTCTTCGTCTCCAATCGCTGCTCACGGACCTCGGTCGGTCTATGCTCTTAGACCATTCCCTTCTGCTAGACTCGATGTTCCGTCTCCTATCAAAGGTTCGACCTTGTCTCTCCGCAGCTGTGTTTCTACCTCCTGAGAGCTCTCCTCCCTAGCCATTTCCCATGCGCTTTCTTCCATGTTTTCCCCTGGAGGCTCCTGAGAATTCCTTCCTCCCGGGTGTTCATAGCTGCCAGAATCGCTGTCCATCTGCACCTGGTTATCTATGTCTTCACTAGGCCCAAACAACATTTCCTCCCATGCCAAGCTCTCTGTGGACGAAAGAGGCCCATCAGGGGAAAGCTGCCCTTCGCCCCAGTCATCTAGCTCATCCTCTGAATCATGTTCTGGCACTGCTGGTTCTAATGCTAATGGGACCCCAGGTCCTGACCCCTGCCCTCCAGGCACGAACGAGAACTGCTGTGCTACATCATCTGAGGGCTCTTACACACAGCCATATAAATATCAAGGCAGATAATCCACAATATCTGCTTTGAACTGGGTTATCTGAGTCTACACTGTCATACCTATAATCCAGTTCAATATGGATTTTATACAGCTGTGTGGAAGGGGTCCAAGAAACATAGTAGGGCAACTTCTAAGCTGATTCATCAACTTCTTGTGGTCTGGTTACTGGAAGCTCAAGTGCCCAAGCCTAATGAGACAAGAAAAATGTACTTATCTCATCCTACATTGTGATGTAGCCAAATAAACCTGTTCAAGCTGCTTACCTGTCATTTCATATTTTTATCCGGTACTTGAATGAAGGGGAAAAGGTTTCCATGCAATTCTTGATGTCATGTTCCCACACCATGGCAGTCCAACACAACACAACCTCCCTTTCTACAAAATATGTTTTTGTCACAAGGACATCCATTATGAATTAACAGGAATTTATTTGGTTAGAATTTCTTTGGCAATTGGAAATATAGAATAATGCGAAAGAGAAACAATGGTGTTGAGATTAATTAAGGTAAACAAAAAAACGAAGTGACAGTATTGTATGAAAAATTTCTCATCAAAATAGCTATACCTATTATACTGTCAGCCTACTAAAGCCTTAGTGGGCCATGAACTCTGTGTATATTCATTATCTATTGTCATTGAATGCCATATTGGAAAAAAAACCCCATGCACAAAGCTAGCTTTCACTCTTTGGAAATAATAGTTGTTTGTTAAAACTTCATTTTGCTGATTTATTCTCCTGAGGTAGGATTTTAGCTACAATTCACTAGGGAGATGTCATTTTGTTTTGTTCTTTTCATCTACAAGGTTTTCAAAAACCACACTGTCAAAACAGCATTCTAGGTCATTATAATTACCAAAAGTCAAATTACATGTTCCTCAGAAATAAGGAAGATGGGAAATTCAACAACAGAATGGCAAGTTCATGTGAACAAATGGATTGCAGAGTGTGCAGAGCTTTTATGCTCTGCTGGAGTAAATAGGAACGTTCACATGAATGCATGTTCTGGATCAAGGTACTTTAATAATGCCTGTGCAATGCATTCACTCAGGGAGAAATGTTCTAAAATTAGACAGAGATCTACCTGTATGTGGTGACATGGATGAAACTATCTTTGACAGTAACAATGATGAGTAGATGTTATACCCATTCAAAAATACTTCTGGAATTCCTCAAGCAACAACATAGCTTTCTGCAAAAAAAAAGAAAAGAAAAAAAGAAAAGAAAGAAAGCATAAATCAATAATTTTAAAATAAAACACAAAAATGCATGCCCTGAATCCGGCATGAATTCCATCCTGGAAAAAGGTGGGATATAAACGCATCAAATACATACATACATACATACATACATACACAAATTACTATAAGCAGCAACCGTAATAGCACCCAGAGACTATTTCATACTCCACAATAAAAAGCATAGCATTTCACTTTTATGGCCATGAGTAATCCTGGAGTTAGATGAGGCACTAGAGCTCCCTACCTGAAACTATAAATGCCCCTCCCTAAACTCCAAAGCTCAAGATTTCATGATAGTTAAACTGAAATGTCACTATTATAATTGTGTAGTGAAAAAAAGTCCTAATTTTTCAAAAAACCCTGTCTTGTGATGTAGATAATTTCTCCTCCTGCTGTAGGCTAATGTGATACATGTGCATGTGTAGAACTAAATATGAATAAGCTTGTCTTTTCACATATGTCAGACATATAGGTGTTTGGGACAGTGGGGGACATGATGGTAGGGTTAGCATATGAAGAAGTGTTCTCTTTCCATGTGATTAACACAATGGGGGTACTTGTCAAGTCTAAGGATGAAAGCTGCATTCCATGGCCAACAAAATTTGGCAGTATTGCGACATCCAGAAGAGGATATTTCTGACTTCCAACTGTGGGAGGGAAAACATATGAAAATGTACACAGGGAATAGGGACCTTGTTTTATAGGGGAACTATGGCACCAGAAACACCCAGGCATGTGATCTACTTCTGAAACACACATACGCTGTCAACCCCAGGTTAACTTCTGTGTGAGGACAGCTACTTCTTAAAATATTACTAAATATTTGTCTCCTTTATTTGAAAAAAGCGATCTGATTGTTGTCTACCTTTTGATTTTTAGTGCTCTCTTTTTTGACTTCTGATAGCACTATTGTTATTTGAATTTTATATTCATAATATTTTTAGACAACCTGAACAGCTCAAACATTCTCCTTTCAGTGTATTTGATATCCGATAGCTGCCAAATCCTTCTAATCTTTCCTTAGCCCCCTTGCAACTATACATAATAACATACTATACTACTCATGATAAAGATCCATTCCAGTGGTCTGTAACTTCCAGAGCTAGTATTATGCACCTTATCAGATGGCCATTTGCAAAGTGGAAGACAGTGGAGGAAATCATGGGGCAGTGGAGGGAACTGTCATACTGTGTTCACTAACGTCAGGGTCCGCGGTATCACTTCCCATGATGTTTCCCTGCTGTCCCCCACTTCCTCTTCAGCTCCTCTGGCTTTTTTCTATGATGAGTCAGGTGTATATCCAACTTCTCTGTGCTCTGTTACCACAATGTTTCTAGTACTGAGCCCCACAGAATCCCACTTGAAGGAGCCCTACGCCATGTGATGAGCTCCAGGGGACTCCGTGCCTGTAGCAGAGAGAAATGGGCAGAAGACACTTCTCTCCCTGCATATGATTACTTCAAGTTCAGCACCATATAAATTATGACAACATTTAAAACACATACAACCTTCCTTCTGCCTTAAAGAAAATCCATTATCTTTTCTCTTATATACACTAAAATAATACAATTAGTTTCCCAAATATCTATTCAAAAACATAAGCCAGAAAGGCTATTAAACAAATTTGAGAATGAGGACTTTATCACGTGTAAGAGGCAAATTAGCACTGAAACAAGACCATTGCTATTGGCGATGATCCCTATCGCACAATGCTATTATGAATGTATCATTGCCATTCTGCTATCTCCCCATGATAAATCCATCAATATCTGCAGATCATGCCAAGTTCCTATCACTTACCTGTTGTAATGAGGCCATCCCACTTCTTTGGAGTAACATGAAACACTAGGCTATGTTTCTGAATAGATATTTTACTTTTGCAACTAAAAAATATGTTGTGGTCCACAAAACTTTATTTATAATTGCATTTGTTAGTATTTAAGGCCTTAGAACACTACTGGCTGTTTAAATTCCAAACTAGAATAGAATAGAAGGCAGAGATATGTAGACAGATTTGCTCAGAAGTAATTTTCAATACCTGCAAACAAACCTGTTTCTAGGTTGTTGTGAGTTTTCCAGGCTGTATGGCCATATTCCAGAAGCATTCTCTCCTGATCTTTTGCCCACATCTATGACAGGCATCCTCAGAGGTTTTAGATCTGTTGGAAACAAGGCAAGTGAGGTTTATATAACCATGGAATGTCCAGGGTCAGAGAAAGAACTCTTGCCTGCTTGAGACAAACATGAATTGGCCACCTTGATTTGCCTTTAATGGCATTGTAGCTTCAAAGCTGGGCTGATTGCTGCCTGGGGATCCTTTGTTTGGAAGTGTTAGCTGGCCCTGGTTGATTCTTGTCTGGAATTCCCTTGCTTTTTGGATGTTGTTCTTTACTTACTGTCCTGATTTTAGCACTGTTTAAAACTGGTAGTCAGATTTTGTGCATATTCATGATTTTTTCCTTTCTGTTGAAATTGTCCACATGCTTGTGGATTTCACTGTGTAGTCTGATATGGTAGTTATTAAAGTGGTCCAGTATTTATGTGTTCTCAAATAATATGCTGTGTCCAGGTTGGTTCATCAGGTGCTCTGCTATGGCTGACTTCTCAAGCTGAATTAGTTACATTGCCTTTCATGTTCCTTGATATGTGTTTGGGCACTGTGTTTGTGGTCCCTATGTAGACTTGTTCACAGATGCATGGTATACGGTACACTCCTGCAGAGGTGAGAGGATCCCTCTTGTCCTTTGCTGAACATAGCATTTGTTGGATTTTCTATGGAAAAAACTGGCTTTGAGATAAGAGCAATTTGAGCTAAGAGCTTTGTCACAGAATGAATTAAATTCTTAACTCAAGGTATCACTGTAGTCTATTCTGCAATCAGGTATAGGAGACAAATTAATCACATTTCCCGTATTGGAGGTTAACTAGCAGTCCAATCAGCTCTTCTATGTGGAATAGAGCAGTGAGCCATTGGCAAGAAAATATCTTGTCTCAGCACTAAGCAAAAAGCACCAGGACTCCTGGATGGATGAGAAGTCTGCAGCAGGCAATAGCTGTTACTCAGTTGAAATGTTCTTTGCCACTACAGTTCCATCAAATATATACCCCAACATATTTGATTTTCCCCCAGGAAGAAGGAAACAGCATTGCATTACACTCAAAGCTGCTTCCTTCTGTACATTTTAGTCAGGTTTTTTTTATTATGCAGCCACAGTGTTTCACTACAACTAATACAATTGAAAAGTGTCTTCACAAAGTGTCAGACCTCTCAACCTCTGAGGATGCCTGCCATAGATGCAGGCGGAACTTCGGGAGAGAATGCTTCTGGAACATGGCCATACAGCCTGAAAAAATCACAACAACTTGGTGATTACGGCCATGAAAGTCTTCGACAATACATTGTTTTTTACTAAATTGTTAAGTACCCAGGAGGGTTTGCTAAATCTCAAAACTTTTACATACAGTAAAGCAGACTTTCTCAAGCTTTCAGTATTCTACATATATTTTTAAGGTGTTTTTTTTTTTTGCTTTTGCTCATTCAGAGCCAGAATTACTGCAGCAAATTTCATTACGGAGCCTCTAAATAGCCTTAAAAAAAAACAAAACATCACAACAGCACAGTAATGACCTTCAGGTATTTATGTGCTTTAGACAAAAGCCTGCATGAGATTCAACATAAAATATCAACACTGAAGAAGATAAGATGATATTGTGACATTCAATGAATTTGGCTGGTGAAAACAAATTCAGACTTTATTATCTCATAAGGATTAGGTAAAACAAAAGGCAAAGGGTAGAATGGTATGAGCCCTCTATCCACGGGACTAGTATCTCTAGTTTCATTCATCCATATATGAAAGAAATGTCCTCTCTAGATATTTTCTAGATCCTCCAGAATGTCTTTATGGCATTCTTGGGCTAGGGGACCTACTTTTCAGTCAAACTCACTATTATCCACAGTTTCACTTATCCACATGAAGGATGTTATAAAATTCCATATCTTTTGAACAATTCTGATCCATTCTTTTGTGAGACTGTTGCAAATTGTATTCTAGAGGTTAGTAACCCTTAATGATGTCTTCCTTTTTATTTGTGACTTCCTCTTGTTTTATATGCTTGTGTTGCGATTTTGTTGTTATATGCCAATAATGTCTATCTGTGTGTGTATCCACATGTAATACAGAAGTATATTTCCCATAGTTATGGGGGTTATATTTTACTCACAAAGCCCAGTCCTAGTGGCAGTTGGTAGCTACAGTCAGTGGATGGTGAATCTAATGTGGCTTTTAGTTTGAACTTTGTTGAAATTTTACAAGATGCTGAACCTATTTTGGGGATAACTTTGGACAACGCTTTTAAAAGTTTGTCTGAAGCCCAGAGAAAATTCACTGGCCCACTGAAATAGAAGCCACCAGGTTTGGTAGCTCTCATTTGTGTTGCACTATATAGCTCTTTCCTCCAGGTAGCAAAGTTTACAGAATCACAAGAATGTGGAAAACAGACATAGTCAAATCCACAATAAGATTCCCAGTCTGCAGACTAGTTACTTTATGATACATGTTGAACCTCCCTTATCAAGAAATCCAAAAACCGAAATACATTCCAAAATCTGAAATTGTCCAGATGGGTGGCTGAAATAGTGACTTTCTGATGGTTACATAAACTTTGCACTTTGTAACAAGAATAATAATGTATACATTTACCTCTGTCAGCTGCAGCTTCCCATGCAGGGACATGAGAGAAGCCTCCCACAAGGTTGGTTAAACATCAAAACATCCCGGTGTCCCTTGAACAATATACTAGCAGACAGTCAATTCTCTCAAACCAGAAGCAACTTGTAATTTCCCAAGTCGCTCCTGACATGATTTTTTTTACCTTTGAGCTATTTGTATAAGTTACATAAGAAACATAAATGAATTTCATGTTTAGATTTCAGTCCTATCTCTATGATATCTCATTAAGCAAAAATAGATAAATACAACTATTACAAAATAATAACAGTTAATAAGAAATCAAGAACATTTTTGTTCGGGACCCACCTACCTTCGTGACCGCATTTCCATCTACAAATTCAGGTGATCTCTTCGATCATCTGGAGAGGCCCTGTTCTCACTCCCACCCCCTTCACAGGTGCAATTGGTGGGGATGAGGAAGAGGGCCTTCTCTGTGATGGCCCCCCAACTCTGGAACTCGCTCCCTAAGGATATCAGACAAGCACCCACATTGGCAGTTTTAAGGAGGATCTTGAAAATGTGGCTGTTCCAATGTGCCTTCCTGGAATAAAGTAAATAACACCCTGCTCTGATCAACCTTTGCAAAATGTCCTCAGAAGCACTTTAATCACCTGTTGGGTTATTTGCTCTACATTATCTTCTAAAAACCCTCCAATGACATACATTCTACCTCTGTTCATACCCAGTGTTATTTATTTAAATATTTTAATAATCTACATCTGGCCCAGCCATAATGTTTTAAAACTATGTTGTTGTTGTTTATTGCTTATTGAAAGTTATAGTGATTGTATTGTTTTATTTGCTGTTGTGTTATTTTACTATGTGTTGTTGGGCTTGGCCTCATGTAAGCCGCCCTGAGTCCCTTCTGGGAGATGGTGGCGGGGTATAAATAAAGTTTAATAATAATAATAATAATAAATTGTTAGCTGCCTTGAGTCCCCATGGGAAGAAAGGCATGGTATAGATAGATAGATATAGATACATCAACTTTTAAATAATATAGGGGTAGTTCTCCACCAGTTAGTGAAATCACATCCCATAGTAATAAGTGAACGAAAAAGTTATGGTTACACCACAAAAGGAATCACATTATCCTTTCTTAATAGCATTGCAACTTCTCTGAGTCATTCTCTGCTCTGCTGATAAACCTCTATAAACAAATTCTTCTTATCTTTTGTTATTTCTAGCCCAAGTGCTTCTTCTGCCCCACAACTAAAAAATCATTAAGGGTGATGTAGAGGATCAAAGTTAATCATGGTAGGGATTTAAACAGCTGGAATTTATACAATACAATGATATTGTTCAATCAATGGTGATTCAATTGAATATCATATTTTAACAAAAGTGAGATCTAATAGCACAAGGCAATGTAATTTGCCTTGCTTTTCAATGAGCACAGGTTAGGAAATATACATGCAGGAAATCTGCCTTTGTGAACAGAAGGCCACAAAAATCAGAGGTGTGACTAAATGACCTCTACAATGTCTTCACACTTTTTATGGGCAGAGAAATTGCAGGAAACATTTCTCTTATTTTCTCAAGTGAAGAGAACTTTGGGGAGCTTTCTCCAGGATCAAACTACCATTGTTCTTCACTAATTTTGTTATTGAAAGTAGCAGCAAACAATTTTACGAGTTTTCATTCCACTTTGAGAAAATGATCAGAAACTGCACTATTGTAAAAATTATTAATAGCTTGAGGCATTTTACACATTGCACTTTTGTGCAGAAAATGGCATTCTCTACACAGGAGAAAAAGCATTGTTGAAATCCAGGAACATATCCCCTACGGATATGGAGGGGTGAAAGTTGTGTACAACCTCCTGGTCATGTTCTTTTTCCTAAAGCAGCAGAAGATTTATTTGTTTTATTTACTTCATTTATATACTGCTTTTCTCACTCAAAGTGGTTTCTAACATATTCACAGCAAAATTCAAAACCTTACAAAACATGAAAACCTAACACAAAACAACAGTAACGTAAAACTAGCAATTAAATCATAAACTGTAACTATGTTAAAACATTTAAACAAGGATTAAAACATATTAATATAAACATTAAAATCACATAATCCAGAAACATGGACTAGGCCATTCCAGTATCAAATAACAATCACACATAATCTGTGTTCATTTCTTGTCCTGCTTACTGCCCAAATGCTTGGTACCACAGCCATGTTTTTGCTTTTTCCCCCCTGAAGGCCAAGAGGGAGGGTGTTGATCTAATTTCATTGGGGAGGGTGTTCCACAGATGAAAATCAGAATAACTCTCCCCTATTCCCAGCTAGCTTTATCATTTGCATGACTTCCCTTCAGTTATTTTTAAATGGCCATGGTTTTACCTCTCAGTCTTCACATATCCAAGCTAAAGATGCTTAGCTCCCTAAGCTATTGCTCATAGGTGTTAGTTGCCAGACCTATAATCCCCCAAATCTATCCCGGTTTTTAATTATCCTTCTCAAACTGTGGTTCTCAAAAATGGACACAATGTAGTCTAGTGCATTGGAGATCCTGCACTGGGGAGAAGGTTGGACTTCCAAGGTCCCCTCCAGCTTTATGATTCTATGAAACAAATGAGGTCAACAGACTTTTGCACAGCTCTGCTTCAAATGAACTTGGCTTCTCCAGGCATCAACAACAGAAAGTATAAATATTCAAATAAAAAAATGTGACTGTTCAGGATGACATTTTGGAAATCTGACAGAATGTAAAGCTCAGAACATTCTTCCGACTAGAAAAATAAGGCAGGGAGGTCTTTAAAATACTATTGGCTAAAATAGAAGGGGGGAATGCCCAGGGTATAATGTAGTATTGGCAGGAAGATTAAGTAGGTGACCTTATAGATCTTTACCTTTCTCTAACTTCTATCATTTTGATCCTACACTATGTAGTCATGCAGTTAATGTGACATCAATCATTACATTGCTGTTTTAAAACTCCTGGCAGATTGAGTTAGCTTGCAGAGAAATTTACAAGCAAGCACAGAACTGAAGAAAGCACCCCTCCTCTCTTTCAAATGGATCCTTAAATGCAAGCTATATATGCCTTTGAACATATGATTAAAGCTAGAGCACTAAAAGGCTTCAAAGTGGCAGGTTGTGTCCCTCATGCCTTAATATCACATGGCCCCATTATGATCAAATTTTGTTTGATAGGTTTTGCACTGTTCTGAAGAAACATTGTTGTTTTGCAAACTGACCTCTGTCATGCTTTCTTCTTTTAATAGATGAAGCTTGGACTGAGCTATTGCTTTTTTGTAAATCACGTCATTTAGGATAATTGGCTGCTAAGATTTGGCTTTGTATATAAAACCTATGTCAAAAATAGGTATTAAGCTGATTTCTTTTCAGCCAACTGACCTCTTTCACTGCTTTACAAGTAAACCATCTAAAATAACAGAAATGTGAGACTATGAGCTGAACAGCATTGGAACTCTTCCAATAGGGGAAAAATAGCTAGCTTATACAGAAAGTGTTTCCAGATGAAATAGGTCATACTGAACTTGTGGCAGAACTGGATCATTGCATTTGCAGCTAATTACCAACTCGGTGGATATAGTGGGATGAAATATGAACAAAGATTTCATTTGTAAAATGAATGAATTTGTCAGAAAGTACATACAAGTGAATACAAAGCTAGTTATATTTTACTTTTACCCGTGCTTCGGGCAGCGTATAAGTTGTTTTTTTTATTTTTAAAAAAGCAATCTTGTACATTTATGAAATTTAAAGTTCATTTCTTTTTTAAAGTAATGGAAACTTTCCCACAAAGAGACCAGTTAATTTAGACATTTACTAAACAGCATTGTACACAATTTATATACTGCCAATAGAATACAAATGACACATTTGGGAATGTGAGCAGTTCTCCTCTGAACAGGGCAACTTTAGATCCTCAGTCTGAAATATACTGTATATATTCCCTTTCAACTCAGCACCACAAAGTAATTTCTAGGTAAATGAAGTAGACTCTCTGTAGGTTCTGTTTTGAAGTAGAAATTTAGTAATTTAATAAAGTGTTTCTGAGTAGTTAGATTTTAAACAATCATATTGCATTTTAATATATAGCGAAGTTTTCAGGATAAAAACTCTTTTTAGCTCTGTTTCAGTGCACTCTACTCCTTTAATAAAGATGCTTTGCAATCTGCACACAATACCCTACTTTCATCAATTGTAGAAAATAAAGGCAAAGGGATGATACAAATGTAGAAAGTTCAGGAATCTTTCTACATTAATATTCTAGGACAGCACTAAAACACTCAACAGAACTCATTAAGAACATTTTTACTGTTTAAATATATTTGGTAGTTGCAGACAATAAATTGGTAAATTGTAAAACATTTCATCTATCATTAATGTGCATATTCCAATCTGCCTGCCTTTTAATGGACTAATATCCCTTAGGTTCTGTGGAAATTGCCATTTTAAAAGCTTGTAGAAATGTTTTACTAAAAATTGTTCCATTTAGCTCACACACAAAAAGTAGTCTTCTAGAGACAAATACAATAAAAAGATTATCTGTTCCATTAACGTTAGAGAAGGCAATTATCATTTGGTCCAAAAGAGTTTTGAACTGAAGTAATTATATTTGGAGCTGGGTGGCATTGCTGTGCTTCCAATGAGACACTTTCACATTTACTGGCATTCAATAAAGAGAGAGAGAAAATAAAATGTAGACATTTCCTGTTCTCTTGCAGGATGCTGAATTATTCTGATATCATCTTTGACTATTTCCCCCTCTTTTCCATCAGATTGATTCTATTGCTAGACTATAATTTCCCCATTTTAATATTGTATATTCTTTATTTTTCTACTTAAAAATGCTTATTCAGTCTTTAGTTGTTTCTTATTTGATTGTATCTGCCTTTCCAGTGAGTCTTTTTAAACTTTTAGCAATATAATCTTATGATCAAAAGCTAACAGTTTAGAAATAAAGTTAAGACATGTTGGCTAAAGCACCCCAATACAGAGTAGCAAATATTACTTTTCAGCACTTTTAAACATGTACCCCAAGGGCAGCAATTCTATTTACTGGGGAAACAGAGGAGTAGTGATAACCAATCTTGAAATAATGAGGCCAGACACCGAAAAATGGATTAAACAGGGGCCATTTTGTTTTACTAATAACCTATTTAAGTGTGTTGTGTCTTTGGATAAGCAAAGAAATGTGGAGCAAACTCAGATCAGGTATCATCCCGTGACCACTTTTCAGACTACTCCTTGCAAAAAAACACATCACCCTGCATATAATCCAAAACTATGGGTTGCTTACCCCAACTGGTCATTCCTGAAATATCAACCCAGAGCACACACTCCCAAATTATAGAACTTCGTAACAGAGAGAAAACTTCCTGATAAGTCCCAAGGACAGTCTCCTTCACAAATATTTGGGTCCCATGAACTAAGACCCTGTTCCAGAGCTTCACCCTTCATACACAGAGGTGCAAAAGTATACACTGAACTCTTATATGCCTGTTCTCCCCTTGATGCCTATTGGCGGCAACACTACCCTTAACCAGTTGTACTGAACAAGTCCCACAGATACAATATGGGGTAGGCAAAATTCCCTAAGTAAAAGGGAGAAAATTACTATCCAGCCCCGAAACAACCCTACGTGAGCCAAGACTTGATACATCACACCAGGCTACTTTACTTCTGGCTTCCTGATCTTTTTATATAGTGACATCAGTATACATGGCACTTTCCCTCAGATACACCTTATATACACATATTTCATAATAGCGGAGTGGAAAGTGATATGTGGTAGTCCTTTGTACAGAGTCCTAAAATTTCCCCTTGCATTACCAATACTTGCTGATAGGGAGAGAGACTAAAGGGGAAAGAAATTCAGATATTATGGCTCTGAGAAGAAAGGATAAGAGCGTATACCTTATCTGAGTTGACTATCAAACCACAGAGATATTCTACTCTATTCATTATGCTCTGTCTGCTTAATGTAGGATGTTGACCACAATTACCAGGCTTCCAGCAATACTGAAATATATTTGTTCTCTATTTTTAGACCAAAAATATTGAATTGTTAAAGAAAAGTCCAATACAAAATCCAGATCATGAAAATATTTCTTAATGCTAGCTGACGTAAAAAGTAATAATAATGTGGTAATAATGTTGAAATACTGGCAAAAAAGAACAGTTTTCTCTAGACTTCCTAAAACTAATCAAACACAACCATTTCTGTACTCACTGACAAAGACAATAGCTGCATCCAGTCTGCAGACAAGACTTCACTCCTTTCTGTCCTAACCTCAATGACTATTTTAAAGTTATGTATGTCATCTGTGGTCATCATTTATTTTTCTTCATTTTCAACTGTAATCCTACATTGTACTTTCTTTTTTGACTTTCTTCAGTAATCATTCCAAGTCTTTGCTAAGTATTTTCTGTAGTAACACGATGTCTTCTGCATATGCCCACAGTCTTTAGTTAAGAGCCTTGGGGTCCGGCTGGACCCCCAGCTGTCTATGGAGGCACAAATTGCTTGTGCCTGCAAGAAAGCTTTCTACCACCTGTGGCAAGCAAAACGTCTGGCTCCCTATCTCTCCCGTTGCGACCTGGCCACCGTGATCCAAGCCATGGTCATCTCGACGCTCAATTACTGTAATGCGCTGTACATTGGCCTACCTTTGTCAGCGATCCGGAAACTCAAACTGGTGCAGAACGCAGTGGCTCGCCTGCTGCTGGCAGCCACTAGAACATCCCATATAAAACCTCTCCTACGCGAACTGCACTGGTTGCCAATTGAATTCCGGGTCTCCTTCAAAGTGTTAGTTCTGACTTTCAAGGCCTTATATGGTTTGGGGCCAGTGTACTTGAGGGAGCAACTTACCCCATACGTGCCCAGAAGATCACTGCACTCAGAGGGTCTTAACATGCTTGAGGTCCCAGGACTGAAAACTTATAGGCTCTCCAGCACACGGCAGAGGGCGTTCTCAGTGGCTGCCCCGGTTCTGTGGAACTCGCTGCTGGCCGAGACGCGGGCCCTGAGGGACCTGATGGCCTTCCGTAGGTCATGCAAGACCTGGCTGTTCAGGCAAGCGTTTGGTCTGACCGGTGCTTGCCTAGCCGTGCTGCCACTGTTTTACTTTGCTCTGATTAGTATGTTTTTATATGATTTTATGTGTCTGTAAATGATTGTTGTGGTACTTTTAGGGTGTTTTTAGAATGTTTTATCTCAATGTGTTTTATATGTTTGGAAACCGCCCTGAGCCTCGGGAAGGGTGGTTTAGCAAATTGAAATAATAAATAAATAAATAAATAAATATGTAGACTGCTGGTTATTCTTTCTACAATTTTTAGGCCTTCCTCTTGAGTTTAAACTTGCTTTACGTATAATGTGTTCAGTATACATACAGTATATCTGATATATTTTATTATTATAGATTTTAGGGCTCTCTAAATGGTAGAGGAGAAATATTGTGTGATGTAAGTGCTGGCATACATTGTCCCTTATACTGTTGCTTTATGGAGGAATTGCGAAAATAACTAGTGAGAAGACGAAGAGTACATTTTATATTATAGCAAAGTGGCTTGTAGCATTTAGATATGTGTGTAAAATGCAAAATATCTATTCTATTGTCTTTGGAAAATAAGCAAGTGACTTTCGATGATGGTGATGGTGATGGTGATGATGATGATAATTTAAAATCTTCCAAATTCTGGTTACATCTGCTTTGAAATCTTCTGTCTGTTCAGAAGCACACACATGTGCATATGGACACACACTTTTCCTGTCTGCTTTAAAATCCCTAATTTTTTAATTTATGTTCTTGGGACTTTTCATATTTATTTTTTAACGTACTAATGTATATATATAAAATGTATTTTGCAATGTGAAGGAATTAACTTGTCATCATAAGATTCAACATGTCACAATTTTATATACTTAAATCGGATTCCATTTATCCTGCTTTCTCCATTCTGTCTCTCATGAAAAATTTAAAATAATTCCACATTATTCTATCTGCCCACTGTTTATATTCTCTAAGGCAATGTTTTACATCCAAAAACCAATGTGTTGCATTAGTACCATGTTCATACAATGGTGAATATTACACCACTAAATGTATGATATACATTATAGCATTTTTTCTGGAGTGCTACTTTAGTTTTGCTGACAAAGAAACTTAAACAAAGGTGGCTGTTTTGCTAATGTGCCTCTGGCAGGAAAAAATATGCCAGTGGCAAAGAAAAAGAATAAAGTTTGTGAAAACTAGAGATGAGCAAAAAAAACCCTCTGAACTAATAGGAGTAGCAGCTTTTCTTCCTGTAAGAAAGTAACAGTCTTAGTAAAGAAAAGTCTTAATAAATATTTTTTTTCTGCATGAGTAAAATATTCCATATCTCAGTCTTAGAGAAGGGTTGCAGATGGCTAAGGCTGGTCCCTGCTATTCTGGTTTTGTTTTTATATAGGGACATGCATCCAGTCTCACTTTACCATGGGCCTTTGGTGTAACTTTGGACAACTTCTCATATTTTTGCACAGAGATGGGAGTTATGCAGCCTTCAGATATTGTTGGATCACAGTTCCCAACATTCCTTGTCACTGACTATGCTAGTTACTAGGCATGCTAAAATTGAAACGGAAATCTAATTGATTCGTTAGAAATTCGTAATTAATGGGACTTTTGTTGTTTTACGGCTCGCTGTCGTGAACCCGGAAGTAGACTTCCTTTACGGCACTTCGGCGCCATTTTTGTATCTGGGCCGTAAAGCATTCGTATGGGCTTCGTTGCCTTTTTAAGCGTGTTTTGTCATTGGCTGAGGAGAAGGCCGCGCGCGCCTCTCTGCCTCTCTCTAGCCTGGATCCAGGCTAGAGAGAAGCAGAGGGTGCTTGTGGCGCTTTTCCAGCTAAAATATAAGCCGACCCAAGCCTGGGTCGACATATTTTAGCTGGAAAGGCGCCCGCGCACCCTCTGCTTCTCTCTAGCCTGGATCCAGGCTAGAGAGAGGCGGAGAGGCGCTGGCGGGCTTTCCAGCTAAAATATAAGCCGACCCAAGCCTGGGTCGGCTTATATTTTAGCTGGAAAGGCGCCCCGCGCACCCTTCTGCTTCTCTCTAGCCTGGATCCAGGCTAGAGAGAGGCCGAGAGGCGGGGCGCCTTTCAGCTAAAAGCTGATATTTTAGCCGCCTCCGCGCACCTCTGCTTCTCTCTAGCCTGGATCCAGGCCAGAGAGAGGCGGAGAGGCGCTGCGGGCGCCTTCCAGCTAAAATATAAGCCGACCCAGGCTTGGGGCTTATATTTTAGCTGGAAGCTCGCGCACCCCTCTGCTTCTCTCTAGCCTGGATCCAGGCTAGAGAGAGGCGGAGAGGCGGGGCGGCTTCCAGCTAAAATATAAGCCGACCCAGGCTTGGGTCGGCTTATATTTTAGCTGGAAAACCATCGCTCCCCTCGCCTCTCTCTCTAGCCTCGATGCATGCACCGGGGCTAGAGAGAAGCGAGGGGTGAGCGAGGCGCCGGCAGCAGGGGGATCCCAGTTTGGCCCAATTCTGTCATTGGTGGAGTTCAGAATGCTCTTTGATTGAAGGTGAACTATAAATCCCAGCAACTACAACTCCCAAATGTCAAGGTCTATTTTCCCCGAACTCCATCTGCGTTCACATTTGGGCATATTGAGTATTCATGCCAAGTTGGTCCTGATCCAGGATTGTTCAGAGTTATCTCCCTAAATCACTGTCAATTCCTCCCAAACCCCTCCAGTATTTTCTGTGGGTCATGGGGGTTCTGTGTGCCAAGTTTAGTCCAGGTCTGTCATTCATGGGGTCTCAGCTGTGGAAGTCAGAGCTGAATTGGTCAAAGGTACTGCAAATCCCATCGTCCATCCTCCCCCAAACATATTGTTTTTGTGATTAATCCCTATGCTTTAACTTTGGTCAATTTGTAACAATGAAAATACATCCTGCATATTAGATATTTGCATTAGAATTCATAAGAGTAACAAAATTATGAAGTAGCAACGAAAATATGGATGGGGGTCACCACAACATGAGGAACCACTGCATTAATACATATCTCTCTCTCGGCATTACTTCACGAACGAAGATTCAGGAAGGACTCATCCCACGCTTTTTACAAGCGCGCTGATGACTAAAGAGGCCAATCTGAGATAGGCAAGTTCGGTTGCAGAAAGCACAGCAGAAAGTCTATATATTATACATATATCTTTCTGTTTAATTGCTATTAGGGAAATAAAACGTGAACAAAGGAAGGAAGGAGACAAAGGAAGAAGTAGAGAAGGGGGAGGGAAGGAAGGAAAGAGAAAAGAAGGGATGGGGAACCAAAGAGCAAAGGAAAGAATGAAAGAAGAGGGTAGAGAAGGAAGAAAGGAGGAAAGGGGAAATAATAAGGGGGAGAATCGTACTTCACTTTCACAATTGTCCTGAGAGCAAGTAGCTACTACCTCTTATATTTATGTTATACATGTACAGCTCCACTTAATTGCACTGCAGAGGCGAAGGGGAATGTTCCCCCATTGATTTTTGACTGTTTTTGACTTTAGAATCACTTTAGAATTTCGTTAGTACTTAATTTACATTTTATAACTTTTTGGAAAATTTTTTGTAAGTCTTTGATATACTAATAAAAAAATCCCCCCCCCCATTTGATTTTAGAATCCCGATTTTAGGATTCTAAACCAACCCTACTAGTTACTAGGACTGATGATATTTGTAATTCAACAACTCTTGGAAGGTAACATTTTTTCCTTCCTTGTCTTAGAGGGATAAATATATCCCTAAATCTAATTGTAGAACTATTATAGACTAATTCAATTAATTGCAACTTATATTTAACCCCACATTGAGCACTGCAGGTAAAAGAAACTATCTATTTTTAAAAGAGTTAGTCAGCAGTTGTGATCCATTCTTTTCTGATATAATGAACATATGACAAAAGAGGTGTATGTTTACTTTTTTGCTATATGAGGATCCTGGAACATACTGCAATTTCTTCAATGAGCTTTCCCATACATGATAAATGTGTTTCCTCTTCAAAATGGAAGTAATGTGTCTACAAGAGTTCTTAAAGGGCAAGAAACCCATTCTTTAGAAGATATATGTCACACATAAAATAATTTCTCAGAGCTCATTGTTGTCAGGTTGGACATGGATTAAAGCTGGCCATAAGGGCACAGTTTCATGCCCCTCTCCCATGCTCCACTGTTTTGAAAAAGGATGGTTGTGGCTGAAAACTGGGGTTTGGAAGATAAAGGAGAACTGATATTTGCTTGACAGAATTGCTCCCTGATCCATTAAGGATCTGTTGGCTATTAAAGCTGCAATAGCCTTATCCCTTACCCAACCTGAATTTTGAACATGTATGGATGAGGCTTTATATTTCTCACAAATGCTTTGCTTTAATTGACTTAGCTTTATTTGGATAAATATTTTAAAACTCTAAAAATTCAGGGACACCGTATGAAATAATAATAAAGGTTTAAATCATACAGCAAAGGCAATCAATTTGTGTGGTTTCTTGGGAGTTAGATCAATGGAACTATAGAGCTAGACATAAGGTTACAGTGCAGTTTTCTCTTTTCTCTCTCTCTTGTCATTCAATATGATAAAGGGTGGCAGAATGTCATCAAATTTTGGTAGAAACAAGGTCACCCTTCCAAATGAAGAGTCTATCTTTTAAACATTGCCTAATTATACAGACAATTGGCAGTGTAAAGACTAGTTCTACTGCTATATTTCCCAGAGCACCATGTTGGCATATCAAATTAAATTAGCATTGTGATTAATTAGTTTTGATAAGAGATGGGCATTAGCCATAAAAGTTCATCCAAGTTCAGTCCCATTTTTTCCCTCCACGGGTCTAACTCCATATATTTGACTAGAGTTTTGTGGAAATTTTGTATCACATCCAATATTTGTAGTAACCTCTCTCTTAGGAACATTACATTGCAAACAATATCTATTATTTTTCAAATACTGAATGCAAATAGCTACGGTGCACCCATATAGACTCCTGACTTCAATATCTCTGTGTGAATGAGATAACGAGTGAATTAGTAAACAGATTAGGCTGAGGATTGTCTATTGCAGAAAATAGTTTCGAATGGTTTATCATAGTGATCGTTTGGTATAAATGACATTAAAAAATATTGTTTTGCCAGAAAAAAAGGAAAGATACTGGTCAACGCTTAGAAGAAGATAGGCAGAGGTGAAGACTAGATTGCATCATTGCTAGAAAGGCTCCTCCTTTATTCGAGTAGCACAAGGTCTGATACTTTGCTTCAAATCTTCACCTGCATATTGGTGTACCAATGCATCGTGGCCAAGGAAGTGTATTGTGATGCTTCTTTGGCACTTTGAGGATAAATGGGGCAGGGTCTGGCGAGTGTGACGCCCCAGCATGATAAGGTGGTTATAGACTGAACAAGGATACTAAGAATTCATCCCAAATAAATACACTGATTTAATTAGACATGCTTGAGGGTTACATTTATTATATAGTAAGTATTATTTATACATTATGGGGATATATTTCTGTATCTGACTCTTTTAAATTTGTTGACAGAAGCATGCAAAAACATTCAATTTACTGCTGTTGGAATGAGAACACATTTTACTTTTTCTAAAACTCCTCTTTAAAAGAAACCAGAGCAGGGGCAGTATGATAATGACTTTTTGCTTAATAGAAAATGACAAGAGACTGCCTGCTTTTAGTTTAGGCCAACACAGAGGCTCATCCCTACTTATTCCATTGCTTCAACCCTTTGTTTCCAAGGATACTATAGTACTTATCTTATGAGAAGTATGGTTTTGTTTTCTCTTCTGAAAACATTTCAAAGAACAATAGTTCTGTGTTGCCTTTGGGATCCCCCAGGCAAAATGCAGTATCGATTTTTATTTGCACATGTTTCAAAAGTTTCCAGGTCTACAGTCTTTGTGGCTCAGTCTGTAGATATAAGCAATCTAACTCTCAAAACAGCTACTGCAGAAACAAGGTTCTCTGAACTGGGATTATCCTTCTAATTGGAAAATGATCACCCACATGCTCCACCAAGGTGCCTAATACCCAGAACTGGCATTAACCATGGTGAACAAAATAATTTCTCACAGTACCTATGATGTCTGTTCACTCAAAGGCACTGAGAAATTGAAATGGCAGCTCCTAGACAAAGCCAAGTGCTGTTCATTGAATCAAAGAATCCAGGACATGTGTCCATAATGGCAATGGCAGGGTGCTGGTTTCCCAGGGTGTCATGCTCAGTCTGAGTATTTGAAACTAAATTAAAAAAAACAGGGAATATAAAAATGGACATGAAATAATGTTTTGAAAGATTTCCTATTAGGTGGTCAATTTTACTTTCAGCCAGTAACTGCTTCTTATATCATGTGGTGGTGTTTCTTATCACCTTTTTTGTTGGCCCTTTCATCACAGCCTATACCCATATATTGTCCCCCACACCCTCTCCCCAATTGCTTTTAAAATAAAGTGTATGCATATGTTGTGCAGGCCTGGTTTGAGTGGTTATTGTCTGAATAAGTTCCAATCCTCTATTTCCCCAAAGCTCACAGGAATTATAAATATTTATTTATTTATTTATTTATTTATTTATTTATTTCTTCGATTTTATATTCCGCTCCTCCCTGCAGGCTCGGGGTGGGCATGGGCGACATGACCTCAGCATGCAGCCCTACAAATGCATAAAACAAGTTAAAACACAATCCGACGAATTCCAAATACAAGGGGCATACTGGAATTTTACAGTATGCAGTCCATTGAAGCCTAAGGAAATGCTAGTCCAAAGAGGGCGGTCTTACAGGCCCTTCTGAAGGGTACCAGTTCTGGGATGGCCGGGTACTGTCCGGCAGAGAGTTCCACAGGGCTGGAGCTGCCGCGGAGAAGGCTCTCTGGCGAGTCACGGATAGGTGGCAGGAGCGGACTGGTGGTATAGTCAGTAGGTTCTGTTCCTCTGACCGCAGTGATCTCGGGGGCAAATACGGGGTAAGGCGGTCCCTCAGGTACGCAGGCCCTAGACCGTGCAAGGCCTTAAAGGTTAGTACCAGCACCTTGAAGACAATTCGGTACTCAATAGGAAGCCAGTGCAGCTGCCGGAGGATGGGCGTAATGTGCTCTCTTACCGACGAGCCCGTCAGCAAGCGAGCAGCGGCATTCTGCACTAGCTTGAGTTTCCGGATTGTCGACAGGGGAAGGCCGACGTGAGGGCGTTACAGTAGTCTAGTCTCGAGATGACCGTCGCTTGGATCACCGTAGCCAGGTCGTTCCTGGACAGGTAGGGTGCCAGTCGCCTAGCCTGTCGTAGGTGATAGAAGGACCCCCTGCAGACCGCGGCGACCTGAGCCTCCATGGTCAGCAGGGAGTCCAACTGCACCCCAAGCTCTTAACCAAAGATGACGGGTTAGTTGCCCGCCATCCAGGGTAGGCAACCGGCACCCACCCAGCCCAGGGCGACCGGGCCATAGGATCTCCGTCTTCGACGGGTTCACCCCAGCCGGCTGGCGCGCAGCCAACCAGTCACGGCTTCTAGGCATCGATGGAAACAATCGGGTACGGTATCCGGCCTGCCGTCCATTCTCAGCAGGAGCTGGGTGTCATCCGCATACTGATAACACTCCAGACCAAAGTCGCGGGTCAGCTGGGCCAGGGCGCATATAAACGTTGAATAATAAGGGGAGAGGATGGCCCCTGGGGGACCCCGCAGTTAAGCGGGGACCTCCCGGAGACCTCCCCACCCCCCTCCACACGTTGTCCCCGGCCCCGGAGGAAGGAGGCCACCCATTGAAGTGCGGTCTCCCTCACTCCGGCGTCGGCTAAACGGTGGGTCAACAGTGCGTGATCTACCGTATCAAACGCTGCTGTCAGGTCTAACAAGACAAGCAGGGCTGACCCGCCCTGGTCCAGCTGGCGGCGAAGTTGGTCTGTAATGGCGACAAGCACGGTCTCCGTCCCATGCCCAATACGGAAGCCGGACTGGTAGGGATCAAGTCCAGCTGTGTCATCTAAGAACCGCTGCAGCTGATCCGCTGCTGCCCTCTCAATTACTTTGCCCAAAAAGGGCAGGTTGGACACCGGCCTGTAATTGGAGGGAGCCGAAGGGGTCTAAGTCGGCTTCTTCAGCAGCGGTCTTACCATAGCCTCTTTCAATCCCCCGGGAATACTCCTTGCTCAAGGGAGCTATTTATGATCGTGCCCAGGGGGCCTCGTAGCCCCTCCCGGCAAGATCTAATGAGCCAGGAGGGGCACGGGTCGAGGGAGCAAGTAGTTGGCCTAGCTGCAGACAGTAACTTATCAACAGCTGCTGCGCCCAGTTTCTGGAACCGGGTGAGGCGGGCCCGCCGAGTGGCGGCGGGTCTCGAGCTCACTAACCGTATCAACCGTGGCTGGAATGTCCCGGCGGAGATTCGAAATCTTGTCAGTAAAGTAGTTCTGGAAAGCCTCAGCTGTTGGCGCCAAACCCCTATCATTTGGGACAATTGGGATTGTTGTCATAGACCGAATTATCCTAAAAAGTTGGGCTGGGCGTGAACTAGCTGACTCTATCAGGAGGCATAGTAAACTTTTTGCCTCCTTGATAGCTCGCTCATAAGCCTCTTTAAATTGCTTATAAGCCGATTTCGATGCTCCGTCATGGAGACTCCGCCACACGTCCTCTAGCTGTCTCCTCCTCCGTTTCATCGCCCGCAGCTCCTCGGTGTACCATGGCGAGCGATTACTACGGGGGGATGAGAGAGCGTCTGGGGCGATCTCGTCTAGGGCAGTGGCAAGACTGGAATTCCAGGATTCCACCAGCCCATCGACCGAGTCACAGGGAGTTCCCAGTCCCTTAGAGCATTCAGGAACCTAGTGGGTTCCATAAGTCTCTTCGGGCGAACCAAAATAGGTTCCGCACCCTTACCGGGAGGGGGGACCACGTCCAGTCGGACTTCCAGAACTGCATTTTGCAATGTTTACTTATTCTTTTATTTATTTCAGATATTATATTCTATCCCATTTCCCCCTGGGAACTCAAGATTATGTACATTGTACCTGTATTATTTAATTATTTAAAACATTCCGCCTTCTCACCCTGCAGGGGACTCAGGGTGAAGGACAACATATATACGACAAACATTCAATGCCAGGACATAAAACCATAAATATATACAAACATTAAAATCACTTATATCCAAATTAAAAGTTTCTTAAAAACCACATCAGAACACCATTTTGCCTCATTGCACTGCCCCAAATGCTTGATCCCACAGGTAGGTCTTCACCATCCTTTTCAAAGACAGGGGGAGAGGCTGATTTAGTATTGCCAGGAAGGGAGTTCCATAACCTGGGGGGGAGGGGGGGAATCCCTGCCAAATGTGCCGGTGATGGTGGCAGGACTGAGAGCAGAGCTTTCTCAGAAGATCTTTGTTTCTGCAGTGGTTCGTAAAAGGAGATGTGTTTGGACAGTGGTTCATAAAGGGAGATGTATTCCTGAAGTGGAGAATGTAGTCTCTGGTTATCAAGGCCATTTTAATGTAATCTGCAATGTGGGGAGACTATTTTGTCATGTTTTTTGCCCTGGGCCATTTTGGGATCAGGATAGGCCTTTATTCACTCTTGGTTTTAAATTTTTTTATTTATTTATTTATAACATTTATATCCTGTCCTTCTCACCCCGAAGGAGACTCAGAAAGGCTTACATTATTGGCATTATTCCATGCTAAAACAACAATTAAAAGCAATTAAAAAACAATGTAAAACAACATTAAAATATATGTAAACATTAGATGATTATTGTGTATAGATCCAAAACCAGATAATCAAATAGTCATATTCATCAATCCAGGGTCAATTTCAATTATACTGCACAGATAATTTTGCTGCGCCAAATGCTTGCTCCCAAAGCCAAGTTTTCACTTGTTTGCAAAATGACAGGAGAGAAGAGGCCATTCAAATCCCACTAGGGAAGGAGTTTCACAGCTGAGGGGCCACTACTGAGAAGGCCCTGTCTCTCATCCCCACCAGTTATGCCTGCAAAGGTGGTAAAACCAAGAGCAGGGCTCCCCAGAAGATCTTAACCTTCATGATGGTTCATAGAGGGAGATATGTTCGGAAAGGTAAGTTGGGCTGGGGCCATTCAGGGATTTATAGACTAAGACCAGCACTGTGAATTGTGCTAGTTGCCAAACCGGCAGCCAGTGGAGCTGGTGCAATAGGTTTAAAACAGGTCTCTGTTCATCCCAAAATGGTTCAGTACTCCCCAAATCTTTTTTTTTCATTTAGAAGGGCAAAGTCATATACTGTGTGAGATTGAGAGAGGGGCAACTGAAACTTTGGCAGTCACCTATTTATTCTCTATCCATCCTTAAGAAGAAACATTAGGTTGAAAGATAGTGGCTTGCTCAAGGACACCCAGTGAACTTCATGGCTGAGATATTTGATTTCAGGTATCTCTTAGTCCCAACATTCTAGCTGCTTCTCTCAACTACCCTTCAGGTATATTTCAAGTTATGATTTTTATGCATTATTTACAAGGACAACAGAGTATTTATGCTCACTCATTTCAAGATCTTATCCCATGCTATCCTAATAGTCCAGTTTAACAATATGCTGCTCAATGAAATTTTTGACTTTCAAATATTAGAGAGAATCATATCACAGCATATCCCTTTATATTGAAGTTTGCATGGGATGCCCCTATAAAAGCTGTTTCTATTTAAAACACTGCATGGAAGAGCCATCAAAATGTTGTTTTCTCTTTGTTTAACTGATGATTCTATGTAGCTGAATTGCTTCTCTTTTTAATAGAAATTAGGAAGTAGATGACTAATTAAGGACTTCCTTTTTGTTGTTATATAAATTTATATGTATTCTATTTTTATCAAATGAGCCAAACATTTGTTCATTATCTGTCTTTTCTTTAACAACAGAAGTTTTGCTTATGTTGCAAGAAGTAGTACAGCTGCATTTGTCAAATGAATAATCTTTATTTATATTACTTCCCATGGATTGGCAATGATACATAAAGATGCAGAGTCATTCTCTGCTGCTGAACTATTGGATTGGTGAGATGGCTGCCCTATCCCATTGCCCAATGGAGGCAGCCATCTTGGTGCCCAGAAATATCCTTGGGAATAAAGCTGTTTCAAATTATAGCATTACTCTCCTTGTGGCAGTCCATGGAAACACCACTTCATTCCAAATTGGATCGCCACTGTTTATTTATTTATTTATTTATTTATTTATAGTTCATTTTTGTATTCCGCTCCTCCCAGCACTATGTTGCTTGACATAGTGTTTTTTTCTGCTAAAGAAAGAGCTATATTCCCTTATAAGTCTTGTTTCTGTAACAAATTCATCAATTTCTCCCATTCCTTTTATAAAATTTATCCCTTGTGTGCAGGGCAAATGACCCCATGAAAGGGAGATATTTGGCATAGATCTTCACTAAACTACAAACCCCAGAATTCTTTGGTCTTTGGTCAACAGACTTAAAGCAGCACTTTGGTGGAAATGGATTGATAAGGATGATTTATACGAAGATACGGCTATATTGATAATTAACTTTTTGTACTGCTTTTAACTAATGTTTGTGTATTTTATGTATTTATGCATTATAATGTCTAATAATTATGTTTATGGTTACTGTTTTAATTACTGCCTATGTAAGCCGTCCTGAGTCCCCATTTTGGGGTAGAGAAAAGACGGGGTATAAATACCAAAAATAATAAATAAATAATGAATAAATAATTCTGCAGGGAGCAGCAACTGAATTTAAAGTGGATAGATGCTCTAAGTGTGATGGAGTACTAATTATACCCATGAATATCCACTTCAGAAACATTCTTATCTGTTTCCTTCATTCACTAATACAGCACTAAAATGATAAAAACAACTTAGAATTGCATGAGATAATTTTTCAAAACTCAGTTTCATTTCAGAGTTTTAGGAACATGTCTTTTTCAACAAGTCTATTTCTCCTGATTCTCTTTTTAGCTTCCTCTTATGCTTTCCCTGCAGGTACTCTTTTCTGTCTCTCTCATTCTTTCACAGCTCATGCCTTTCTGCTTCTGCTCATATTTAATTCCCTGCAAAGCATAATAACCATCCCATACAGTGAACTTGAAGTAGCTGAAAATGTTCTAGCTGGAAGTAGTTAAGCTAGAGATGGGCAACGTCTGGTCTTCCAGATGTTCCTATACTGGTTATTAACCTTCATTTCTTCATTGCCTAGCATTGATAGGGATCACTGTTTAATAACTCAGCAGTATGCTTGTGCCTGAGTTCAGTGTTGTTCAGATGTTAGGCCATCAACAATTGCAATGATATGAGAAGGAAAATGAGGTTACATATGCTGGACCATCTTTGCCTGTTGAAACAGAGGGTAAGACATGGTCTAATTGCTTTACATTACAAGAGAATAGTTCTTGCTTGAACATTAAAGGAACCTCTTGATAGTAAGAGACATTCAGCAATGGAATGAATTGCTTAGAGTGGTAGTTGGGTTTTCTTCTTTGGATATCTTCACACACAAAAAGAAAGGCTGAGCAGCTACCTCTTGGGGATGCTTTAGATGGAGAACCCACATTGGGCAGAGGGTTGGATTTGACTGCTTATGAGGCCCCTTCTAACTATGATTCTATGATTTATTGAAACATATATTTTCAATACCTTGTTCTTTACATTACACTTCACCATCCAACAGGTTGGAGGGTGGAGCAATTTTGTCTCCTCCCCTCAGATAAGAGATTGGTTGATTTCGCAGAATGTACTGGAAGGGAGGAGGGGCTGGCATAGTGTGCTGCCAGCCCCTTTTCCCTCATTCTGCTCTGGAGCATCAGCGAGGAAGGCAGTTCATACATCGAGGCCCCAATTCAAGCAAAGGTCGGTTTGGGGCCTGCTGGGGCATGAGGATTGGAACCAGAGGTGGTTTTAACCCCCTGGTGTGGCTTCCTCGCCACCTCGTGGGAGCAGGAGCAGCTTCAACAGGGGGCTATGGCTTGGCCCTTTAAATAAGCTCGGATGGCCCCCCTTTTTATTGGGCCTTGCCCCGTGCCTCCCTAGCCTGGGAGCAGCCTGTGCGGGTCTGCATGAGTCCGCCAGGCCACTCCGGCAAGTTGTGCCTACCTTGGGCGCGCTTCAGGCGGACCCAGACTACCTGGGCCTCGCCCCGTGCCTTCCTAGCCTGGGAGCGGCTTGCGCGGGTCTGAAGGAGCCCGCCAGGCCGCTCTGGCGAGTTGCGCCTGCCTCGGGCGCATTTCGGGTGGGCCCAGACCACCTGGGCCTCGCCCCACGCTTCGCTCGCCTGGGAGCGGCCTGCGCGGGCCTGCAGGAACCCACCAGGCCGCTCCGGCGAATTGCACCAGATGGCACAGTCCTTTTTTCGGCACGCATGCGCCTTGGGGGGCTACTTACAGGGCCCGCATGCGCCCGGATGACTGCCTCCGGGCACGCATGTGCCCTGGGGTCAAAAGGGACGGCCATATTAGCCGTACAGCTTCCAGGATGGCTGTACGGCAAACGGTGAGTGGCGGCCGCCATCTTGGCCGCATGGTGGCTAGCCCTGGGGGCCGCCATCTTGGCCGCATGGTGGCTGGCCCTGTGGGCCGCCATCTTGGGAATGGTGGCCATTTTGGATCGCCGAATTTAATAAATAAAAATAGGAAAGAGAAAATAAATAAATAAAATAAAATAAAATAAAATAAAAAATATATATACATGTAATGAGGAAAATAAGGAATTTTTTAAAAAAAGGAATAAAAAGTGGGGAAAGAAACTTAGAATATTATTAAAGACAATAATAATAAAAACAAATAATAATAAAAAAGACAAATAAAACAGAAATAGATATGTATGTATATATATATATATACACACATATATATGAAATGAAATGAAATAGAAATAAAAATGATAACAATATTATCATATACATATATATATAAAATTAACAAGTGGATTGGAATATAGACTCTCTATATATATATATATATATATATATATATATATATATATATATATATGGGAAACAAATAAGGATATTTCTAAGAAATTATATATATATATATATATATATATATATATATATATATGTAAAAGGGAAAGGTATGGGATAATGAACTAATTCGGGTGCAAATCAAATTAGATGAACTTTATTTATGATTATCAGGAACGATGATACTGTATAATATGCCAGTAAAATAAAATAATAGCAATGATACGAATGAACCAGGGGGAGGGAGCTCCCAACTTGCGGTTCAGCTTGCTACTGACCTACATTGCTACTATTCGAATAAACCTGGAGGAGAATGATTTGATGAATAGGAGTTAATTTGGTGATATGCCAGAAATAGGCTTATGGGCTGTAGTGAGTTGAGGTTCACAGAGACGTTTACGTTGGGGTTGATGGCCGCCCAGGTTGACATTTTGTCTTGATTCTTGCTTTTCAGATGGCACCTAAGAAGAATGTCGGTGGCGTTAAGGGCAAGGGCCCAGCGAGGACGGCGACGACGCGGGTGTTGTCCCCCCAGGCCTCCCCTGGGAGGGCGAGGGGTGTCTCTGTGGAGGACCTGGACGCCGTTATTAAGAGGGTTCAGGAGATCGAGGAGGATATGGGTTTGGCCGCAGCGGGGGTAGAATCAAGGCCGGTGCGTTTAGCCAGTTGTGAACTGAGATATGCTAACATTCTATCTCGTCTTTCTATCATAGAAGCGGAGCGAGCGGCCAGGAAGCGAGCGGAGGAGCAGCAAGGTGGTCGGCTGTTGGTAGGCACTACTGAGTCGGTGAATGTCCAGACAGCACCTGAACAGGCGATGACCCCGGGACCCGTGCCTGAGGAGTTACCCTTGCCCCGGGACCAGTTAGCGATGCCAGCAACTGCAGTGGTTGACCGGCCGGCGCCAGTCCAGGTCTTGCCCCAGATCGTGCCATCAGAGAGGCCCTCGACTTCTCAAGGTACAAACACCACACTATCTTGGCCCTGGGATCAGGGCCAGGTGGCGCTTCCCACACTACAGGACACACTGGGCAGTGTGGCGCAGGCAGTTCCAACCCAAGCTACCCAAGAACAGGGGGGTGGCATTCCCCAGCAGTCCACGCCGTCCACGGTCACCCTTGAGATGGCCAGGACCAGCGATGCTAATAAGTTCTGGGGAACTGAAAAATGGCCTGCCCATATGACCCCGAGTAAGACGATGGTCGAGTTAGGGTCCCATCTTACGCAGAAAGTTATCGACAAAATCCTGCGTAATGAGTATGTGAATATCTTCTCCCTCTATTTTAGGGAGTTAGATAAGAAGGAAAAAGAGGAGCTGGATGATGAAAGGAAAGAGGAATTAAAAAAGAGAAAGGTGGACCAGATTTGGGATAATTGGTATGCGTGCTTTTCAGTGTACGCAGCCATCATCACAAAGGCCCACCCGGATAGGGGCCCAGCTCTGTTCCAGTATCAGAGCTTAATATGCCACACGCACCTGGAGGGCCCCAGCAATGCTTGGCTTGACTATGACAAACGTTTCCGGTTAAAGGCTGCCTCTAACCCGGACATGAGATGGGACCTGATTAACAATCAATTGTGGTCCGAAGTCATGGGCACATTAAAAGGTGGGGTGAGGAAGAAGGCTGACAGCGGGCAGACTATTGTTACCAGGACAGCTCAGTCCTTTCAGAAAGGGGCCCCGCAGCAGCAGGCCCAGCGGCGAGGAAATATTTGCTGGGACTTTGCGGCCAGAGGGGTTTGCAACTGCAACCCCTGCCGCTTTCAGCACTCGTGTGGCATCTGCTTGGGAGCTCATGCCACGCGTAGCTGTTCCCGAGGGGGGTTCAATAAGGGAGGACATAAGGACAACCAATATAAAAAAAACCCTGGTCAATCATCCCTTCCCAAAGGGCCCCAGTCCAGTTAAGCTGGACCAGTTAAAGGAATGGTTGGCGTTATATCCCAATAGGGATGACGCAAGTTATGTTTGGGAAGGTTTTTCACGGGGTTTTAGGATCCCGACTATGGGACCACGTTTGCCTCAGTTAGCAAGGAATTTGAATTCAGCTATTGGCTTAGAGCATCTAGTTCAGCAGAAGATAGATAAGGAAGTTAAGGAAGGTAGGGTTATCGGACCGTTTACCACACCTCCGGTTCCTCATCTGAGAGTTTCGCCGTTAGGGATTTTGCCCAAGAAGACGCAGGGAGAATACCGCCTCATTCACCACCTGTCCTATCCCAAGGGCGGGTCGGTGAATGACGCTATCCCTGAGGAATTGTTATCAGTTAAATACACTTCGTTCGATGCGGCCGTGCAGGTAGTCCGTCGTCTGGGCTTGGGAGCCGACTTAGCAAAATGTGACATTAAGTCAGCATTCCGTCTGCTCCAAGTTCACCCAGCGGATTTTGATCTCCTTGGATTTCGTTTCCGTGAACTTTTTTACATGGACCGGGCATTGCCCATGGGCTGCTCGGTTTCATGTGCCGCATTTGAGCGTTTTAGTACGTTTTTAGAATGGGCAGTCAAGGAAAAATCCGGCCTTCAGGGGGTGGTCCATTATTTAGATGATTTTCTTTTTATAGGACGGGCGGGGACTGGGGAGTGCAGATTTCTTATGTGCTCATTCCAGCAACTGACCTGTCAGTTAGGAGTCCCGTTAGCGGAAGAAAAGACGGAAGGTCCTAGTACTGTTCTGACTTTTCTAGGGATAGAGCTTGATACTATTAATCAGTTTTCAAGGCTTCCTGTAGAAAAGATAGATAGTCTGACGGTTAGGGTCCGGCAATTCCTGTGTCGCAAGAAAGCAACCCTGAAAGAATTTCAGGAGTTAATTGGTCACTTAAACTTTGCATGCAGGGTGGTGGCACCCGGACGTGCATTTTTGCACAGGCTGTGCGACGCCATTTCAGGCATTCAGTTGCCTCACCATCATTTGTGGGTAATGCGCGCCATTAAGGCAGACCTGCTAATTTGGCTTGAATTTTTATCAAATTATAATAGGATTTCATTCTGGAGAAAGGAATTGGCCGTTATGGATGCACTGAAGGTGGCCTCTGATGCTTCAGGGGCTATAGATTTTGGGGTTTATTTTGATGGCCAATGGTGTGCAGAGCAGTGGCCACAATCGTGGCACGAGGCTGGCATCACGGCCGATTTGACTTTTCTTGAGTTTTTTCCGATTTTGGTAGCGGTCACAATATGGGCTGAGAGATTTGCAAACTCTACAGTCCATTTTTGGTGTGACAACTTGGCGACAGTACAAGTAATTAATTCCCTAACATCTAAATCTCAGAGGGCTATGAACGCTCTTAGACATTTTACACTCCATTGTTTGCAATCTAATATCTTGTTTCGTGCCTTCCATGTTGCTGGAATTAATAACTCACTTGCCGATGCTCTATCTCGTATGCAGATGGAGCGTTTCCGGCAATTGGAACCCGGCACCGACGTCCTGCCCCAACGCATGCCAGACCATCTTTGGATGGTTGGGAGCACGAGACTTTAACTGGTATGGCATCTGCTTTGGCCCCAAGCTCCATGAAGTCTTATGCAAGAGCTGTTAAGGAATTTGAGGGGTTTAGGAAGGATTACAACATGCCACAAGCTATCCCTGTTCCTTACGAGCATATAGCACAGTTTTGCGTGTTTTGTAGGAGAAGGGGCCTGGCCCCGCATTCAATCAGAGCGCGTCTGTCTGCACTGGCTTATTGGCTTAAGGCACAAGGCCTTCCAGATTCCACCAACAACCCCTGCCATATTAAAAGGCTTAAAGATGATGTGGCTCAAGGTTTGTGCTGATGCCTATGAACAGATCCTGTTCCATGCTGCAGCGTTGACAGCCTTTTTTTTGCAGCCCTGAGGATTAGTGAGCTAGTCCCAGCTTCCAAGAACGATAAGACTATGCGGACTCTGATTCAGTCTGACCTAACCATTACTCAGACTGGTATTGAGTTGCTGGTTCGTTCATCCAAGACGGACCAGGGGGCCAGGGGCTCAGTCATAAAATTGGCAAAGTGCAGTGACCCCGATTTATTCCCAGTTGCAGCATTGGTGCTTTTTAACGGGATTAGGAGGCAAGGGCCAGGTTACTTGTTTAGTCACCAGGATGGCACACCGCTATCCAAATATCAGTTCTGGGCGGTTACCAGCAAAAGCGCTGGGTTTGATGGGTTTAGGGCAATTTAGGTTTGCAACCCATTCTTTCCACATTGGAGCAGCTTCGGTGGCCAATGTGATGGGATATGACACGGAGAAGATAAAAACCCTGGGCAGATGGAAATCAAAGGCCTTCAGGAAATACGTGCGTACTCCGTTGTCTTAATGTTGATCTGTCGTTTCAGATCCTGCGTTGCTGAACCATAGATGGAGGATCCTCGTCTGCGGGCACAGTTTCATTCACTGGGCGTCCAGGCAGGCCATGAGGTCTCATTATGGTCAGCATTTGGGCCTCGCATCCGTCGCTACAGTTGAGTGGCATGGGATCAGAGGTATGCGTTGGGACGGTTTGCTCCCGCTTTTGTTGCAGTCTAGGAGAGGGCCCCCTCCAGACGTTTTGGTTATACACCTTGGAGGCAACGATTTAGGCCTTTTGAAGGGTAGGGCCCTGTACTTGCAAGCTTGGAACGACATCTGTAAAATATGGCATGCATGGCCGCGGGTGCACATCGCCTGGTCTGCGATCATCTCTCGCTTCCGGTGGTCGGGTGGCGGGGATGTTAAAAAAATCGGCTAGGAAGCGGGTGAACCGGGCCATGCGCACGGCGCTTGCAAGAGGTAGGGGCTCCTACATATTTCATGGGCAGATCTCGCTTGACAGCCCTCACCTCTACAGATCGGATGGAATTCATCTGTCTGATAGGGGCAATTCATTGTTTTTACACGATTTGAGAATGGGTGTTCAGTTAATAGTAGATGGCTTGGTGGGGGATGGGAGCTAAATAGGACATTTGCTCCCAATCCGTGGCGTAAATAGTTTAGTTATTCAAAGGTTTGTATACACTTAAGGCACCCTTTAAGGGTGTGGGACATTATGCAAACACTCACCTAGACGGTTAACTTTAGAGGTGAGGTGATGATGAATGTCCCAGGAGCGGGGAGAGTCTAGTCTCAAAAGTTGAGAGAGATTACGGGTTGACCAGGTTGAAATATACAGGGGACCCAGGTAGTATGCCTGAATAGCTGAGGGGTAGACTTTAGGAGACGCTACCTCAGCTTACACACACCAAGTTAAAACTGACACCAACAAGTTAGTTGAGTTACAAGTTAAATAGGTAACTATTTTAATAAAAGTTGCCCAAAATTTGAAACCATATATTTTGTGCCTGTCTCGTTATTTCGGGGGGTTGGCAGACAATACACTTCACCATCCAACAGGTTGGAGGGTGGAGCAATTTTGTCTCCTCCCCTCGGAGAAGAGATTGGTTGATTTCGCAGAATGTACTGGAAGGGAGGAGGGGCTGGCATAGTGTGCTGCCAGCCCTTTTCCCCTCATTCTGCTCTGGAGCATCGCCCACCACTCCCGCCCACGGATAGTATAATAATGATCATTCAAATGGTTTAACATTTGAGGGTCGGATAGGAATTCGCCCACGAGGGTTTTGCCTATCCTATACTGTCTATTAGGGGCTTAGATGGAATGGTCAGCTAGTAAACTAGCTAAGCGTAAATAGTTTAGTTATTCAAAGGTTTGTATACACTTAAGGCACCCCTTAAGGGTGTGGGACATTATGCAAACACTCACCTAGACGGTTAACTTTAGAGGTGAGGTGATGATGAATGTCCCAGGAGCGGGGAGAGTCTAGTCTCAAAAGTTGAGAGAGATTTCTCCTGATGTTTCCCTTACGGGTTGCCCGGGTTGAAATATACAGGGGACCCAGGTAGTATGCCTGAATAGCTGAGGGGTAGACTTTAGGAGACACTACCTCAGCTTACACACACCAAGTTAAAACTGACACCAACAAGTTAGTTGAGTTACAAGTTAAATAGGTAACTATTTTAATAAAAGTTGCCCAAAATTTGAAACCATATATTTTGTGTCTGTCTCGTTATTTCGGGGGGTTGGCAGACAATCACTTTTATTATGAAACACACACTTGCATGCACTACCCCTTTTAATATGAGGTACAATATAGAGAAAATTGGTTTTTTGAATTACTCATAGGAATCAAATCAAGAATTGTATCACATTTTTTCATTCTCTTCCCCCACAATTATCTATAATCCTGAAACTATCTGATAGAGTTTCCAGCATTCTGGAGCAGATTTGAAGGTTGCTGGGTCTCAAGACAAATCCCACCCCTCAGGATGGAACCTATTCCCAGAAGTCCAATGACAGTGTTGGATTTTTCTCTCTCTTGTGCTTTTCCTTGTTAGCAGGGGAAAAAAGTATGTCTATATATGTGCATCTCTCTTTCATTGTGTCATGTAGCTATCTGTCCTCTTGTTGTATATTGGTTTACAAATGTTGTTAGGCATGTTGAGTTCCATTATTGGGGAAAAGGTAGGGTATACATTAATAATGCAACAATGATAATAACAGCAAAAACTTGCAACTCTTTCTTTATTGTGTTGTTGAAGGCTTTCACGGCCGCAATCACTGGGATGCTGTGAGTTTTACAGGCTCTATGGCCATCTTCAAGAAGCATTCTCTCCTGACATTTTGCCCACATCTATGGCAGGCATCCTCAGAGGTTATGAGGTCTGTTAAAAACTAGGTAAGTATATTTGTGGAATGTCCAGGGTGGGAGAAAGAACTCTGGTCCGTTTGAGGCAGGTGTGAATGTTGATAACCATTGAATGGCCTTGCAGCTTCAAAGCCTGGCTGCTTCCATGGTTGGGACGTGATTAGTTGGCCCTGAATGTTTCATTTTTGGAATTCCCCAGTTTTCTGAGTATTGCTATTTATTTACTGTCCTGATTTAAGAGGGTTTTTTTTAAATACTGGAAACCAGACTTTGTTAATTTTCATGGTTTTCTCCTATCTGTTTAAATTGCCTGCATGCTTGTGGATTTCAGTAACTTCTCTGTGTAGTCTGATATGGTGATTGTTAAAGTGGTCTAGCATTTCCATGTTCTTAAATAATATGCTGTGGCCAAGTTAGTTCATCAAGTGCTCTGCTATAGCTGACTTCTCTGCTTAAATTGGTCTTCATTCTTCATGTTTTACTTCTTACATACTGATACACACAGATAAGCTATAAGGAAAATGTATACACACAAATAGATGTATATATTATAAATGCCCAATTTAACAAAAACAAACAAACAAACAAAAACAGAGAAACTAAAATTACAGTCAGAAATAGGTTTTTCCAAGGGTAAGATGTCATCCAAGCAACATAGTGCATAAAATTAGGCATGGTTATTCTGTGATTGCAAATGCTTTTATAAAGTTTTTTTAAAAAGCCCATTGGCAATCAAAAAGGATTCCATTGTACCCAGAAAAAAATCTACATTACCAAAATTAATTTTGCATACAGTTGAGCTAAAGTTGTCAGTGTTATTGTCGGATAAATTCCATTAGTTCTGATGCAGTCTTTTAAAAAATAAGTAAGAAAACTTTCATAAAGTAATACATTGGGAATAGAAAAATGTTCTTAAGACCTCACCTCAATTGAATTCTAAGCAGTAAGTTGAAAGAAAGAAAGAGAAACCTTTCTTGATAAAAATCAATATATGTTTTTTCAAAATCTCTTAACCACATATCCTCTTGCCATTCAATAAAGTAACTCTTCAGGGAGGATATTATAGAGATAATGGAACTATTCACAGAAGACTTCATTGTATACTAGGGACACATATAGCACAATCAGATGTGATTCCCCCTGACTTCAAGATAGTTATATAGGATTGTTCCACTGGTACACAAATATGCAAAGCAATTACTGTTTATTCTGGAATACAAGGTGACTGGGGGGGGGGGTATAAGATGACCCCCAACTTTTAAAGATAAAATACAGAGTTAGGGATATACTCGGTGTTTAAGACTACCCCCCTCTTCCAAGATTATGCCCCTGTGGCCCCCATGGCTTTCCATTCAAGGACCTCCTCGCCCTCACTGCTTACCTTCTTCGAAGGACACTTGGCTTGCCTAGGTCCAAGGAAGTGCCTCCAGACGCTGACTCCTAGCAGTGCTGGGCAATGGTGTGGCTTGGATGTGATCCCAGAGGCATGCTGGGGAGCAGTAGTTCTGTGACTCCTACTGCTCCCAGCATGCCTCTGGGAGCACATCCATGGCATGCCATTGCCCAGCGCTGCTAGGAATTGGTATCCAGAGGCACTTTCTTGGGCCTTGGCAAGCCTTTGGAGGAGGTAAGCGGTGAGGGTGGAGGAGGTCCTTGAAAGGAGAACGGCAGAGCCCAGCTGGTCTCCATGGCAATGCGGCCTGCCACTCCTCCTCCCCATGCCCGCCCTCCCACCCTCCACCCTCCCACCCTCCACCTTCCACCCTCCTCCTCCCTCCCTCCTCAAGCCGTGCCACTAAGGGCAATTTTATTTTTCCTTTAACTTATTTTTTTATTTTATACCCAGCATACTAGATGACACCCAACTTTTCATATTATTTTTCAGGCTTGAAAAACCGTCTAGTATGCTGGAATATACGGTATTTTGGCGTTTACTCTGAAGTAAGACCCATTGTGTTTAATGAAGGTCAGTTGCAAGGAAAAGGGTTTCTTTTTACACTAATTTTACTCAGACTATGAACATCAAGACTGTTGTGTGTAATATTAATTGGATTTGTTGACTGCAGTAAGCACTTAGAGCTGCAGGCATGCATCATTTTGACAAGACATCCATGGCTTTGTGTAAACATTAAACCTGTCATCTTCTGACAGCCCTATTTCCTATCTGAAATGAGGGAGTAGTTTTCATCTTCCACAGCATGGAACATTCTAGACAGCATCTCTAAAAATCCCCCCTGCCCCCAACTAAGCATGGCCAGTGTAGTTTTAAAAATATTTTTCAAGCATTCTTCTAAAATTCTTCTTTCTTCCCATGGCTATCTGGTTCACACTCATGAAATATGGTGTGAGGCAATCAGATATAGGAGTAGGCACCACCAAGGGCCCAGGGGCCACCTCCATACCAATTTCACACATATTTAGATCTGGAGATTGGAACCAAGATGGGATACTAATCATTTTGAACCACAAATTAAGGTCAAACATACAGTATCTTTGCCCCCAAGTGAAATAATACAACTCCATGAGCATTTCCGTAAGTAGGAGTAGGACTCAAAGTTGTCCCAACATGAATCTCAGATTCAAACTGTTGAATTAAACTGAGCCCCCTTTTAGTATTTGCCCTTCAATCTTCTTGGTAATTCTTGATTATTTATCATATTACCATTATTACTTTTAAGACAGATAACGTGTGACAGTAAAGACTCTTAGACATAAATAACATTACTCCATTGCCACCAGTGAAGTTTTAACATATGTGCTGGCTTTTAAAAAAGAAGGAATAATGCAACCAAGGGTCCATCCAGATAGGACCCATGTCTTGGGCCCTCCTGCACTTTTACTGGAGGAATTCAAATAAAAGAGGATTAATTTGAGACAAAGCAGGAAAACCCTGTTTTATACTGAATTAATTTGATAGCCCATTTGACCTGTGCCTTTGTGAAAGGCCAGAGTCTAATGGGCTATGGGTCCTGTGGGGACAGGCCCATGGGTAGTCCCAAGACTAACCGGGGACCTGTCCATACAACCATCTCACTCCTTTTGGGTTCCTGGAGCCCAGAGATGTGAGATAGCACCCACCCCTTCTCCAGACCCCTCACAAAACCCTTAAAACTTACCAGGAGTCATTAGGCCTCTGTTCCAGCCTGATGGAACATGCCAATGATGTGCAAGAAGACAGGGGGGAATCACTCCTGGACACCTGTCTCTTAGTGCTACATTGGTATGTTCCAAAAAGCATGCCAAAAAGCTTAATGGTGGCCAGGTAAGTTCTTAACCATTTTAGGGCTTTTGGGGGTGACAGAATACCATCCTGAATGGTATGTAGCCACCCAACTGGGAAAGCACAGTTTTTATAGGGTGTGTGGACTTTAACCTGCACCAAATCAGGTTTTTAAAACCCTCTTCAGCATGTATTAAAGTGCTGCCTGGAAGTAACCAGAGAAGGAAGAAGAGGAAATGCTATTGTTGACATTTTCTGTGTACATAGATCCATATGGTAGTAATACAAGGACGGGCCTACTCTGTGATGGTTACTCTATAACTCCCTTCCTAGAGTAGTTAGACTAGAAACTCTTGTCATCCCTCTGGAAATAGATGAAGACTCTTGTTTGTTTCAAGAAGCCTTTAGGAACTGATAGCTCCTGGTGAAAAGTCTTTCATAACATGCTCTTATTTTAATTTTTAATGTTTCTAATTCTATTGACAGTTTCACTAAATTTTAACTTTTTATGATGTGTACATTCAGCTGTAACTGTTTAATTTCCACAAGCCATCTCAAGTCTCAGGGTTGAAAAGAAGCTAAGATAAACATAAGTACTGTAGTATCATTGTCAGCAACATCAACAAGTCTATTACCTATTCCATCCATCCAAATAAGAATTGTTTTCTTGGCATTGCTCAACAGCAGTGTTCTCTCTTCAGTCATTCTAATAGCTAAGCTGTGGGGAGATTAGAAAGAGTTTCCCATCTTAGCTGTGTCGGACTGGATGAGGGCTAGCAAATTGAAATCCAGACAAGACAGAGGTCCTCCTAGTCAGTCGAAAGGCCGAACAGGGCATAGGGTTACAGCCTGTGTTGGATGGGGTTACACTCCCCCTGAAGACGCAGGTTCGCAGCTTGGGAGTGATCCTGGATTCATCGCTGAGCCTGGAACCCCAGGTCTCAGCGGTGGCCGGGGGAGCTTTTGCACAGTTAAGACTCGTGCGCCAGCTGCGCCCGTACCTTGGGAAGTCTGATCTGGCTACGGTCGTCCATGCTCTGGTCACATCCCGAATAGATTACTGCAACGCACTCTACGTGGGGCTGCCTTTGAAGACAGTTCGGAAATTGCAATTAGTCCAGCGGGCGGCAGCCAGATTGCTAACGGGAGCTACAAAGGGGGGGGGGCATACCACCCCCCTGTTGTGTCAGCTCCACTGGCTGCCGGTCCAATTCCGGGCTCAATTCAAAGTGCTGGTTTTGACCTTTAAAGCTCTATACGGTTCTGGCCCAGCCTACTTGTCCGAACGCATCAGCCGCTATGTCCCACCTCGTAATCTAAGATCATCCGGAGAGGCCCTGCTCTCGCTCCCGCCTACGTCTCAGATGAGGCTGGTGGGGACGAGGATCGGGCCTTCTCGGTGGTGGCTCCCCCGCCTGTGGAATGCGCTCCCTATTGATGTACGATCCACCACATCCCTCCTGGCCTTCAGGAAAAAAGTAAAATCCTGGCTGTGGGACCAGGCATTCGTACACCAGCACAAGGCAGCATTTTAGATTGGTTTTTAATGAAAGTGGGTGATTATGGCCAATGTTTTTATGGACTGAACATTGTTTTAATCCAGAGTGAATGGTGCTAATGTAGTTGTATTTTAATGTATTTTTAATGTATTTTATTTGTTGAAGGGTTTTGGGGTTTTATGTTGTGATTATGTGAGCATCGAATTGTGCCGTACTGTAAGCCGCTCTGAGTCCCCCCTTGGGGGTTGAGAAGAGCGGGGTAAAATCCTGAAATAAATAAATAAATAAATTAAACAGCAGACAGAGAAATATCTCAAGTGGACCATGGACAATGCATTGCCCACCACTACTATATGCACTTTGCTGAGAGTAAGCTCCATCGACTTGGTGGGATTTTGAATAGATTACACTCTAGTATTTGCAGTGTATTTCCCTCTCTTTGACTATTGTGCCAATAATACTTATTCTGAAACATTTAACAGTTCCTCTTTTCAAATATTGTCAATGACATTGTGTATTGCAGGACACATATAATTTGCACATGTTTAAAACTGTTTCATTTTGTTTCACTGTTTATTCTGGATAGTTCTTGTATTAGGAGCAAATTCAGTACAAATTCGCAAGGATGAATTTCCAAAGTACACACTACTATCTGAAATTGCAGATGTATAAAATGGGAATAAAACATATCAGTGAGATTAAGACTGTTGGTGGGCAGACTAGATTATGGGTCAATATTGGCTGTGACGTGGTAAAGCCTAGCTGTCATGGTCATTTTTGTTTAAAAATTGTCATCTCAGCCAGTTGTGAACAAGTAGTCTATATTTAGCACTGCTGCCAGCCTTTATTTTATAAGTGATGCATTTTCCCAGAAGCTCAATCATCATTTCAGCAATCTGGAAGGAAGCCCAGGCCAGGTAATGGGCATATATCAAGATTGCCACTATCAAAGGAATTCTTCAACTGTGCCATAATATCCTATACAGTTCAAAGTTTAAATTTGTAAATTGAAAGTTCCTCAATATTTAACACATGTTTAGATGTTTTCTAGACATAATGCTTCATGCCTTGTTTATTTTACTTCAAATAAACATTGTTATTTCTGTTTTGTCTCAATACTCTTCTTATGTGGATCTTAAACCCTGACAATAATGTCAATATTTTTTTTAAAAAAAACTTGCTATGTGTTGCAAAGAGAATGTAGACTGATGTTTCACTCTAGCACTGGAACACCCTTTCACCCAGCACCACACCAGAGTCCAATAATTCAATATAATAATGTTTATTAAAGAAAGTATATAAAAGGGGGAAGGGGCAGTAAAATAGAAAATCCAAAATAGCTATAATCCAAAAATGCCAAGTAACATAAAGTCAAGGAATCCAAAATCCACAGCAGCAATCAAATATATCTCCATGAACATGAACATGAAAACAGGAACTTTCTCAAGGTAAATCCTCCAAGGTAACACAAGACACAAACAAGAACAGGAAATTGAGAATACTTGAACCAAGAACTTGAGAGCAGAAACCAATTAATGATCTCTTTTAGCAATGTTGTCTTCTCTGAAAGGCCTGAAAACAATCCACTAATTTAAATCCTCCAAGTGTCTCATGACATCATATAAAAAAAACCCCTGGATCTCTGGGTCTTATCTCTGAGCCTCTCAGAAAAATCTCATTTGCCAACTTTTAACACCCTGCATTCTCAGGTCTATGTTCCCTTGAAACCACCCCATTGGCCCAAGGCCATTTCTTCAGGGAACCGGTACTTTTATTTTTCCCTGTTGTCTGGGAACGAGCTGAAGAATCCAAAACATCAGCCTCATCTGCCTGAAATTCCCTCTGATCACTCTCAGGCTCTTCACTTTAAATCCCATCACCTTTAAATGCCCAACTGACCCATCTCATGAACAGCCAGAAAAAATCCTCAGATACTACAACAATTAGGGAGGAGGGGCCTTTCCTTCCCCTGTGAGCCTAAACCAGCTGCATCTATTAATAACATCAGAGAGAGAAAAACCACTTCTAATACCCTTGATTGGGAGCACCACAAAAACGGTCTTAACCCAAGAGATGTATTTATTTATTTATATTTATTTATATATATTTTATTTAGCATAATTATACCCATAATTATGCCCACATAATTATACCCACAAAGGCTCTCAGGCTGCTTACAGACAGTACTTTAACCCATGTCTAAGAGAGCTTAAAAACCTGCTTTGGATGGGCTTATGTCCTCATACCCCCTAAAAAACTGTGCTTTCCCAGTGGGGTGGCTATAGGCCATCCCAGTAACTACTGAGATGGTATCCAGCCACCCCTTAAACACCCTTAAAAACCCTGAAATGGTTAAGAACTTGCCAAGCTACAATTAGGTCTCACAGCAGACTTCCTGGAAGATAATTATTACACAATAGGAGGTGGGGACAGGAGAGATTCCCAGGACTATTTGGTAGTCTGTCCCCATAGTTCCCATAGCCCAATAGACCCGGGCCTTTAAGGAAGGCCTAGGTCTAATGGGCAATCTAATTAATTTGGGCTAACGCAGGGTTTTCCTATTTTGTCTTGAATTAATCCTCTTTTACTGGAGGCGTCATTTGGACACCTCCAGTAAAAGTGCAACAGGGCCAATATGGGCCCTGTCTGAATGGGCCCTCAGAGTGGCTTAAAATCATGAATTTATCCTCTGGTGTACAATTTAAATAATGAGAAGGAAAATGGAATGACAGCAGGGAAGGAGATTAAATCCAGTAGATACTGCTTCTTCATGTCCCTCTCCAAGGCAAGAGAAGTGGCAGTTGGGATGGAGGGAAGGTCTTTCATCTGTTATTGTCATAATTTTTAATAAAAAAAAGATATAGCTGTATTACTGCTGGCGTAGGGAGTAGGACCAAATAATAAGATTGCATTTAATTAACAGACTCACATAGATCAATGATAATTTAGATATCAATAAGAGATTGAGGATTATTCAAGCTCTACAATTTTTGGGTGCTATACCCATATGCCTGATATTGGCCTAGCCAAAGCAATCAATGTCTGACAGCGGCATTGCCAAAACATGCTTTCACCAGATTACTTTTTCTTCTAGGCATTATTAGGACAATTATTAGTGGATTGGCTCAGCTGATTTCAGGTTGAAAATATATTTCTCTTTTCACCTGTATGAGTGGCTGCAATAGAAAATGTAGATGCCTTTGGTTGTGTATGTACTCTTCAGGGTCATGCTCTAACCACTGTTGGTTTTTTTAAAAAAGAAAAACAACCAATGTACATAGAACAGGTAGAGCCACATTTACAGGCATAGCTTTATTGGCTTTGTTTACTCTGGTAGTTACAAATGCCATAGATTCAGACTATTGCTTAGTTTAAAGTGTGTAGTTATCTCTTCAGCAGACAGACATGCTTTTATAATAGCGTCACTTTGTCCCTATGTACTTTTCTCAGTTACTTCAATGGAATGTACCTACATTCTACTTTTGTTTTGTCAAATGTTTGCTAGCTTTCTGGTCATGCTTTCCTCTCCTCTGGCAGTTTCCTTACCTAGTCCAATGAATAATATGCAAGTCTCATAGGTTTTTTAAACCACATCCTGAATCTACTTATGGAACTAAAGATATTTTTATTCCACAATGATAGTAGGCAGCTACTTTTTTTAAAAAAAATGCCTCTAGGTATGAATGATAAGTTTTTCCCTTGCTGAAGATTGTGATATGGGAAGTTAGTTGGGTCTTTTGCACTGTATTTGAAAAAAAAAGTATTGAGGAGTGGGAGGTAAAATGGGTTCTGCTGTAGCATTATCTGGAGTGAGATACCAACAAAGAATGATGTGCCACCTCTTCTGTCTAAATTCATGTGCACGAAGAATAATATATTCATTGTCAGTTTTGTTATGGATCTCCTTTCCCCCTGGATCTCCTTTTTATGATTGCTCTTTACAAGACAATTCATCAAAAGGGAGTTGTGGATAATTCTGTAAAAATGAAATAAATTGTGTCTTGGTCTTTTTCTTCAATAGATGCCCTCTTTTTGAAATAAAAGGAACTCTGGCAGTTCTTCCTTCCCTGGAAACTTGTGCTTCTTACCATGAAACATGGATGATTCTGTATTGAATAATCAAATGGGTTAAGCCTCGTGTGGCTTTTTTTTGTGGCAAGCGTTAATATTTTGGGATTTCTAATGTTTCTTTTCTCAAAGATTCTGTACCAGTGCAATTTATAGCTGTAATAGAGTCTGGAGACATTATCCATGATGTTATGAATGTGATTTAAAATCAAGATGCATTCCAGCCATTTACTACTTGGATGAGTTGTGTACTTAGGTTTCTTTGTCATAATTCTAGGTGCATATTTGAAGTTGAGCTGAGCTCTTTTAGCCATGTTCAATGCTACTGGTATGATGCTGATGCCCTATCATTATTTTTAAAGCTGTATGATACAGAGTATCTTATTTCAGGCATTATGAATTAACTCAGAAGTAAATACCACTCAATATGGAAATAATAGTATATAGAGACAAAATATGAGAAGACTAAACCTAGAAATGCTAAATTCGATTGCACAGGAATTCAAGAGATTTTTGCCTCATTTATGAATGGGGTGGTGTGCAATATTTATGAAACTACATTCATTATAAGCAAATAGCTAAATCTGTTTGCAACAATTTTTTCCTTATTAGCAGAATGCCCTTTCCCTGCCTACGCAGTGGGGGGGGGGGAGGTTATTACCTCCTCCCACGAAGGGAGGCGATTGGTTCCCTGGATGGAACCTTCTGGGTGGGCAGAGGCTGCCTATGGTGTTGGGGCAGCCTCCTGCTTCATTCCCATTTGAGGTGTTGACCCACCACTCCCGCCTGGTGTCAGTATAGTGGTCACCTTAGGGGCCGGGTAGGAATTTTTCCCCTTCTACGTTCTAGGTGGGGGGGGGGGGGAGGTTGCCGACCCTGTAATGTTACTGGAACTTTTGGGGATGACGGTTCTATAAATAGGACAGGGTAAATAGTTTAGGGTAACCCATAGACCATATTCACTCATGCACTCTTCAAAGTTGGTTGGGCCAGTGCACAAATACACTTACCTGGATGGCTGTTTCAGGGTAAGGGGGATATCATTGGTCCAGAAATTTTGAGAGGCCAGTTAAATATTTTCAGAGAGGTTTTCTTGTGTTTTCCTTGAGAGGTTGCCCAGTTTTGTGTTATAGGGGACTCAGGAGAGTTTCCCAGTGTAGCCGAGGGGTCATTCACTTGCGGACGCTACCTCGGCTAGGCCACACTTTGTTCCCTTGACACCTGAGTTAAGTGAGGTTAAACTTAAATCGGTAAGTTTAAAATAAAGGTTGCCCAAATTTGATCCAATTACTGTTGTCTGTCTCGTTATTTCGGGGGTTGGAAGGTAATGATTCTGTTTTCATTACTTTTAAATTCTTTAATCTATACTTCATCTAAATGGCCTTTCCTACCAACCACTATTATTCTTCTTTTTTCCCTTTCCCCTACCTAGCTATCCTTTTCTGCTTGACTCTGCTACTCTGGATCTTATGTTGTGTACATTTCTGCATTGGAGTTGCAGGTGCTGTAATGGTGACTTCCCTTGTTCTTCTTGCTTCCTGCCTTGCAAACTGAGATTCTGCTTTGGATGCATCCTTTGCCATGCTGTTGTTTATCTTGGAGATTCATTTAGTCTTGATACTTTTGTTACCAGAATGACTGACTGATAGCATGGTCTCTAGGACATCTCTCATTTACAGGATTGTCGTGAAACCAACTTGATAACATATAGCAATAACAGAAAATTATTTATTGTGCTTAAAATTAAATTGTCTTAGGTGCACACTCCATAGTTTTTTTTAGTATGAATAACTAGCTTCAGATGTTTAGCTTTCGTATTTCTGGAGCTCCAATAGACACAGATGTAGAGGTATTTCTTTATTCATATAAAATAGCCAAGTTCACTTTTTCTTACTTTGCTTCCAACTTCAGGTTTGTGAGTCAAATTATGCATTTTTTACAAGAAAGGATCTGAGAAAGTACATTGGTTCTAGATCATGGTGGTCTCACTGGGAGTTGCTTCTAAATAACTGTGCTTAGCATAGTTTCTATATAATTACAAAGTTACTCAAACTCTAGTTCTCAACGCTTAAAGATTCCCTAGTTTGTAGGTTAGTGACCTGAAAGATTACAACATAGAAACTTTATAGGAGCTGTTCTGGTTTATTGTGCATCAAATCTAGCTGAAAGATTCATGACACTTTCAATTATATAACAAAATGTACTCTTCCACTAACTCATTTTTAACAAGACTAGTGCATTGCATTCTTTTTGAAATGCATTAAGGAGAAGATAATAAAAGCATACTTTTTCAAGGCAGATAGTTGCAAAAAGCATGGAACTTCAAAATGACCAGGGAGAGGAAATTTCTGCAGATCACTTCTTTTCAAAAAAGCAAAACAAACACATTAATGCAAAGTTTTTTTAAAAAAAATGCAGTTTCAACAGTATGTTAATTTCTAACAGCACCACAGTCTGTTATGATATTGTCGAGAATGATAAATATTAATTTATTCTAACAGACACTGTCATGGTTTGTAATTGTGAAAGACCTCTACAAGGATAATTTAGGCCAGGGATGACCTACTATGGTCTTCCATATGTTTTAAAACTGCACCTTCCAGCCAGTATAGCTAGTGATGGTTAATTGTGTGTTGCAAATATCTGCATGGTCATACATGTTCCAGACCATCAAGTAGGGTAAAGAGTTATAGGAAGAACCAATTTCTTCAATTTAACCCAGAAGTCACGAACACATAGACCTCCAGATGTTATTCAACTTTAGATCCCATAAGTCCTAACCATCTATGCAAACTAAAAAATATATAGTAGTTTCTGTCAATCAACTGTCTCAAGGGCCATATATCCCATTTGTAATGTTACTCTCCCTTTTAGCTATGTGCAAGAGCCAAAAACTGTCAAAAGAGCTGACCTTTTACTTGGGAAGACAATGCCACATAAAAACGTGATGGTTAATAAAAAACCACAAATATATTGATTTTTTTAAATGGAGAAAATATTTTACTCATAGCAGAATAGAATTAGAAATCCAAGAAAACTTTAACAAAAATAAACCCATTCTATAGTCACAATTTTAATAAACCAAATAAGTTGTTCTGTGTATAAAATACATAAATTGATTATTGAAATTTGTAACATGGCAGTAAAATGGGACATACTGGGTCTTTGGAAAGCCCCGTCAAAAGAATCTCTCATTAGACAATTGCCTCCTGGTTCGGAACCGCTGTGGTACTTTGATTCATCTTCCCCTTATCTTCCTGAAGGGCAACACAAATCTTTATGAACCCTTATGTAACAAAAAAGAAACATATTTTCCATACCCTTCCCTCCCAAGTGGTCAGAGGTGACCAGCGTATTTATAAGCTGGTTATATCATAACTTAATATTAAAATACAACATTAAAATGTCCACATATGTGGGGACTTTTCATATACATTCCATGATGAAATGCTGTTGCATACTAGTCTCAGATTCCTATATAGCAGTAAATAAGTTCTGTACTACAGCTGTACACCCACTGTGCTATTCAAGAAATTTCATTTGTACCAAAAGGGCTACATATCCAAATGGGGTGATTTTATCAGACTTCTCTCTTCCAACTGCCTACAGTGCTTTGGACAGCTAAATCAAGAAGGAAGAGTTAGCAAAACCCTAGACTTTTGGAATGTACATCAATGTATTGTGCACTTCTCAAAATAAGTTCTTCATCTCATTATGGAATGAGAAGTGGTTATACCTATAAAACGTTCAACTTAGATTATTTTAACCACTTACTGGCATAAAGGCAGGATATAAATGAGAACTACTACTTAAAAATACTTTCGTGGACATATACCAAGGAAACCTTCCATCAGACAAAGATGGGGGGAGACTAATAGCCCACCTATAAATAGGTATTCATTGGACAACAAAATGAAGCCCATCTTAAAAAATCCAAGCCAAATTCAACAAGAGGCCATGCAATGGTTTCAATATAGACAACTACAAAAAAAGATACCAAATGGATAAGAAGATAATCATCATTTTGAATTGTAACATAATAGATAATGTTTCCTTCCAGTCCAAGGAAAAACAAATTGCAAAGGCCTATAAAATATTATTAAAATTAGACACAGAAGTACATCTAATCAAAGATAATATGATTGAAGACGGTGGGTCATAATATCCACCTAGACTAATGGGAACAGATGTCGAAAACAAAGATTTAATTCACAAGATGCCATGGACAAAGAGAAATTATGTTTTTTTAATTGGGTTTTAATTATTACATTTTTTCCAGAAGTATATTATTAGTTTAGCCAGCTTTACTTATCGAACATAGTCAAAACTCCTCTGAACAAGCTCAGTTGTAGGTTCACCTGAGGGCACCATAGTAAAGGACTTGAAGGCACATAACAAGAGCAGCAACCTATCTATGGCATATATTTTAATTTTTAGTTAATTCTGAGACATCTACCGCATATCATTCTAACCTGCTATTTATTCCAATATGCTGCCTCTAACAGTTTTTTTCTTTGCAGTTGAGTGATAATCTCCTGGAAAAAAAGTAATTTCATGGGCAGTAATCTCAAAGCCATTTGCCATTCAGATTTTTGCATAAACCAGCAGTCTAAAATAAAGTTACAAATGTACTGGGCTACACACACATAGTGACCCAGTGTGAAATGCTAGATTTAATGTCAAACATTGGAAGACAGATGAAGTTGCACAAGACAGTTAACATGGTTGGCTATCATGCCCCCCTCCCATACTCTCTGACAGCTTTTAGGATTGGAGAATTACACAGAGAATAGGGTAGATGAATGGAAGCAGCAGTCTATGACATTGAAGTAGTGGATTGTAAAACTTGTGAAGAATTAGCAGAGAGATTCAGTGTGAACTCAAAAATAGTATATGAATGCAATGTGCATTCCTGCTCTGTAGCTCTGCTGCTTTTTTAAAAGAAAGACACAGATTCTCACTGTTTATTCTGTGACTAGAAGGAGTTCCCATTTTGCAAAAGGGAGTAGCATTCTCAGAAATGCTCTTGTGAATGCAAATATATTGTTTGTGTAACATACAGTTATGACCTGAATCATCTTGTGCAATATTTGGATATTAAAACTGATTGATTCCTCTGTGTAAAACAATTTCAGAGGTAGATGATACTTCAAAATACAGCTTTAATCCAAACAAAATATTTTAAAGATATATTTTAGTCTTTGCTATGGTTACTAAAAATAAAATATTGTGAGTTATATTCTCAGTGTAGTCTAGGGGCACTTCCAGACAGCAGTTAAATGCAGGAGAAAATTGGTTAAAATAACCCATTTTCCTCCCATTGTTGTCCCCACCCCAAAACCTGGATTTTCTGTCTTGGGTGGCTAGATGCTATTCCAATTGCAATCAGGCTACTAGCACCCACCCTTCCTCCAAACCCTAAATTTGGTACTAAAAAAGTGGCGGCTGTCCCCCCTTCCCTTCTCATCATCTGCCATTTTGGCGCGCTAGGAGAACTTTGCAAGCAGGCCTCGTATCTGGCTGCCACAATTAGGTAAGTTTTTAGGGCCTAAATTTAGAGCCTGAAGAACCAAGATGACTGTGTGGATTGGGCCTAGGGATCGCATGATGTGGTCCCTGGGCCCACTCCACACAGAGCCCACATCTGGTAAGACCTGGATCTTACCTAAGATCCAGATCTTACCTAAGATCCAGATCTTACTGGGTGTCTAATTTACCTGTTTTGTTTGGATGCCTCAGGTAAAAGCACAACAGGTCCCACCCTTTTGGGCCTGTCTGGAAGGACCCTAGGTCAGTGGAATCCAGCAGCAGAACATTCTCTCACATACATTTAAAGCAGAATTATTTTCCTGCTTATCAAAATATTTCTTTTTTAATATCTATAGGGATCTTCAAGCATGAATGAATGAAATAGAAATTAGATACTTTCCTGTTTGTCTCTCTGTCTGTCTATCCCCCATTACAATCCATGATTGGCTTCTGTATGGAAAAAATAGCTATGGTAAAGGATATCATGTTGTCCTTTGTTTCAGATAGCAATATGTCTTAACCCTTAATCTGGCAATAAAAATAGCTTTAATTGTCTATGCTGCAGTATTTTCAATTTCTGTGGCCTCATGTTAGTATTTGGAGTTCTAAAATGTTCTTTTGATTAACGTTTTTCATACTTTTGCAGAAGAACTGCTGCCACCATGAGTGCTAGCATACATATAACTCTCTTTCGAGGGATAGCCTTCTCTTCTGTGTAGACCCAGGGTGCATATACACTGTAGAATGCATGCAGTTTGGCACCATGGAATGATGAGAGTCATAGTTTTACAATATCTTTAGCTTTCTCTGCCAAAAAATGCTGGTGCATAATCAAACTACACCAATGGAAAAGGACCGAAATCAATGAGCACTAAAGTCATCAGACAATTATCTTCATAGTAATGAATATTGTATTAAAGGTGGAATTATACTCACGGACCCCAGGTACAACAAGAGTATCACACATTTAACAGAAATAATATCGTAGAGAGTCCCATCAAGTAATTAACACTTGCAAAGTCCAAATAGTGGTCCGAAAAAAGTCAATAGTAATCAGCAAAGTTCCAAAGATGTGGCGGTATAATTCCAAAATAAAGATGAAGCAATCCCAGGCGAAGTCGCAGTCAAGTGGAGCCAATCAATTCGTAGTATAGGAGCAGGGTTGACGGAAGTCACCGGGTTCACGCTCTGTTTTGCGCTAGTAGGCGCTTTGTCAAAACCCACAGTGATAATAAGACATCTAGGGCATCCACTGATCAATAGTAACATGCAGTCAGGCACGGGCCAAACTCAGGGGAGTAAGTTTTATTGCATTGAGAAAGTTACGGCTGATTCACATTCTGATCAACACCATGCACTTATATGTGCTGAAACCCGCTGGATCTCAACCCTTTCCACAGAACACCCATGTGGGTTAAATGAAATTATGTCTCTCCCTTCCTTGCTCCTCTAATCATTCCATTCCCCCGTCTGGTGTGATTAATTTCAAACTAATTGGATTACTGTTAAATTTCACGTGTTCACAGTATACTGCGCCTTACTCCCCTGAGTTTGGCCCTTGCCTGACTGCATGTTACTATTGGTATGTATTCTATATGTTTGTGATTGATAACTGTATGTATTGGATTGGATTGTCTGTTTACTACCTGGACCTTTATGTTTATTGTAGATCAGTGGACGCCCTAGATGCCTTATTATCATTGTGGGTTTTGACAAAGCGCCTACTAGCGCGAAAATTTTCTTAAAAGGCCTTACTCCCCTGAGTTTGGCCCGTGCCTGACTGCATGTTACTATTGATCAGTGGATGCCCTAGATGCCTTAGTATCACTGTGGGGTTTGACAAAGCGCCCACTAGTGCGAAACGGAGCGGGAACCCGGTGACTTCCATCAACCCGGCTCCTATACTATGAATTGACTGGCTCTACTTGACTGCGACTTTGCCTGGGATTGCTTCATCTTTATTTTGGAATTATACCACCACATCTTTGAAACTTTGTTGATTACTATTGACTTTCTTTGGACCACTATTTGGACTTTGCAAGTGTTAATTTCTTGATGGGATTCTCTACGATATTATTTCTGTTAAATGTGTGATACTCAGATAATTGTCTGATGACTTTAGTGCTCATTGATTTCGGTCCTTCTCCATTGGTGCCTATTGGTAGTATCAGTACTTACCTCCTTTTTGTGCATAATCAAACCACAACTCCTAGGGTTCCATACCATTGAGCCATTGTACTTAAAGTGGTGTCAACCTGCATTCATTCTACAGTGCCTCAGTTGTGGAATACCACAGGCTTCATTAAAGCACTAAGGCAAGACATGGTTTTTTAAACAAAGCCTATGAGGGCCTAATTGATTTTGATAAAACTGTATATGTACATGGTTTAAAATGTGTTTTAACTTTTTAGCCTGTTTTAACTTGCTATATTAATACACTTTTCTCCCATTTAAATTATTTTTGAATGTTTTAAATATCAGTTGGTTTCAATTGTTTTTGCTATAGGGCAGGATATGACAATTTTAAAATAAAATAAACAAGGCTTGTAGGAATACTAAAAAATAAATCCTCACTCCTGACATCTAATACTATAGATGGCAGTCTTAATCCATTTAAGTAAATGTACTGCATGCTTTTATTCCTGCTCTCCATTTCTGTGCAGGCAATAAGAACTGCTCAATGTCTTTCTGTATTTGTAGGTATGTGGTACAAACATATTTGTGCTTTGGAGGAAAGCTTTCTTTGACAGGCAAAGCTTAATTTATGCTCACAAACAAAGTCCTTTCTAAGTTGAGGATTAATGTAAACAAGAAATAAAGACTCTACTCTTGATGCCTCTAGTTAAAGGGAAAGCATTGTCAAGGTCAGTATCCTTGTAGGTCTTTTGTAGATCCTATAAAGATTCTGATATTTTATTGCTATTTGAACAGAGAAGGCCAAGACTAACTCAAGTAATTAAAAAAGTGAAAATCCATTAAAATGCAGTGGAAAAGAAATTGCAAGTCCATGACTTTTATAATTATAACTCATTTTAAAAGGAAGATGAGATCAGTAATAATAACAAGATAAACATGGAAATATTCCCCCATTTAAACTGTCTTATCTATGAATTACTAGATAAAGAAGTGACTTACAATTTGTGTGTATCTCACAATGTTGCATTTGCAAGTGCTCTTTAAAGTACAAGCAGTTCTTTCAAGTGCACACTATTCATCCTGTACAATAATACAATCAAGAAAATGGGGGGAAATGAGGAAAGGTCATCATTATCTCAGGGCCTTTCCACACAGCCCTATATCTCAGAATATCACGGCAGAAAATCCCACAATATCTGCTTTGAACTGGGTGACCTGAACCCACACCCAGATACTGTGGAATTTCCTGCCTTGATATTATGGGATGTAGGGCTGTGTGGAAGGGTCCTCAGATATGTTGTTGAGTCTGTCAAGTAATTTGCTGACTTATAGCAACCATGAGGCAAACCCATAACAGGGTTTTCTTGTTCAGAGGGGATATAACTATGCCTTTTTTGAGTTTGATAGAGTGTGACTTGCTCAAAGTTAACTGGTGAGTTTCTAATGAAAGAGCAGGGATTTAAACACTGGTCTCCAGGGTAATGTTCCAACCACTACATTATTCTGTCTCCTGTTAAGAGGTTAGAGTGTATTCCAGAAACAAGGTGACCTTTGCAGTTCTCTACCATGTTTCTAGACATTTTTTGTTGGTGAAAATGTAGGTTGCATTATCAGGGTGGCCCAGATGCACCCTTCACAAATAAGTTATACTGTATCATCTTTGTACTTATCCTTTGGGGGGGGGGGGGCAATGGCACATAATCAACCTCACATTGCTGTAGCCTAGCCATCATGTTTCTGTTGCTTGTTGAGGTATGGTGCCCCCATTTATTCCATAGGAATACTCAGAAATGGTTTTGTTAGTTCATTCCTCTGAAATATAGCACACAGCACATGTTCTTTCTTTTCCACCACAGTCAGATTGTTGCCCAGTGTTGGTCGCTTTTTTCCACAGGCAGAAGGTATCAGCACTAGCAGACTTTACAGAATGAACAGAAAGAAAATAGAAAGCTGCAGAACCAAAGAGCCACTGTGCTAACTAACTTGTCAGAAGCCATGATAAAACGAAGTCTATTTCATAAGTGATTGTGTTTCTTTGAGGTCAGATATTGAGTTTTAATACACCAATTGTGTTCACCAAAAACATCTATACGTAATACTTCTTCTCATTTTCAAAGCAGGCTATAAAGAATTCATGAGAGAAAGCTTCTTTTCCATTGAAGTACTTCCTTAGGAGGATTTTCAAGCTCAAAAGGAATAGGTTTGTGTATGTGCATGTAACGAACTTTGGTCCTCAAAGTTTTCATTGACAATCCAAAATCCTCTTGTTTGGCTACAGAAGGCCTAACAGATCAATTGCACAGCTTGATCAGAAAAAATATTGGTGTTTTGGTCTTTGGGCTTGTTCCTGGGTTATTTGGGGCACTGATTCAGAAAATTGCATTGGATAGACTGCATCGACTCTGGTTTCTTTGATATGGTTATCATGATTTTCTATGAGCAAGCGGGTGATGACCTGTATATAGAATATGTTGTGTATCTCAAAGCTGATAGGTGAAAACTGGTTCCATTTTTAGAATGAATAGATCAAATATACCTAGGAACAGGTCTAATATTTGAGACACCAAAATGTGTGTTGGCCAGTATTTTAGAATAGTAATGAAGTCCTATAGAATCAATTGGTCTACTCTTCCTGGACCTAACAACAAGTTTTAGATCACCAAATACTTGAAGGTTAAATACTTTAAATCCCTCATGCATATACTTATGCAGGAGTCAACGTACACTTTATTTATTTATTATTCAATTTTATATTCCGCTCCTCCCTGCAGGCTTGGGGCGGATCACAGCAAACAATAAAACATACAATAAAACATACAATAAAAACATCAGATAAAAACGCAATACATGACAAAATGCCAGCAGATTACAATTCTCAGCACAGGTGAAAAACATGCCTTCCACATTCAGGTTTAGCCAAACGCCAACCTGAATTCCTGCAGTCTTCATACTTCTTTCAAAAGGTATAGATCATGGCATAGTGGTTTGAATGCCGGACTAGAACTATAGAGAATAGGGCTCAAATCCCTGCTTAGCCATGGAAACCCACTCAGTCACCTTGGCCACGTCATTCTTTCTCACGCTCAGACAAAGGCAAAAGTAACCCTCCTCTGAACAAATTCTAATGAAGAAAACCTTGTGAAAGGTTGCCATAAGACAAAGGTGATCTGAGAGCACAAAACAAAAACAAAGCATTATGGGGTGTCATTTGACACCACTATAATGCCGTGGCTCAATGCTACCAAATAATGGGAATTCTAGTTTTTCAACATATCTTGTCTTCTTGCCAAAGAGTGCTGGTGGTTCACTAAATTACAAATCCCAAGATTCGATACCATTGAGTCATGACAGTTAATCGGGGATCAAACTGCATTAATTCAACAGTGTAGAGGTATCCAAGATACCTCATCTGAGCCTAGACAGTCTACAATACAGTTCATGAAAATGCAGAGTTCCAACAGTTTAGAACTGCAGTTCCAATCATTTCTTACTCTCAGCCATGCTGACTATTAGAGCTGGGGGAAATTGCAACCCAACAATATCTGAATGGCCACACTTTAAAGAGTGCTTTGGTCAAGTCCTCTCTCCACATATGTTCACGTTATTTTCAGTGTTTCAGACTTCAGAAATATGTCTTCGTACTCTAGTAAAACAATATTCCTTATCACCATAATCAGCCAGACTCTAGGGCATAAGGAAATATGAGTTGGATAATGGCATGACCCATAGCACCTTGCTTATATGATCATCTCTCTAGCAAATGGCTGTTATGTCAGCATGAAAATGAAAGTAAGATTTCTATGATGTCCTTGAGACATAGATCAAGCAGCAGTGGCTAAAGAGAAAGCTCTTTTCAAGCATTACAGTGATACCAGAAGCTTGAGAGCTATACTGAGGGATTTTATTAGTAATATGTTTTGTCTGTTGCTTAAAAAAATCTTGGCAGCCATATAAAAGCTTGCATTAGCACTACACTTTAGACTGGAGTATGCTTCTCCATGTGCCTTGCATATTTCAGGAGAAATACATTAAGAACATCATTGAAACTTACAACATTATATCAAATAACATGGTATAATGCCTTAAGTTGTATCTATTAGGCATGTGCATTTGAGGCAAAAGGCATGCCATTTTTGGGTCCATTTTTTCTGAGTCCTCATTTTGTTTACCAGAAAGTTATCTGAAAAGGGAGGGGTGTTTTCTGTTTCATTTGGCAGAGATTTGGCCCATTGGCTACAATGGGAAACTTTAAAAGTGCAATCCTCAGCCATTTTAAGGCCTACCTGCATGAAACCTACCTCAGTTGTAGACCCATTCATAACTGCAGACCTGCCAAGTTTCAAACTTGTTTAGGTAATATAATTCCTGGTACATCTTTGCCTTTCTCTTAATCTAATGTAGAGACAAAGAGGATTGTTGCTAGCAAGGGATGATACAGCCTATGGAGTGGGCAGGGTCCAGCCCACGGTGTATGTGGCCTTGTTGATGTTGGAGGTGATGCTCTTGGGATCTATGATGTTGCCCAACAAAGAATGTAGCACTGGAAACACTGGGTCGTTGTAGGTTTTTCAGGCTGTACGACTATGTTCTAGAAGCATTCTCTCCTGATGTTTTACCTGCATCTATGGCAGGAATCCTCAGAGGTTGTGAGGACTGACAACATCTGAGGATGCCTGCCATATATGCAGGCAAAACGTCAGGAGAGAATGCTTTTAGAACATGGCCATACAGCCCAAAAAAACCTACAACAACCCAATACAGGTAGTGTCTTGTATTATAAAAGCTTCTGATTTCAGACAGATTGTGGCCATGCTTGGATTTAACATCTTTGTGTGTTAAAAAGTACTTCAGTTTCCCCTGTACTTTTCCAAATAAGTGAGCAACAAAACATCCCTTTTTATGGAATGTTTCCAAATAATTGTGAGTACCATTGCATATACAACTACCCAGAAAGTCATTTTGTTTTCAATTAAACTTCCACCCCAGAAAGTGTGGCTAGAATGAGTATCAAGTTTGAGTATCAAGCATTTTATTAGAAAAACCACAGTGCCTACTATGCCTTTATTTTACAGGAAAAGTTCATGAAATACTTTCAATTACATAAACCATGTAACGAAGATGTAATTATAGGTGAACCGATCTGCATTTTTGTCACATATTCGCCATTTGAAAAATATACTATTTGCTAGCAGTGGAGGTTTTTTCCAGGATTTAGTATGCCAAAAACCAAACTGTTATCTAATCTTTCTTTTTCAGTCATTATTTTTCAAATTGCAAATTATACACCCACTGAAAGCCTTTCCCCTTCTAGCTGATTTTGCATATGTTGTTCTGCAATCTGCAGTGATGCTTGTTCTAATATCCCCTTACAATTCAATTATGCCTTAAAACCATTTCTCATTAGGCTTCTGGGGAGACATAAATATGTTGGCTAAATCTGTACTTGAGCTGATATGAAAGGCAGGGTGAATAAATGTCTAATTTTTCTGTACTGTGCATGTATTATTACAAAAGGCTGTTCTGTTCAATTAAACCTATACACTTCCCTAGTTCTGACTGCTTCTCCCTTTCACTTAGGGGTGTCTTAACATCTCTCTTCTACACTAGCATTTGTCCCATGGGACATGAGTAAGCTTTGCTTAGTTTTTGAGAGAGGAATGAACTTCACAGCAATCTGAGATGCTGGTGGATTGCCTCAGTTTACATGAGGTCATAAAATTTATTCTTTCTTCTTGTCTTCTGGAGGGGGTGGGAAAACACTCATAACGTTGTGAGACTATTTATTTTGGCTTCTTAACTTTCCTCATCCATAATGTCATTTTCACGGGAACCTAGTTGAGCCCCAGGTAAGATGTGTGGCTGGAAGGCTACCCATCTCCACAACTGAAAAAGGGAAAAGAAAGATAGTCATTGGTTGTAAGATAAATCAATACTCTATACAAAACTGCACATTTTAATTTCTCCAAACTGTTATCATATATTACTTGTCCAAAAAAGCCTGCCTCAGCTGCAGCCCTTTGCCTGGAATCCTGACAGATTTCAATTAGAAGCCATGATCTTTACAAATGTATACAAATTAGGATATAATCCCAATGAGATGTATTCTTAGATTTCCATTTGGAGATGATGGGGCGTCTCTTTCCAAAGTATTTTCCTTTCTCCAAGCCACTGGTTTCTTTACTCCTTAATCATGATCTCTAACCACTTCGCACACTATCCATCTTAATAGAGACACAGATCAAGCTGTGGTGTACACACTCTTTCTCCTCCATTAGACTACTGCTTTTTAACTTGTACCATTAACTCCAACTCATGCTTTAGATAGCAATCCCACCCAGTCTAATGGTAGGGTGAATCTTATCTTTCTCCATTTGAGGTGTATGTCTATGTTTCATATCACAGATCATTGTGGGTTGGAAAGGGCTGCATTTTCAGGCCTCCTCAATATTTTGTTTGATACCAAAACCTGACACACATCATAGTTTATTTGTTGTAAATGATGCAGTAGAGGGATTATTATGGTTTCTAACTGATGGATTTTGGTGGCTGTTATTGTTTTTACATGCCTTCAAGTCATTTCTGACTTATGGCCATCTAAAGGTAAATCTACATATCTTTGGGGCTTTTTGGCAGGATTTGTTTAGTGTGTATTTGCTTTATTTTCCTTTGAATATTAGCTTTATTTTCCTTTGAATATGAGATGTGACTTGACCAAGGTCATGTAATGGGTGAGATCCAAATCCTGGTCTTCTAGTATCCTAATCTAAGACTCAAACCATTATACCATGCTGGCTGTTAGGTGTTCCTATGCAATAAATTGTAGACTAGGAACTATAAAAATCACTAATCTTAATCATGCAGACCACATCCTGGTTTCCATAGCTAGGTAATAGATCTTTAGGCTGTGGTGCATTCCTCCTTTAGATGAGATGACTCAAAGATAGATGCCTGAGTAGTATATAGGGCAGAAACAAAGAAACAAAAGTGAAGTACAACCAGTCCCCAAATTAGGTTTATTATTAAGTTGAATTTGTTTTAAGGTGCCCCTGTGGTGTTTGTTTTGCTTTTTGTGCCCCTGTTCAGAAGATTTCACCTCACTTCTGTCCCTGTGATCATTGGATGTTGAAAAACTTGACTTATTATGGAAGCAAGGGTTGATACTAAAGCTTCAGTGAAAACCTCTTTACCCCAATGCAACTCTTTCATGAGTGAATTTCCCCTTCTGAGAGGTAGAATTAACTATGAGTAATTTGTACGTCGGATATTTGTAACATGGGGACCACCTGTACTTGAATGTTTCACACCTCTCATCCTAAAAGTTGTGATATCAGCAAAAGAAGTCTGGCAACAGGAATTTTTACTCTTTCAGTCTGCTTCCAGTTTGTTCTTCACTTAGCACAGACAGTCTGCTAACATATTCAGTGCCAGGAAAACATAAAATAAGTTTTTTTCCTGTTCCAGTGGACAGCAGGTAACATTGGGCTATGGTGTTGATAGAACCCATCTGCCTGGCGATAGAAGCCATGTGTAGTTCAAATGTAGTACAAGTTATCTGCAGTGACTTAGATTTGCTATGGATGTTACTGGCTATCAATGGAGTGAGTTCCCAATAGATTGGATTATTTTGTATTTATTTCAGAGGCAGAAAATTCTCTATGTTGGAAAAGACAAACAAAATGTCCTTAACATTCCTTCTCTTTCCCGTCCCTGTGTTCTAACAGCCTCCACTTGCATAGCGGTTTTCTAAGGTGTAGATGGAGCCTTGTAGAAAGGATTTACTAGAGTGTGATAAATAATTTCAGGATTTGGGTTCATTCAATAACAGCAAAGGAAGTGTTCCATCTGAATTTTAATAGGATTAGAAATGTGGTTGCTCCATGTTTTCCAACAAAATCCAACAACAAAGTTCTGTTCACTGGAATCAACATAAAAGTCCTTAGCTATATAGTAATACTGACAGTTATGTATATTTTCCCCAAGAAATATGACTGAAATCATTCAGTAGATTGAATCAAATGTGAACACTATGTTAATGATTGAGTATTTCAAAATAATTCTACACTGAATACTTACTGGCAGAGGTGTACCTTATAATGCATGTATCAGCTAACAAAGGCTTGATTCATCTTTTGAAAAGAAATGGAAATCCAAAATTGAGTACAGAGGTATCTTCAAAAGTACTATGGGCGCCTTTAAAATATTCCATCATGATCAAAGTGAATCTCCTGTACCTTCAGCAGCCAGACTGTGCTTGAAAATACATATTTTGTGATTTGAAAAGAAGTGTCACTGTTAACTGTCTGAACCTGTATTCTTTATGTGAATCACAGCAATTCCTATTGGCTCTGGAGTGCATTCTCTAGCATGTGGCATTTCGGCTCTGAAGATTCACTTTAGTTAGTATTATATCTGATTAGATTTTCTTTTTGATCCAATGATATCACATCATTTCCAGACACATGTGTGATGTATTCTGGCTTACTGCTTTATTGAAATACAAATATCTATGCAGAATTGTATCTTGACAGAATTGCAAGTGCTTTGTATACAGCTTGCAGGAGGTGGCTCTCTCGGTATCATATTCCTCCAAACAAAGAAACATACAGATGTTTGCATGACATTTGTATGTGTGTGCGCACACACACGCACGCACACACACACACACACACACACACAAACACACACAGCTACTTTAAATATTAAACATCTACATTATTATTTATTATTTTTCACCAAATGATGGAGAGTAGGCTTGTTTCATCCTAAAGAAATTGGTTCAAAACTTGTTTCAAAAGTAGGGGGAGCTCTTGGTTCGAAGAGGTTGAGAATGGTGGGTTAGAAATACAGTAAATAAATAAATACTTTTCAAAAGATCATAAATGATTTTCGAGCTCTTGGAACAAAGCTAAAACAATGGAATGTACAAGTGGTCGTTTCATCCCTCCTCCAAGTTGTAAGACACAGCCCTACAAGGGCCAGAAAAATATTACAGATCAACTACACCCAAGAGTATTGAAGGTACTAGCAGAAGTCATCACCATTGGCCATCCTATTTGAGAGTTCTTGGAGAACGGGAGAAGTCCCAGCAGATTGGAGGAGGGCTAATGTGGTCCCAATCTTCAAAAAGGGAAAAAATGTTGACCTAAACATTTACCGTCCGGTCAGCCTTACATCAATACCAGACAAGATTCTGGAAGAGATTGTTAAGAAAGTGGTCTGCAAATACTTAGAAACAAATGCAATAATTGCTAATAGTCAACACGGATTTATCGAAAACAAGTATGCCAGACTAATCTGATCTCTTTTTTCAATAGAGTTACAGGCTGGGTAGATGCAGGGAATGCCGTGGATGTAGCATACTTGGATTCAGTAAGGCCTTCGACAAGGTCCCCCATTACCTTCTGGCAAACAAACTAGGCAAATGTGGGCTAGACAAAACTACAATTACGTGGATCTGTAATTGGTTAAGTGAACGAACCCAGAGGGTGCTCACCAATGCTTCCTCTTCATCCTGGAAAGAAGTGACAAGCGGAGTGCCACAGGCTTCCATCCGGTCCTGTCTAACATCTTTATTAATGACTTAGATGAAGGGTTAGAAGGCATGATCATCAAGTTTGCAGATGACACCAAATTAGGAAGTATAGCCAATACTCCAGAAGACAGGAGCAGAATTCAAAATGATCATGACAGATTAGAGAGATGAGCCAAAACTAACAAAATGAAGTTCAACAGTGACAAAAGCAAAATACTCCACTTAGGCAGAAAAAATGAAATACAAAGATACAGAATGGTGGACACATGGCTCAAGAGCAGTACGTGTGAAAAATATCTGGGGGTCCTCGTGGACACCTTTCAGGAGCGGCTCAGGACTTCATGTCTACCATGGCGACCATGGGGCTGTCCCAACAGGTATCTGGCCCTACCCACTGTGCTGGCCACACCTTAGACTGTTTTCTGTCAGGGATGGGAGAACGATGGCGGTGTGGAGGAGCTGACCATCGCTCCGTTGCCATGGACCGACCATCATCTGATCAGGTTTATACTTTCTGCACCCACCAACCTCTGCAGGGGTGGAGGACCCATTAAGATGGTCCGCCCTAGGAGGCTTATGGATCCTGATGGATTCCTGACGGCTCTTGGGGAATTTCCTGCCACCACAGTAGGTGATTCTGTCGATGCTCTGGTCACTCTCTGGAACGGGGAGATGACTAGGGCAATAGACAAGATTGGTCCGGAATGACCCCTCTCAAGTAGCCGAGCTAAACCAGCTCCTTGGTTTAAAGAGGAGTTGGCAGCAATGAAGCGAAGGAAGAGGGACCTGGAGAGCGTGTGGCATTCAGATCCGAGTGGGCCTTGATGCCTATCTAAGGGCATATGGCGCGGCAATAAAGGCTGCAAAGAAATCCTTTCTGGCAGCCAATATTGCGTCCGCAAAGAACCATCCAGCGGAGCTGTTTCGAGTTGTCAGAGGCCTATTGCATCCCACCGTCCAGGATGGGAGCCCTGACAACTCGGCAGCACGCTGTGAAGCATTTGCAAAGTTCTTTGCGGATAAAGTCGCTTTGATCTGTTCTGGCCTGGACACCATGTTAACGGCAGTCTCTGAGGATGAAGCTGGAGCACCTGCTTGTCCGATTTTGATGGATCAATTTCAATTGGTGAAACCCGAGGATGTGGACAAGATACTTGGAGGAATGAGAGCGACCACATGCATCCTAGACCTCTGCCCATCCTGGCTTCTAAAGGAGGCCAGAGGGGGATTGGCCGAGTGGGTAAAGGTGGTGGTTAATGCCTCCCTTTGGGAAGGCAACATTCCAGCGAGCTTAAAACAAGCTGTTATAAAACCGCTGTTGAAGAAACCATCACTGGAACCCACTCAATTCGTCAACTATCGGCCTGTTTCCAATCTTCCCTTCTTGGGCAAAGTCCTAGAACGTGTGGTGGCCTCACAACTCCAGGTATTCTTGGAAGACACAGATTATCTGGATCCGGCACAGTCTGGTTTTAGGCCGGGACATGGTACCGAGACAGCCTTGGTCGCCTTAGTGGATGATCTACGCCGGGAGCTTGACAGGGGGAGTGTGTCCCTGTTGGTTCTGCTGGACCTCTCAGCGGCCTTTGATACCATTGACCATGGTATCCTTCTGGGACGCCTCGCAGAGATGGGGCTTGGAGGTACTGTCTTGCAGTGGCTCCGGTCCTTTCTGGAGGGCCGATCGCAGAAGGTGTTATTGGGAGACACCTGTTCAACCCCACAACCATTGTCTTGTGGGGTTCCTCAGGGTTCAATATTATCTCCCATGTTGTTTAACATCTACATGAAGCTGCTGGGGGAGGTCATCTGGAGTTTCGGAGTGTGGTATCATCTGTACGCAGATGATGTCCAACTCTGTCACTCCTTCCCACCTGCTACTAAGGAGGCTGTTCAGGTCCTGAGCCGGTGCTTGGCCGCTGTGTCGGACTGGATGAGGGCGAACAAATTGAAATTGAATCCAGACAAGACAGAGGCACTCCTGGTCAGTCGAAAGGCCAAACAGGGCATAGGGTTACAGCCTGTGTTGGACGGGGTTACACTCCCCCTGAAGACGCAGGTTCGCAGTTTGGGTGTGATCCTGGATTCATCGCTGAGCCTGGAACCCCAGGTTTCGGCAGTGACCAGGGGAGCATTTGCACAGTTAAAACTTGTGTGCCAGCTGCGCCCGTACCTTGAGAAGTCTGAGTTGGCCACGGTGGTCCATGCTCTGGTTACATCCCGTATAGATTACTGCAATGCTCTCTACGTGGGGTTGCCTTTGAAGACTGTTCAGAAGCTGCAACTAGTCCAACGGACAGCAGCCAGGTTGATAACAGGAGCGCCATTCAGAGAGCGTACAACTCCTCTGTTGTGCCAGCTCCACTGGCTGCCAGTTTACTACCGGGCACAATTCAAAGTGCTGGCTTTAGCCTTTAAAGCCCTAAACAGTTCGGGTCCAACTTACCTGTCCGAATGCATGTCTCCCTATGAACCATCGAGATGTTTAAGATCATCTGGAGAGGCCCTGCTCTCGGTCCCGCCTTCTTCGCAGGCGCGACTGGCGGGGATGAGAGACAGGGCCTTTTCAGTGGTGGCTCCTCGGCTTTGGAACGCCCTCCCTAAAGACATCAGATCGGCCCCCTCCCTCCTGACATTTCGCAAGAAAGTCAAGACCTGGCTATTTGAGCAGGCATTTGCTGATGAAATATAAGGCTTAATGAGATATATGGAATGACGACAATGCGATGGAAACTGATTTCAACATGACGCTGAGGCTGCAATTGTATGTTTTTAATTGTTAAATTGTTAATATATGGTTTTTTCTGGGGGGGGGGGGTGACTTGTTGCTGTGTTGTATTGAGGGCAGAGACTGCCTGTGTAAACCGTCCCGAGTCGCCTTCGGGCTGAGAGGGGCGGCATAGAAACGTGACAAATGACAAATAAACATGAGCCAACAATGCGATGCAGCGGCAAAAAAAGCCAATGGGATATTGGCCTGTATCAGTAGTAGTGTCTAGGTCCAGGGAAGTCATGCTACCCCTCTATTCTGCCTTGGTTAGACCACACCTGGAATATTGTGTCCAATTCTGGGCATCACAGTTGAAGAGAGATATTGACAATTTGGAATGTGTCCAGAGGAGGGTGACTAAAATGATCAAGTGTCTGGAGAACAAGTCCTATGAGGAGCAGCTTAAAAGCTGGGCACATTTAGCCTGAAGAAGAGAAGGCTGAGAGGAGACATGAGAGCCATGTATAAACATGTGAGGGGAGGTCATAAGGAGGAGGGAACAAGCTTATTTTCTGCTGCTCTGGAGAATAGGACACAGAACAATGGCTTCAAATTACAAGAAAGGAGATTCCATCTGAACATTAGGAAGAAATTCCTGAGTGTGAGAGCCATTCAGCAGTGGAACTCTTTGCCCCAGAGTGCGGTGGAGGCCCTTTCTTTGGAGGCTTTTATAGAGAGGCTAGATGGCTATCTTTCAGGTGTGCTTTGAATGCAATTTTCCTGCTTCTTGGCAGGGGGTTGGACTGGATGGTCCATGAGGTCTCTTCCAACTCTATGATTCTGAAGTAAATTCTGATTTTCACAGAAAAAAATGTTCAAAGCTTTTTGAAACTCCAGTGACTTCTGAATCCTTCCTTAATGGTTTGAAAGTGTTATTTCCTGTTTCATTGGGTGGTCTTTACTTTGAAAGTAGTTGTTTTAGTCCAGAAGCAATGGAAAGCAAAGGGAGGACATTCATCTTTTTCTGGTTTAAAACGACTTCTCTGGCTTGAGACAGAAGTGGGGGGAAAGGAAAGGGAGGAAATGTTGAAGCTATATGTGTATGTATATTGTGAAATTTCAATTGGTAGCCAGCGTGTGTGAAACTTTCCAGCAAAGGAAGAGTTAATGCACAAAGTAAGTTTCCCTGCAAGAGAGGCTGCCGTTGATCTCACAGGACATAGTCATCACTATGGAATTTAGGCTGGGTGGTACTTTGCTGATAAGGAACTGTTCCTAGGGCCATGATTACTTGCCGGAGCTATGATTGATCTCCCTCAAGCTTAAACTATGTAAATAGCTGTATATTGCTTTATTGCACCAATAAAGATTAGGAATGCTGATATGGGTGAAGGCTGCACTTAATCATGTGAGTTAGATGTTGGTGAGTCCCAGCAACAAGTGGGAGGCTTCCATCAGAGAGGGAAAGTGGCTGAAAAACATCCTCTCACTCATATGCATTGATAGGAAACTCTGGTTTTAAACATCTTCTCAGGCTTGAGACAGAAGGAGGAGGGGGAGGAAAGGGAGGAAATTCATCCTTCTCTGGTTTAAAACAGCTTTTCTGGTTTGAGCCAAGGCCAGGGACCAGAAGTGAGCTAAATCATATCTGACTCATTTGTAACAGAAATGGCGGGAAAAGCTTCGGAAGGGCAAAGGGACTTCCGGTTTCTTAAAAACCTTGAAATCGCTTCAAAAAGCAAATCTTCTGAATTTATTCCAAATTACGAAGATTCTGACTGAACCTAACCATGCCTAATAGAGAGTATTGATAAATAATGTTTTAACATTATCAGTCTTCTCTCCAGGTGGCATTTATGCATTTATATGGATTTTTAATTTATATATTTTAATTTGTTTAAGCCATCTTTGGTCACAGTATATGAGGGGAAATGGGATACAAATTAAACATGGCCATCCTCCTCCTCAAAATACACATTGGGCATTACCTTTCTGTGGTGGTGGAATTGTGTATACCTGTGAGATGAAAGGCTATGATAACAGTGCTCCTGGTAGTGTCTCACAACTGAGAGGCTATGCTAAAAAAGCAGACTAAAGATGCCAGAACTTCATTAAATATGGTTAAGAAACCAAGAACAAGCGCCATTTTTGACTGGCTGTCATTCAGATCAACAAGCACTGCATCAGATATCAGTGTTACTACATATGTGAAAAATGGGCTAAAAGATTGAATATATTTGGCTAGGTGAAGAAGACAAGATGCGTACAGCCACAGGAAGGCCAACTACTGCAGAAAAATGCACAGTATCAGAACATATTACAAATAGAAGGCTATTATAAAATAAATCCACCAGTCCTGATGTCACCAAAAGAAAACATACACCATCAAGAACTGTAATGTAACAAATGCTAGATTTTAAAGTAACAGAAAGTAATCTGGAGAAATATGATGACTATGGTCAAGGGAATTGGCAAGTGAAGCATTGTTATCGAATATAGATGAAATCCAAACAAAACATAATGTCTGAGTAAGGATTCAAAATCTTGCAATTATGCCCTACATTAACAGTTCAACTCAGATGAGCTCAGTTCTGATATAATGGTTCAAAATTTCTCCACTTCAAACTTCAAGTAATATAATACTCCAATTGAGCTGTCCTTATCAGAGTGAACTTCATTCATCTTATTGGGATCATCTGAATGCAGTCATTCTTATCCATTGTAATATCTAACTAGATGGAATGCATTTCTCATATATGTTGGTTTCTATGTAAGATCAAAAGAGAATATCAGATGAAGTCATGTTAAAGGGCAATCATTTCAATAAAAAATCAGGTCCTTATTCAGATGAAGTAATTTTTAATTTTGTAACAAGATAAAGGGGCACAGCACACTTTATCTTAAATGCTAAGTACCTGTAAAATTAAATGTTTAATAGGATTTATTGTGATGCATCATATAGAGGCAGAATGAACTTGCCTGCTCACTTAAAGGCCTATTATTATTAAAGAGAACAATGAAAGTGCATGTGACAGGGCATTAAAAAAAAGATTTACCAGTTACCAGTGCAGAACAAACCATTTTCTGTGGGCTACAAATGAAAATTATTTATCTTCTCTCTTGTATCCAAACCATATTTCACAGCTCATGAGACATGAATGGAAGAGACTTTCTATAAAATATTTCTAAGATTTTCTCACAGTAACGAAGGCTTGTTGTAAAGTAATTCAGCATGTAAGCAGAGATAAGATTAACAATTTTGAGCTTTATAGCTTGCAGAAATTATGCAGAGTGAGGGCAAGCTGACAAAAAACACCACTCTTATGCTAAATGCAATAAACTGAGTTCTATGAGCCAAGAAGTGTTGAACAGAAGTACAGAAATTTCCCCATTCCAAACATTTACTACTAAAATAATATTTCATTTCAAAGTCAACCTGTAATGCTATGTGGAAAATAGATCAATCTCACAGTGGGAAGGTTAAATTAAAATCTTCAAACACTATTTTACCTAATGAAAGAGAAATAGTTACAACACTTTATTTTTTAAAAGAAAAATGTTTAATCCACATCGTAAGTAGTATTAAAACATTTTCTTTCAGTGTAAAATGTGTTAGCATGAATGGTGTGACCAAAAGCTTTGGAGGCTGCATGAAAACCAATGCCAGAGAGTTTTCCACTTCATTGGAGCTACCAGTAATTTGAGGAATCTACAGTGGCTGATGTAGGAAGCAAAAATGCCCCATGTTCCCCATTCACTGAATTCTCATGCTGTAGACAGCACTGTGACTCTATCGTATATGTCCAGTTATATGCACACTAGGCATGGTTAGGTCCAGTCGGAACTCTCGTAATTCGGATTAAATTTGGATTAAAAACCTTTTTGAAGTGATTTTGAATTTTTTTCTGAAACCAGAAGTATCCTTGCCCTTCCGAAGCCACTGCTGCCATCTTTGTTCCGACTCATGAAGTGAGTCAGAAATGACTCCACGTTTGGAAGCAAGCAGCAGCCTGCATGCTGGGATGCTTGCCTCCAGCCAATGAGGGGAGAACATGTGTGGAGGGAAGGGGTTTCGGCATGGCAGCCATTGCATTTTTAAAAAGGCTGCGTGCCTCAGGGACGCTGGGGAAGCGAACGCGAAGGGAGCATGGATGGAAAAGGTGCTTGCACTGCTTGGGAAGGGAACAACAGTGAGGGGCAGAACGGCTGGTAGTAGGCCACCTGCGAGTCTTTAAGCCTCTCCACTTGTGTGTGTGTGGTGGGAAAGAAGGGCAGGGCAGGGCAGCACATAACATTGCTGGGACAAGTATGCTCTTGCCTGCCACTGCCAATTTCCCTTTCAGAGGTAGTGAATTAAACTTTCAAGACCCCTTGTTCCCATTTTGGTTAGAGTTTGTACTTAGATATACCAGAAATCCCCTTTTCTCCACGAAGTTCCCTTGCACATGCAGTGAATTCATTTTGCTCTGGTCTAGAAAGTGGATGAAGAATGGGCTGAGGTGGGAAAGAAGGACTTTGGAGTTTGTTCTGCACCTTTAAGTCCTGCCTGCCGCTTGTGTGTGTGTGTGTGTGTGTGTGTGTGTGTTGGGGGGTTCTCAGCTGGCTTTGTCCAGAGAGGGGTTAGCTTTTGCCTTCCTCTGGGGCTGAGAGAGTGTGACTCAGCCAAAGGTCTCTCCATGGGTTTTCCCCACGGTCTCTATCAGTATCCTAGGCTGCATGGACAATATATAAAGGATACCTGTAGAGAATGAGATTGCATCTACACTAGGCATGGGCAAACTTCTCTCCTTCTTCCTCCTCTTCTCCCTACTTTCTCTGCCTCCTTTCTCATATTCTTTCCGTCTCTTTCTCCCCTCCATTCTCTTCTCTCCTCCTTTCTCTCGCCTCCTTTCTCATATTCTTTCCGTCTCTTTCTCCCCTGCATTCTCTTCTCTCCTTCTTTATCTCACCACTTTTCTTTCCTTCTCTTTCTCTCTATTGTTCCTCTCCTTTTTCTCCTCTTCTCTCCTTGTCACCCTCTTTTGTCATCTTTTTCATCTCTTTCTCTCTTCCATTCTCCTCTTCTCACCTTCTTTCTCTCTTCTTTCTTCCTTTACCTTTCTCTCCATTCTTTTATCCTTCTTTCTCTCATCCTTTCTCCTCCTCTACCCTTCTTTCACTCCTTCCTTCCTTCTCCTTTTCTTTCTCTTTCTCTCCTCCTTTCTCCCCTCCTCCTTTCTCTCTCGCCTTTCTTCCCTTCTCTCTCGCTCCGTTCTCCTCTCCTTCTTTCTCCTCCTTCATCCTCTTCCCTCTCTTCTTTCCCTGCCTCCTTTTCCTATTCTTTTCACTGCTTTCCTCCTTTCTCTTTTTCTCTCCTTTTTTCTCTCTCCCTCTTTTCTTTCCTTCTCTTTCTCTCCGTTCCTACTCTTTCCTCCTCTTCCTTCCCTTAAGTGGCTGAGGGGGAAAAGGAAAGGGCCTGGCGATGTTAGGAATGGTGGGAGTTGAAGTCCAAAACACCTGGAAGGAATACCTGATCTGCTCTCAGGCCCCATATACATTGCCATGTAATGCATCTTGAAACTGCATTATGTATATACTCAGTGGTGTAGACTTCTATCATGCAGTTTAGCTGCCTTCTATGAGTCTCCATAATGCATAATGCAGTAGGTCTGCAGTTTGAATCCGGTTTAGCAGTTTGAACCGGGTTTAGCAGTTTGAATCTGGTTTTGCAATTTGAATCCAGTTTTGCAGTTTGACACACTGGCAGGAAGGTAATGGCACTCCATACAGTCATGCTGGTGATATGACCTTGGAGGTTTCTATGGAGAACTAGTCTCTTTGGCTTAGAAATGGAGATGAGCATCTCTCCCCAGAGTCCAACAGGATTAGACTGCATGTCAAGGGGAAACCTTTACCTCTACTTTGATAATCTGAATTACATGACAGGAGGAGGAGGAGGAGGAGGAGGAGGAGGAGGAGGATTGCCTCCTTCTCCTCATCCTCCTCTGCATTGACACCTGAGGCAGGCCTTTAGTGTAAGAGTCCCTCGGTCAGGAGTGGAAGAGTCCCTGAAGTTTTTTCAGTGCCAGTGCTTTTTTTCAACTGTGCATGCATGCCTGCCATTAATGACACTATTCCAAAGTTTCAGAAGTTTCAGAAAGCTATGGATTTTTTTTTGGGGGGGGGGGGGGGGAATGGAAGTCAATTCTGAATTGAACCACCAGCACCCCCTACATCCGAAATGAGTTTTGAACCATTTTTTAATCAACCAAGCCTAATGCACACACCTATTCTGGGCACATCTACACTGACCACTTAAGTTGATGTGTGTACATATCACTCCTGTGGTGGCTAAATGTCATATGGCGATGATCTGGTACCAGAGGGTAAAGCCACCTTAACAAGTCCTTGCCCTGGTTTAAGACAACTCAGAGAAAATCCTAGGTCAGGATTTGGGCTCTCTCCCAGGTTAGGCAGTTCCTAACCAGAATTGGCAGCAGTTGTCTTGACTACCATCCTGCATTTCCTTGACCATCTCAGAGACACAGTATGGCAGTCCACAATCATCTCCAAGATACTACTGTAAACAGCCATGGCACCCCCCCCACACACACACACATACCAACCTACCTTCTCATGGACACCATGACTGATGTCAGCCAGAGCTCCTGCTTGCTGAGTGGGATGGTAGTGGGAAGAGGGAGGACATTTGTCCTTCACAGCTTTTTTGGTGACATACTGCTCTGACTGATGTTAGACAGAGCTCCCATGAGAAGGTAGGTGGGATGTGTGTGACAACTGTGACACTGGGGGTGGGGGGAGTCCCATAGGGTGGCTGCAGTTCAGATAGATAATTCACATGAGTAATGGGAATTAATATAAATCTGTATACTGAGAAAAGAAGCTTTGATTATTACGAGCCTGTGAGGGCTCATGATTGAAGGAGAGTATATATCTCTCACCAATGCCTTTACTATTCTTCATTTATATGGCAGTGTTTGCCAAAAGATTTGAGTTAATATCCAGTAGGGTTGGATAGGTTCATATGGAAGAGCCTGAAAGTCATACAAAACTGAATTTTGACTTTCGAAGCAGTTTTGAATCATGCAGGAACAGGGTTGGTTGGGTGGGGGTGGATGGGTGGAGGGATTTGAATTTGAACCACTTACCTTTTTTCTGGAAATGTATATTTGGATGTCTCCCAATGTTATTTTAATTTTCACAATCATTAAGAAACTTTGGTAAAGCTCAAAAAGATTTAACATATTATGCTTTCCCTCCCCCAGCGATGCAAGGCATGGATGAGGTGGGCATGGCTAAGCATGGCTAAGCACAGCCATTGTTGTAGTTTGTGAAGGCCAGGCCTCCAATGGTAGATTGCAAAAGGCCCTGCTGTTAAATTACATTTCCCACACTGCCCAGATGCTCTTTGCCAAAATGGCTGAAGGACCCCTATAGCTGTAGCAGTCTTTGTCTGAATATAAAATAAACTGATTGGAAGGCAGCAAAGCAATAAGCAACCTTTGTAAAGCCAAGATAACATAAACTGCTTGAAAACCAATCATTTTACTTTGGCCTGATTACCATGAACAAGGTACTGGGGTAGCCAGCTATAGCCCGCCCTCCCTGTATGTCAGTAAGTAATGAAAAAATAAAATAAAATGATTGATTGCATCTGCAAAAAGGAATAAACGGATGGATGTATCTTATGCCCCCCCCCCCCCCGAACTCAGTAGAGGAAGCAAATGGATGTCAGGAGAATTTGGATGGTGATTTACTGCCCAGAAGAAGGGGGCCAGTCTAGATGGCCCTGGATGAGGTCTGTACTATGATTTCTGTTCTCCACCAATTTAACACAGTTTCTGCCATGCAAACAAAGTTTCTGAAGTAGAACAACTACTTTCAAAGTAAAGACCACCCAGTGAAACAGGAATTGACACTTTCAAACCAGGAACAGATTTTATTTATTATTAAAAATGTTTTTGTAAAAACTTTGAAAATTTGCGAAAAATTCACAGAGGAGTCAAAGGTTATGAAATTTGGTGAACTAACAGTGGTCCATGTGTTTTACCACTGTAGCAAGGTTCATCAGTATTGGTACAAATACTGAGGGAGGGAGAATCCCCTGAACTTTCCCCAGTACCAGTGCTGTTTTTTCCTTATTGCACATGCATGTCTGCTATTAACGAAGCAATTTGGAAGTTTCAGAAAGTTTTGGGTATAAAAAAATTGGAAGTGACTTTAGAATTGAACCACCAGTGCCCCCTACATCAAATGGTTTACCATGATCCCTGGGAAGATCCTATGGTTGGGAGCTTGCTACCCCCAGGCAGCAACCAACCAGACCTTGAAAGTGCAAGGCCATTAAATGCTAATCAAGGTGGCCAATTGCAACATTCACACCTGCCTCGAACAGACAAGACTTCTTTCTCCCACCCTGGGCATTACACACACATACACACACACACACACACACACACACACACACATGACTTTCCTAGTTTCCAACAGACCTCACAACCTCTGAGGATGCCTTTCATAGATGTGGGTGAAACGTCAGGAGAGAATGCTTCCGGAACATGGCCATACAGCCTGGAAAACTCACAGCAACCCAGTGATTCCGGCCATGAAAGTCTTCGACAATACATCCTGAAATGTTATGCCTTTCTCCTTGTAATGACAGGCAGTGGCACTACTTGGCCATTTACCCACATGAGAAAAAAGTCACTGATTGGATTAGAGTGAGAAAGACTAATGCAGTTGTGTCCTTAAGGGTTGGAAGAAAAATAGATCTTTCAGCTCTGCAAGTGAGCACCACAAGCAATCTAAAACATTATTTGTGCTAGGTAGTTGCTAGAAAACGGTTCCATTTATCAATGGAACTAGGTGTAAGGCACACAGAAATAGGAACTGGGTGTAAGGCACACAGAAATATCTGAGTGATGTTTCTGGTTGAAGATGAGTGTCTAAAAGTCCAATTTCATGCTTAAACTTAAAAAAACGTTTTAGGAGACTTTAACACCAAATATAAATTATAAGACATTTTGCTTGGCTCTAAGGAATATAGGCTTAAAACCAGTAGCATAGTCTTATCTAAAGACCTATTTGTAGTGGACTCATTCAATAAACTAAGTGGCTGGTAAGCACTACAATAAATCCTACAGAATGAATAGGCTTATTCTGGCAGGTAATACAGATTATTTTTTACAAAATGTATTTTATGTGCAGAAATGTAATTCTGTTTTCCATGCAAAAATTCCCACATGCAGATTCAGATTTAACATGATTTAGTGTAGCACTGGACTCTGACTCTGGAAACAATTATTCAAATCAAGGAAACCATCTGGGTAACTTTGGGCAAGTCACATACTGTAGGTAGGCTAAGAGCAAAGCAATGGCAAATCTCTTACGAACAAAATTTTAACAAGAAACCCCTGTGATAGTTTCACCGTAGGGTCTCCCTAAATCAGAAGCAACATCGTCAACAATAACAATTGTTTTTGAAATACGATTTCTTCCCCACAGTGGAGATAAAACTTTATATGTTTGTTTGTTTATTTGCTTGCTTGCTTGCTTGCTTTCATGAATGAAATTAGTGAAGAATTGCATCCCTTATCCATAACTACCAGGACCATGGTTTTAAAGGACAGTAGAGCTGCACTACCTAAGCTATTGATCGTAAAGGTTATTTAGAATGAAATGTGTGTGGGATTTAACTAGAGCATTACATTTCACTGGAGCCATCTACACATGCCCGAAATGATTATTCTGAATGAGAGTGGTAAACAATCAAGCTTTCACAAACTGGAACAATGTTGAAGGACACATGTGTGTTTCATAGGCTTTTCATAGGTAAAAGATGCTCAGGGTACATCTCTACTGTCGTTTTAATACAGTTTGACATAACTTTAATTGCCATGGCTCAATGCAATAGTCTCATGGGAGTTGTAGTTGTTCAAGGTCTTTAGCCTTCCCTCTCAACGATTGATGGTGCTTCACCAAATTACAAATCCCAGGATTCCATAGCATTGAGGCATGGCAGTTAATTTAGTGTCAAACTACACTCATTCTGTAGTGTAGAGTCAGCCTCCAAGATAACTTTTAAGCTGGTGCATAATTTCAAATAAAAATTGGAACTCATATCTGATTTGTTAAATTTGTGCATATGAAGCTATTTCTGAGGCATGCAGGAAAGGTGTATATATGTGTGTGTATGTGGGGGGGGGGATTTAGAATTTGAATCATTTACCCATTTTTCATAAATGTTCTGTAATGTTCAGATGTCTCCCAAGGTCAGATTATTTTTTACTAACCATTAAGCAACTTTAGTAAAGCCTAACTAAAGTGCTTTTAAAATCTCATTCCTTTGGCCTTATCTTGACTGGTGCCACCATAAGGGAGGCACTGTAGGCATGGCTAATCACAGCCATCTTAACCATAGTTTAGGAAGGCCAGGCCCCCAATGGTAGAGATTGCACAAGGCCCTGAGGGAAACTACATTTCCCAGAATACAAAGCTGCTCAGGAGCCAAATTATGGCTGAAGGACCCAAATAGCTGGCTGTAACAGTTGCCGTTTAGGGTTAGTCCAAATAAAATATATAAAATGATTGAATCTACAAAGAGGACTGAAGTAAGCAAGAATTAAGCAACTTTTGCAAAGCCAAGAGAACATAAACCGCTTTTTAAAAATCAGTCCTTTTACTTTGGCCTGATTGCCATGAGGAAGGCACTGTGGGGGGCAGCCAGCACGCCGTCTGATAAAATGATTAAATCTGCAAATAGGACTAAAGTAAGTAATAGTATAAATCTGTTCTAAGTTGAAGTTCTATGATTCATTGTGTGTCATATAGACAGACATTCACGGGGATTGCTGTTGTTGCTTTTTTGGGGGATAATTGATTTGCTCTAAGCCAATCTTTGTGCTGGGCTGTAAAAAAAGCAATGACTTATATGGTGCCCTCCAACTCAATAGGGGAAGCAAATGGATGTCGGAAGAGTTTGGATGTTGCCTTTCTGCCTGGAAGAAAGGGGTCAATCTAGATGTCCCTTGATGGTGTCTGTACTATGATTTCTGTTCCTGGGTCATAAATGTCATTTCCTAATTGGTTGTGTCATTAAAAAACATAGTGAAAGTTTATTATACTGCAAAAACTTTGTCTTTGTGCAAGGGACATCACTCTATAGCACATTTTTGCTTTATCGAGTCTCCACCAATTTAACACAGTTTCTGCCACAAAAAAACATTTCTGGAGTAGAACAACTACTTTCAAATAAAGACCACACAATGGGAAAAGAAATAACACTTTCAAACCAGGAACAGATTTTCTTTATTATTTTAAAAAAATGTTATTTTGAAAATTTTGAAAATTCACCAAAAAACCATGGATATGTCAAACGTTCCAAAAATTGGTGAGCTAACAGTGGTAAATGTATTCCACTACTTTAGCAAAATTCATCAGGATAGCTCAAAAATCATGTCTCCCGAGAAGCTGCTGAAATTTCCTCACTGCCAGTGATGTTTTCCTTATAGCGCAATTGTGACCACCATTAAAGAAGTACTTACTAAGATTTGTCAGTTTCATTGGAGTTCGGAAATTTTTACCCCCAAAATGTGGAAAGATCTTTAGTAATGAAGCACCAGTGCCCTCTACTTTTGAACAAAATTTATAACTATTTTTTTAGATTTCACATGCCTAATAGCATTGCTAATTCTTTCCTTTGATATATAATCAACAGTACCTGATATACATTGGCTGCATTCAATTAAACTACTGATGTTGCTTAGCTTCCAAGATTAGAGTACTGTGTGGGTGGAGCATAAACTGACTAACAAAGTCACTTGTGTTGAGTAATTAATCACAATATGTTAATGTTCATGTATCACTGCAAAATAGCATTACTCCAAACATTTATCTAAACAGTACTTTAGTTGTAAAAGGAACTACAATTCTTTGTTTTTGTGTAGCTTCCAAGATTAGACTGTATCTGGTGCCTTTATGTTATTTAGTCACATAGCAAGAGCTATACTACTCAATCAACTTGAGTTTTACAAGCTAGTTGAGTAACCCAGCACTGCTGTATGTGTTACTCACATCTGTGCACAACTGGAGTCTTGAGAGTATTTTGTGTCCTATAGTATGAGTAAATGAACATGCCATACTACGCACAAGTATACAAAAGAGAAAAATGATCCTCAAAACATTTTTTTTCCTGTGTTGAAAAAATAGAATACCAAATACAAGAATAATCAACTGAGTCATTTTAAGTAGAATGAAGTTGGAGTGGTAGGACAGAAAACAGCTTGTAGTTTGTAATCTAACTACACCTGCACTCACGGTTAATTATCTCTCTTGATATGCTTATGACCTAGTTGAACCTTATTGTGCTATTATTTAGTTCCTTTTCTTATCAAAAATCAATAGAACACTATTATTGCCTATCTCATCATCTCAGGATAGTGCTACTTGATTTCCATTCTTATCTAATATTGACTCCTCTTTGTCTATCCTGAATACAGTTTGTTTACTTTCAATTCTTTTAGTTAACAGTACATTTTTTTAAAAAGCATGCTTCTTTAGCAATGCTCAATAGCTTTCACATTTTCCAGATAATTTTAAACCATATCACTCCAAAATTTTGTTAAATGGCCATAAAATCTTGATTACAATTAAGATATTTTTTGGGCCAGGGAGGGCAAGGTGTAGCTCACCAGCCACAGTCAGGACCTGCAGGTTCATATCCCTTCACTGTTCTTGATTTTTTAAAAGACTAGAAATAATCCCTTTTTCTTAAAATAAAAAGCTAGAAGGTGTCGGCCAATTCCTGTTTCTAAAACACTATATGGAGCCAATAAAGGATGTTGGGCCCAAAGTGGCCTATAAATGTCCATCTTGTCCGTGTAATATGATTGATATTTTCCTGGCATGGGAGGAAAAACCCAATCTCACCAAAATGGTCAAAATGGCTCCATAGAAAGCAAAGAGGCCCACTCTTTGTTTAGACTGAAGATCTTTTAGATCTCAGTATTTTTCAAATCTAGACAAGGAGTGAGCATTTTTGCTTGGTCTGGAACTACTTTTGACCAATTTGTTAAGCAGTAGTTACTGAAATAGACATCCAAGTGCCACCTCTGTGTTGATTGAGGCAGGCAGGATTTTCCCCGGGTACTGGTTGTGGGGGGTCGGGAGCAGGTGAGGGTTTTGCCCTCCTTTCTGCTAGAGATCCCTGTGTACAACTAGTGGGCCACTGTGTGACACAGAATGCTGGACTAGATGGGCTGAGGCCCGATTCAGCATGGCTCTTCTTATGTTCTTATGTTCTTAAGCATTGCATATCACAGCTGCGATATTGATTTTTCACTTTCAAAACAAGTTCATATATTGTGTGATCCTATGTATATTGTTAACGTATATTGTCTGTGTATATCGTTAATGAACTAGAGCATCTGTTGGAGGTGGTCTTGGGAAGTCAGACTTGAGGTAGTTGACCAGTTTATACAACTAAGTCTCTCATTCATCCAAAGAGGAAAGGGATAGGAAAGGTAAAGAAAAGACAGTCTTGTGACACAACTGTGAATAACCAGTTTACTTCAAGATAAGATTTAGTAGAATATGGAAAAAATGAAACAGATAACATGGCTGGCTACCTGTAAAAATTCATCCAATGTGGTTTGACTAGTCAACATAGGCTAGGGAATCCAATTGTCTGCATTCATACTATTGATGTGAGGATTAAAAGAGAGAGAAAATAAGCAGTTAAGTACTCAACTTAGATCTGGAAATGTTATCAGAAGGATAGGAACTTTAGTTAGAGGTGATGGTTAGAACCAATGGATGAAGTGACCACATCATATTTTTTTTCATGCTATATCAATACAGTGTTACAAATTCAGGCAAATAGTCTGTTTCAAGTCTTTAAATATTGTGTAAGGGTGCAACCCAAATGGATCATGAGCATGTGATAAGATGCAATTCTTTATAGCCATGCTTGTCACAACATAATGCAGAGTCAAACATGACATTACTGGCTACTAGCATATGTACTTCCTTTGTAAATAGACTTCAAGACCGATATATAATGGTACAATAGAAAGAGGCATTGGTTATAGGCTCAAAAATTATGAACAAAAGTTTCTTGCTCAGCATTGTATAGAATCAAAGAGTTGGAAGATACCACAAGGGCTGTCCAATCAAACCTTGCACACAATCAAAACACTCCTGCTAGATGGTCATCTAGTTTCTGTTTTAAAACCTCCAGAGAAGGAGGCTGTACCATTTTGTGAGGCAGTATATTCCACTGTCAAATAGCTCATCATCAGGAAATTTTAATGTTTTGGAAGAATGTCTTATCCAATAATTTGAATTATTGCTTTATACCCTAACTTCTAGAGCAGTAGAAAACAAGCTTATTCCCTCAACAAGACATCCCTTCAAATTCTGAAACATATCCCACTTCAACTATCTCTTTTCCAAGCTAAACATACCCAGCTCCCTAATCTGGCTTGGCTTCCAGACCTTTTATCACTGAGGGCTCCCTTCTCGATACATGAGAAGTCCCTATGTTGCTGATACTGACAAGATTGGAAAAGAGGAAAGTGCACTTGTCTTTCACTGTCCTTGATTTCTATAAGAACAGCCAGAGGCAGCACCACTCTTTCCTGCAATATTAGTTCATGACATGATCATTAGGTAAGTGTGCTCATTCAGCAAATGGCTGAACCCACAGAGAAATCCTTTCGAGCATGAAAATGTAAACATTTAGTTATCTAAAAATGAAGAATGTCTCTCTGATCCTCAAGGAGAATATTGAGTAGAAATTACCTAAACTAGAGAATGAATGAGGAGAATGAATGCCTAAGTACAAGTGAGAAACAAACATTTTATTATAATTGGAAGACAATAAAAAAATCTGTTCTTATTAGAGATGTTTCCTTCTTTTATCCATTTTAAAGAGTTGGTTACATTTTTAAAGCAACCTATAGATTAAAGCAGAATAATTTCATATGTATCTGCATTGCACATTTACCTTTCCTTTAAAAAATAAAGGGCCAAGTGCTACATTTATTTTATCTGGAATAGAGCCAAAAAATACACAAGACTTGACAGCCACGATTAATTGAAATCTCATTGATTTCAATGGATTTTCTGCAGAATTAATACTGGATATTAATAAAAGTAACAACACAATTATATTGACCATACACATATATGGTAGTGCTTCTACGCTCAGCTATTCGGATTATACATAACCAGATAATATAATAATTCAAAATATCGATTTGAATTGTGAAACTCCAAAAGTCTATTCTAAGAAAGTAATGGTTTATTAAACATTCTCCTGGGCTCCGGAGAGAGCGGTCTACTAAGTCGAATGAAAATAAATAAGAATTATGAGACAATTTGATTTCAACCTGCAGGTCAAGACTTTGAGATTTTTGCAGTGGCACTTTAGACAGAGATATTGAAATATATTTATAAACTAAAATGAGCAACCCCACATCTTTTAGGTATGTCTAAACTGTGAGTGGTATAACTTGTGGCATTATGTAGAATTTGCGCTCTTGTACAATATAATTCTTTGATCAAATTTTATTTGTTGTATTCGCGTGCAAAGCAGCATAAAGAAAATGTGTGTATTTACTCTAGGAGATGTGCATTTATAGACATAAAACCTTCACATCTCTTAGGATAAAGAAAAACATATCTATCACTGAGTGCCTTTGAATGTATAAGTCACATACTGTATCCCATATAATGAGACAAGTTTCCTTTATTCAGTAATGAGAGGAAATTACTTGAGAAGTAAACTCTGAAGTACTATATTCAGACCAAAATTTTATATGCTATAAGAATTATCAAAAAGAAGGGAAAACTGTTATTTGGATAGTATACATTTCATTGAGATAGGCTGCATAATAACTGAAACAAAAAATAAAACTTTATGTAAATCCACACATTTTATGGCACAACAGAATAAAGATGCCCCATGACTAGGCTTGTGCACAGATTCGTTATGGATGTTTGCCTTTTGCTGCTTTGGTTGGTTTGGTTGGTTGGTTATCGGCATGGGCTCCACTGCCATTTTTTTACCGACCGAAACAGAACAGTGGCTATTGAAAAGCAGCTGTTTTTGGTTACATATGGAGTGTGGGGAGGGAGGCAGTCACTAGAAGGAAATGTGGGGGGGGGGGGGGAGCACCACTCCAGTGCCTCTAAATCAAGAGAGAAGAGAGGGCTTTTTAAAGGAAGCTCAGGATAGGATACCTCCATGTTGATCCCTCTTCCTTCTCTTGGAACTTGGGAATCATCCTTTAAAAGCTTTGGAAAACTGCCTGCTGTAGGGAGAGAATGTGCGCACCTGCAGCTCATGTGTCCTCTAGAGCAGTGTTTCTCAACCTTTTTTGAGCCGAGGCACACTTTTGACATTTAAAAAATCCCAAGGCACACCACCAACCAAATTGAAACAAAATGACACTCTAACACAGTAATACATATAGTTAACTGACCTTAAGTTTTGGAGTTGTAGTTCACCTACATCCAGAAAGCACTCTGGACTCAAACAATGTTGGATCAGGACCAAACTTGGCATGAATACTCAATATGCCCAAAAGTGAACACAGATGGAGTTTGGGGGAAATTGACAGGGAGCCGGAGGGAACCGCAGCGAAGAGGAGGGGGAGGAGGGAGGGGCGGGGGGCAAACAGAGCAGGCACCTCTGGGGCCTTGCCTTCTCCCAAACTGCTGTTTGGGAGAAGGCAAGGCCGCAGAGGCGCCTGCTCTGTTTGCCCGAGCCGTTCTCACATGCGGAGGGCGGCTCGGGCAAACGGAGAAGCCACCTCTGGGGCCTTGCCTTATCCCAAACAGCTGTTTGGGAGCACGCAAGGCCCCAGGTGCGCCTGCTCCATTTGCCTGAGCCGTTCTCGCATGCAGAGGGCGGCTCGGGCAAATGGAGAAGCCATCTCTGGGGCCTTGCCTTATCCCAAACCACTGTTTGGGAGAAAGCAAGGTCCCAGGGGCTCCTGCTCCGTTTGCCTGAGCCGTTCTCGCATGCGGAGGGTGGCTCAGGCAAACGGAGAAGTCACCTCTGGGGCCTTGCCTTCTCCCAAACAGCGGTTTGGGAGGAGGCAAGCCCCGAAATTGGCTCCGTTTGCCCGAGCCTCTCTCGTATGCGGAGGGAGGCTCGGGCAAATGGAGCAGGCGGCTCTCGGGCCCTGCCTTCTCCCAAACAGCGGTTTGAGAGAAGGCAAGCCCCGAGATTGGCTCCGTTTCCCCAGTTCTCCCTCACAAGCAGAGGGAGAGCCTGGGGAACAGGCCCTGCCTAGGAGTCGGGTTTGGGCGGCTCGCCTCTTCCGCCAGGTTCCGCGGAAGATAGGAGCCGAGCTGGACAAACTCGGCTCCCAGGCAGGTCCTGGGCCCTGCGGGGAGCCGTTTTCCTGGTTCGCGCCAGGTTCCCGCCTCCTCCTCCTCTTGTGGGCTCACTTCTGGAGGAGGAGGAGAGCGTCGCCCGGCCCCTCCCATCCTGAGCCTCCCCTGCCTCTCCCCTGCCTCTCTAGGTCCTAGAGAGGGTTGTGTTCCCCATCTGCTGTCCTGCAATCGGCTGGTGTGCTGCGGGAAAACCTCAGAGGGGGAAGAAAGGCGGGGGGAAGAGGTTTTCTTGCGGCACACCAGCTGATCGCTCATGGCACACTAGTGTGCCGAGGTACAGCAGTTGACAATGACTGCTCTAGAGTAGAAACAGATTTAACAAAGCATTAAACCCAATCACCTCTACATAGAGAAAGAAAACCATCACAGAAGGAGTGGTGTCTTAACTTTGATGCTTTTAATCCGGGTCTTAATGAAGGATATAAGGACAACTAATGCCTAAAATGATGGGAAGGGGCAGGGTCGTAGGGGTGAGTTTGATTGGGGGGGGGGGGCTGAGTCTGAGTGAGAGAGGGTCTACCCTAGCAAACCTTTTGTATCATTATCCCAATGCCCCCATGAATGTGGGATATATTGAGCACGGTGATCAGATCATTATATGAATAAACATAACAGTTTAAATAATGTACCAGTAAGACCTTCTCATGGACCACCCTGAGAATGGGGGGGGGGTGAAGCCCCCAAGCCCCCCCCCCCCAGCTACATGCCTGGGAAGGGGAGTCTGTGGGAAGCCCCATCACCATTGCCACCAATGAGCCAGATGAAAAATGAACCTTTTGGCTTCTCAGATCAAAAATTGATTTCTGTCCTCCCGAATTCGAGAGGCTTCTGAAAAAAGGATTGGGATCCCCCACTGAAATCCAGGACACTGAAATGGTTTGCTGCTTATCCATATTGCACAAGCCTAATAATGACCTCTTCCTATTTTTTATTTTGTTTTGGGGAGGACAGAGCAATTTGGGGGAGAATTGGGATTGAAGTGGAAAATCTTCCTTTGTGATTGTGATCTCTTTGTGATCTCTGTCAAGTTATGGAGTCACAGGCACACACACACTTCTATGTATAGATATAGATACAGTGAAAGGTTTAATAATTTAATATTTAACTATGTATTGAACATTTTAAATATTTTAAAAATGAAATGCAGAGTGGTCCTTACAAGTGCTAACTTAGTAGATTATCACACTTTACTGTTAAACCACTGTTATTCCATTTAAAATCCTATGGCTGCCTCCTGTGGAATTTGCAGTTTAGGGAGGGGCCTTTAAAATTCACAGTGGGAGAGATCCACAAGAAGTAGTTATTGGATCTTAAGTAGAATAGCAGGACTCGATAATCTCCTTAGTCACACTTACAATCTTTTCACATGGAGGCGAAAATGGCAATATGCACAAGTTTGCCTTCTCCTTTAAGACAGAGCCTGCCAGCTTCCATCATGCAATGCACTGCAATTTCCAGCGAGACGCCACCTTAAAGGAGAAATCAAACCAGTGCATGCTGCCATGGCAGATGCTTCCCTCCATGAGATGTGAACATGGGTGAGTTGGGCAGTGCAGGATGTGGGGCAATGGATTCCCCATGCTCCCAGAAGTGCATCACCAGAATCGCCATGATCCATGGTGAATTCGGCAGCACATGTGAAGAGGTCATTAGTGGCCCAGCTGCCATTTTATTTGAAAACATGGCTACAATGTCCCTGTTGCGGCCTGCGCTAAGCTTGGCCTGTTTATTTTTAAAGGTGTAGGAATTACATCCTGTGTATGTTTGCTAGGCCTTGTCACTGTTAAAGGCCTTTTTGCAGTTTGGGGCTGAGTTGTTGTTTTTTCCTGGGTGGGAGGGGCTCATCCTCTTAGTTTCCTTTCCAGGAATCACCTCATAGCCTTATCCAATCACCACTTAATATTTTCCCTCCAAAAGTCACTCCATAAGCCATCCAATCAGTGTCTGCTTGGATTTCCCTCCATTTTAAAGGTTATAAAAGGGGGGAAACCAATCTGTTTGCTCAGTGACTACCAGGGATGTGTGGCTGAGCCACGGGGCTTTCAGCTTCGGCCTGTCACCTTCTTTTAATAAACAATTACCGCCTTCTACAGCCCTGGATTCAACATAGGAAGGACTCGCCCTTCATTTTATAGGAGTTCACTGGCTGAGGTCTGTCTCCTATCCATGGCTGCTGACCAGAGACAAAGAGAAGGAGAGGGGTTCACCATCCACCCTTCACAAACTGGAAATGAGGATTATGCAAGACTGCTTTAGATTTTTCAAGCCCCTTAACTTTGTAAAAGATTTAAGAGCCAGGCACCTACATCTTTGTGCCTTGCAGAAAATCAATCCAGTTAACTTTCTTAAAAAAACTTTGGTCTGTGGAGTTTTGGGGACCCTCTCCCATAGAGGAAGGCAATCAGCATCCCCTGGACATAGGATCTTCACAGCTATTCATCCCGTCACTCCCTTTAGGCCCAGGCGTGACGCCATAGTCCCTGAGTATCATTTCATGTTATATTGTTTGTAAAATTAAGGAACAGCTCTCATCTTAACAGTCTTACCTAGAACTGAATGGATATCCTATTATCTTCATTCCTCCTATGGGTCTGTGTGTGCGCAAGAAGAGCTCAGTTATATGTGAACTATTCCCCTCTGTGCAGATAACTAAGTATTCCTAAGCTCCTTTGAGTGTCTTAGGTTGTCAAAGTGATTTCAAGACACAAAGCGGGAATATAAATCTATGGACCCTTTTACATAATGCGGCTTGAAACCAAAATGAAAAATGCTGGTTCCAGGCTGCACTGAGGCCATACAAGGGTGTCCTGAGCTCCTTTGGTGGGAGGACACTAGCCTGACAGCCCAGCCACACCAAAATTGGATTGGCAGGGCTGGGCACAGGCTCAAATTCCACCCACCCTGCGCTACCAATTTTCCCCTAGAGAAGAAAGAAAAAGCACCTACTGCATGGTAGCAACCTCCTTTTCCTGGCTCTGTGCTATGTGATTGCTAAAGGAACCTGGGAGGAATGATTCTCCTCTTGTTCTTTCTCCTGGGGAAAAATGGGGGTGCAGAGATTAGGAAGGGACTGCAATCCCACTTCCCTGGGCTGCTTGAGCCTGGGGTGCATGACATGGCTGTGGAGACAGCGATCCTGGATCCCACATAGAGATTCAGAATTACTGCCCCCACTGCTTCATAATGGGAATATGTAAATCCTGAAGCAGAATTCTGACCTTCCCCCATGTTTTTTGAACTTGGTGTGCAGTCACATTAAGCTGCTTATCTCTGGTTAAATAGCATTAGCCTGTGTGTTATATAGCTCCATGCAGACAAAAAAGAATCTACACTGCATTATTTAGCAATATAGATGCACCCTATGACAGGACTGACAGCCTCCATTATTCACATGGTTATAAAAAATATTTAGAGGTCGCTTTTATGATTCAATAGTATCAACCAAACCACTAAAACATTGGTAACTTGCTAAATGAGCACCCATTTGAATTCCTTAAATTGGTTATACTCTAGTTGGGACTAGCAATTGGATTTAGCTCACTGCATTCCAGGAGCAGATATGCTAGCTCTCATGGGACATCATAGCATCATAAAGTTGGAAGGGTTCATACTTCATTTTCCAGTCTGAGCAGATGTTATCTTCACACTATGCTTCCCTTCTCTTTATTTTCTTTTGTCCATAGAGGGCATATGTATAAATAAACACCAGCAAAAAAGTCAATTCTAGAGTATAAACAATTATCCATTTGAGTTGCACTTTATAAGTACAATTTACCAAGTCATAATATCTATCTATCTATCTATCTATCTATCTATCTATCTATCTATCTATCTGAGCTAATTGAGATAATTTACTCAAAATGATTATACTATCTATATCTTCATTGGTATTCTATCTATCTATCTATCTATCTATCTATCTGAGCTAATTGAGATAATTTACTCAAAATGATTATACTATCTATATCTTCATTGGTATAGATACATGTGTCTTTGCTTTCAGGTTTTGGTGTTGTTCAACTTCAAGTCATCTAGAATTATGGAGACCTAAAAGCAAACTTATCACAAGGTTTTATTGACTTTAGTTCACTGTTTTAATAGCAGCAGACAAAAATCTTGTTTCTTTTTCACTTTCCTAGTAAAGTTCAACAGTGGTCAACTAATTATTTCACATAACACTAGAGAAAAGAATCAGATTTTTTACTTTTTCAAGCCCACAAAGATTTTCTCATCAGGAAAACCTGCTGTGAAAGTGGTCAGTAGAACAGGTTGTAGGACATAAAGTTTATTGAATGAAGAGACCTAAACTTTGCCACTGTCACCTTTAGTAAATAAGGACTTAAGGAGAAAAAAAGGTTAAGATATGTTTAAAGATGAGAAAAGTACTTCCTGGAAAAGTTCATGATATCTTGGTCACCTGTATCTGAAAGACTTTGCCATGTTTTCCCAGTAGAATGTTCTGAAGTGAAGGCTGATTTCTTAAATAGTACAATATATTAACATTTAGATTAGATTCGAGTCAGAGCACATGCACAACTCAGCAAACACTAATGTGGGCAATCCCTGTTGTTTTAGACACATTAGATGAAGCCAACTGGTTGAGCATCTTTCCAAGTGGAAGTGTCAATGGTTGGTAACCTAAACTCCAGATGCAGAAAAACATCAGTTATGCATTTTGGCCTCTCCGAGCATTTTTTTTCTTGAATGTTTTCAGGGCCCTTTCTTATTTTATTTGTTAATCCAGATTGGAATTCCAGAAACAATCTACATGTGTATATCTTTTTCTCAAAACCTTTAACTGTTAGATGGGGTTTAAACCAGTGTTTCTCAACCTGGGAGTTAAGACCTTACAATAGTCCTAGGTGGAGTTAACCCCTTATTCATCTTGTTTCAGTAAACTCATTTGGTTATCTTTTCATTTTGCCTCATAGTGCCTCTGTTTGCTAAGGGTCTTAATCTTAACAGATAGCCCCCAAGTAAAGCCAGACTATATAGTTTTCCCAAAGGCTCAGGCGTGCCATCACAACTACAACTCCCAAATGACAAAATCACCACCAGTATTTAAATATTTAAGTATTTAAATTTGGGCATATCAGATATTTGTACCAAATTTGGTCCAGTGAATAATAATACATTCTGCATATGAGATATTTACATTACAGTTCGTAACAGTAGCAAAATTACAGTTATGAAGTAACAATGAACATTATTGTATTGTATTTTTGTATTAAGGGGTCACGGCATTAGGAGGTTGAGAAACACTGGTTTAAACAATGTCTGAACAAATTTTAAACTACTTTTATTTATTATAAAGAGACAGACACAGCTGCAGTATTACTAGTGTTTCCTAAAATATATTTATGATGAGTCATCCAAAAACCCTATTTAACTCACTGGATGTTGTGTTTGCCTGGAAAAAAAATCATGAACCAAATTCTCTTTGGGAAAAGACTATTATTTTAGCTAATGAAGAAACCACTTTCTCTCTGGTACAGCATGTTGAAGAGGTTTGCATTAGCCTTTTCAAATCAAACGAAGTCCTTGAAAGGAAAGATAGCATCGCCAGCATGTGACAAGACTGACAATGATCTAGAGGCAATTTTAGGAATAGGAGACTCAACCACTGAAAGATTAGGCACTAGATTGTAAATAAACAAGGTACAAAATATTTGTGCCAGAGTAAAAACTCTTGTATTTGCTGAGAAAAGCCTCCTGTTGAGGTCAAGTGGCCGTCTATGGCATTTTGGATCATTATTGACATAATGATTTTTCATTTTAAAAGATTTTTGCCCACAATGGTATTTTCCAGTGTGTTCACTATTTTTCATGAGGTATCAGGCTGACACAAGGATGTTATCTATTGCAAATTGTGTTCTTCAGAGGAAGCAATGAGTAACATTAGCACTGTGAGAAAATCTAATGTTATTGTCAAAGACTTTCATGGCCAAAATCACTGGAGTGTTGTGTGGTTTCCAGGCTGTATGACCATGTTCTAGCAGCATTTTGTCCTAATGTTGTAATGCATACATACAATATTTATTATGGTCAATGACCAGCATAAAAATGTACAAACATCAGGGTACAAACACATGTAAAAACACATGTACACAAATGTACAAACGCCAGGGTACACAAAGGCAAAGTTTAAAACCCAATATTTAATAAAATAGTTAAAATGGTATTGAACATTTAAGTGCTAAAATGACAATGGTAAAACCGAAATAAATATTAAAACTTTTTAAGACTATGACAGCATCTTGCTCCGACTGTAGCACCCATGGGTTCGTTCGTGCCACTGGGAGGGAGTGAGGCGCCGGGGGTCCCGATGCCATTGGGACCCGCACAGGCTGAAGGGGACTCGGAGGACGAGTTGGAAGGCCCAGAGCAAGATTGGTCAGCAGTGCCTTTGCCCAGTTCACCTGTAGAGAGTTTAGCATGGGATCTCGAGTGGGAGCATTCTCCCGGGGAAGGAGCGGACCAGGTGGAGATGGGAGGCAGCGAAGCAGATAGCGGAGATAGTTATGAATTCCCAAACGGCCGAGGTTCCCAGGACCTGGCCGAGCAGCAGATGGAGGCCAGCGGCTGGGAAAGTTCGGGAGGCTGCTTCTCAAGGAGATAGCGATACTGAACTGGAAGAGCGGGGCCGTTCCCATAACAGACGCAGGGACATAGAGCAGGGCAGGAGGAGCTGGCATCTGTCCCTAGACCGTCACCGCTTGGAAAGTAGAGACTGAGACGCCGGGCCCTAGATCGTCGAGGGGCCCGGCCGAAGGATTAAGAACGGCCCCGTGGGAACTGATCCTCAGTTCTCCGGCCACGTCTGATCTGAAGGGCGTGAAAGCGGAGTGAACCACGGAGCCTAGTTTGGCTCGCCTTGGACCAAGACCTTGCCTTGTTATTGATTCGCATTGCTGCGGATACCCTGCTTTGTTCCGAGTCAATCCGGGAACTTGCCAAGTTTATTGCCACGTTTGCTTTTGGAACTATCTTTTGGAACTTTGCTTTTTTAATTGGACTACAGCTTTGCTGTTTGCTTTATTCTTTGATCTCTTCAAGAGAATTGCTTTTGACTTTTTATATTCAATAAAACTAGTTAGCCTTTGCTACGCCTCCGTGTGTGTGTTAAAGGGGCAGTACTAAGTCGGTGATTGTGACAGTTGGCCGGAGAACTCCTCGAACCCCTTTTTGCACCACGGACGTACCAGAAACCGCCGGCTGCGTACCAAGGCTCCCATTGTCTCCACGGCCGCCATGGCGAACTTGACGGGTCCGCAAGTGGTGGCGTTGCAACAGGAGGTGGCGGAGCTGCGAACCCGAGCGGGCGGCACCCGCCGGTGAATGCCCCGGCTCGTTTTAATGGACATCCGCGATGGTGGAAGTTTTCATTGCCCAGGTTCGGATGTACCTGGAGTTGCGGCCCAATGAGTTTGCCACCCCCGCGCCCAGGTGGGGTTCGTGTTCAACTGTATGGAAGGGATGGCAGCGACGTGGGCAACTCCCCTCCTCAATGCCGCGTCTCCTCATATGGCGACTTTGGACACTTTCCTAGATGCGATCCGGGCGACCTGGGGACCCCCCGTCCATGAGGACCTGGCGGAACGGGATTTAGCACGGCTGACCATGAAGGACATGACCTTGTCTCAGTATATTTCCCGTTTCCGAGTATTGGCCAGCCAGACCAAGTGGGAAGGGCCACCCTTGCGCTACACGTATCTAGCGGGACTCGCCCGAGATTCAGCAACAGATGTTACGCTTGCCTCCGCACCGGCCCTACGACTGTGCCATTGACTTGCAGCCAGGGGCCCCCATTCCGCGGGGGCGCCTCTACCCTCTCTCGGACCCGGAGCAACAGGCTCGCCGAGACTTTCTGGATGAGAACCTGCGGAAGGGGTTCATTCGCCCTCCCAATCCCCGGCCGGGCCCGATTCTTTTCGTCAAGAAGAAATCGGGAGTTGCGGCTTTGCAATGACTACAGAGAACTCAATAAGATCACGATCCGAACCGATATCCCCTGCCCTTGATCCCCGAGCTCTTGAGCGGATGCGGGAGCTAAGGTGTTCACTAAACTGGACCTGAGGGGGCTTACAACCTTGTCCGGATTCGCCGGTGATGAATGGAAGACGGCCTTCCAGACCAAGTGGGGCAGTTTCGAATACCTGGTGATGGGATTCGGTTTGTGCAACGCCCCAGCATGTTTCCAACATTTCATGAATGACATTTTCTGAGACCTGTTGGACCGCTATCTGGCGGTCTACCTTGACGACCTGCTGAGTTTTTCTCCGGATCAGGCGACCCCTGATCGCCCTGTCAAGGAGGTGCTCCAGAGACTGAGGGCCCACGGGCTCTATGCCAAGCTGGAGAAATGTGCTTTGACTTGCGTGAAGTGGACTTCCTGGGCTACCGTATCTCTCCTACGGGCATTGCCATGGATGACACCAAGGTCCAAGCAGTGGTCGACTGGGCACCCCCTGCTAGCAAAAAAAAGACATTCAAAGATTCCTGGGCTTTGCCAACTACTACAGAAAGTTCATTCCTGACTTTGCCAAGTGGGCTGATCCGATCACCCAGTGTTTGCGGGGAAAGGTGCCGTTCCGTGGACTCCGGAGGTGGATGTGGGGTTCCGCAAGTTGAAGCAGCTGTTCACCACACAGCCGCTTTTGCAGCACCCAACCCCGCGCACCCCCTTTCATCGTCCAGGCCGATGCTTCGGATGTGGCGGTGGGAGCGATCCTGCTACAGCCTCAGGGGACGGACTTGTTGCCCTGTGCCTACTATTCCCGGCAGCTGACGGCCCGGAAAAGAACTACACCATTTGGGAGAAGGAACTTTTGGCCATCAAGGTGGCGTTTGAAGTCTGGAGACACCTGCTTGAAGGGGCCAAGTTCCCGGAGGTTCACACCGACCACCGGAACTTGGAGCATCTGAAGTCCCAGCGCAAATTGAACCAGAGGCAACAGAGATGGTCCCTGTTCTTGAGCGATTCATTTCCGCATTCACTATGTGACCCCAAGCAGACCAAGCAAGCTGATGCCCTGTCCCGAAGCCGGAGTATGTCCGCGGAGGGGAGGTCCTCTCCGAGCAGCCTCTGCTCAAAGCGGAGAACTTTGCAGCCGCCCGAACGGCCCCCGCGCCGGCTCCGGCGGCCCCGCCCGGCCCCGTGGATAAGCGGCCGTTGAGTGTGCGGGTCCAGGCCCGCCAACGGACGACCCTTGGGTGCGCGAGCAGCTGTCCAAGGGGGTGCAGGCTCCGTTTCAGGTGCGGAACGGGTGCTCTATCATCGGGACTCTGTTTATGTTTCTCCGGCCCTGAGCGGGGGACATTCTCAAGCTTTGCCACGACTCTAAGGCGGCGGGCCATTTTGGGCTCTTCAAGACGCTGCAGCTGGTTCTACGGGATTTTTGGTGGCTTAAAGTGCGGAGGGATGTGGAGGACTATGTGGGATCCTGCCCTGTGTGCCACCGGGCTAAGAACCAGGGGGGCAAGCCGGCTGGCTTGCTCCAGCCCCTTCCGACTCCCTCCGCTCCCTGGAAGATGATTTCGGCTGATTTCATCACCGACCTCCCCAAGTCCAAGGGATTCACCACGATACTGGTCGTGGTGGACTGTTTCACCAAGATGGGACACTTCATCCCCTGTGTGGGGGGGTGCCTACTGCCAAGGAGACTGCTGATATGTTTGTGCAACATGTGTTTCGGCTGCATGGACTTCCACAGAGCCTGGTGACGGACCGGGCACCCAATTCACTTCCCAGTTCTGGAAGGCTGTCCAGAAGCTGCTGGGGATTGATGTGCGGATGTCCACGGCTCACCACCCGCAGACCGATGGGCAAACCGAAAGGGTTAATGCCACTTTGAGCAGTACCTGCGCTGCTATGTCAACTATCAGCAAACCAACTGGGCGTCCTTGTTGTCTTTGGCAGAGTTGCTTACAACAATGCGACGAGGAATCCATCAAAGAGACTCCTTTCTTTGCCAACTATGGACACCACCTCGGTTCTACCCTCCGGTGGACCCGTCTGGGGACGTTTCGAGGCTAAGGATTGGCTCCAGGAGCTCACTGCGCTCAAGACTTGCTACGTACTCAATTGACCAGGCGAAGGCCGACTACAAGCGGATGGCTGATCGGGCGGCGCCAGGAGGGTCCTGCGATTCTGGTGGGGGATAAAGTTTGGCTGTCCACCAAGAATCTGCCCACGCAACGCCCCAGCCGCAAGTTGGATGCCCGGTTTTTGGGGCCCTACAAAGTTTTGGAGCGGGTGGGGCCTGTTTCCTTCAAGCTCCAGCTCCCTGCGGACATGAAACTCCACCCGGTGTTTCATCGCTCCTTGCTCCGCCCGGCGAAGGGGGTGCGGCCTGATGTGACGCAGCCGCCTCCTCCCCTGTGATGCGGGAGGGCGGGAGGAGGTTGAAGTGCCGGACATTTGGGCGCTCGCATCCGGTACCGGAAGTTGGAGTATTTCATTGACTGGAAAGGTTTTGGCCCGGAAGAGCGTGCTTGGGTCAAGGCTCGAGATGTCCACGCGCCGGAGTTGGTGGCCCGTTTCCACCGCAAGTATCCTGACAAGCCCAAGCCCCGGGGGCGGCCCAGGGGGCCCTGAGGGGGATAGTGTAGCACCCATGGGTCCGTTCGTGCCACTGGGAGGGGTGAGGCGCCGGGGTCCCGATGCCATTGGGACCCGCACAGGCTGAAGGGGACTCGGAGGACGAGTTGGAAGGCCCAGAGCAAGATTGGTCAGCAGTGCCTTTGCCCAGTTCACCTGTAGAGAGTTTAGCATGGGATCTCGAGTGGGAGCATTCTCCCGGGGAAGGAGCGGACCAGGTGGAGATGGGAGGCAGCGAAGCAGATAGCGGAGATAGTTATGAATTCCCAAACGGCCGAGGTTCCCAGGACCTGGCCGAGCAGCAGATGGAGGCCAGCGGCTGGGAAAGTTCGGGGGAGGCTGCTTCTCAAGGAGATAGCGATACTGAACTGGAAGAGCGGGGCCGTTCCCATAACAGACGCAGGGACATAGAGCAGGGCAGGAGGAGCTGGCATCTGTCCCTAGACCGTCACCGTTCGGAAAGTAGAGACTGGAGGCGCCGGGCCCTAGATCGTCGAGGGGCCCGGCCGAAGGATTAAGAACGGCCCCGTGGGAACTGATCCTCAGTTCTCCGGCCACGTCTGATCTGAAGGGCGTGAAAGCGGAGTGAACCACGGAGCCTAGTTTGGCTCGCCTTGTTATAGATTCGCATTGCTGCGGATACCCTGCTTTGTTCCGGAGTCAATCCGGGAACTTGCCAAGTTTATTGCCACGTTTGCTTTTGGAATTATCTTTTGGAACTTTGCTTTTTTAATTGGACTACAGCTTTGCTGATTGCTTTATTCTTTGATCTCTTCAAGAGAATTGCCTTTTGGACTTTTTATATTCAATAAAACTAGTTAGCCTTTGCTACGTCTCCGTGTGTGTGTTAAAGGGGCAGTACTAAGTCGGTGATTGTGACACCGACAAGCTATTGCTGCTGCATAGAAGCAGCAATAGCTTGTCCTAATGTTTCGCCTACATCTGTGGCTGGCAGGTCTGGTTAGTTCAGAGGCCTGTAATGGCATGGGTTTCACTGTCAATTTTTTTCAGCCGCAACAGAATAGTGGCTGTTGAAACCTGACTGCTTTTGGTTTCTTTGCAGTACATGGAGGGAGGGAGCTTCTAGAAGAGAAAGGATCCCAGAAATGATCGCAGAAAAGGGGGGAGGAGTGTGAAATTGAAGGCCTCTAGATGCTTTTGGATTGCAACATCCATAATTCCTCATTATTTGTTTAGCCCAATTTAGCTGAAGGGAGTTGTAAGACAAAAATATCTGGGATCCACACTTGGTAACTCCAGCTCTAAGTAGTTCTGTCTGGATTAGCAAAATATTGTTCTGATTTTACATTTATTTCTTTATCTGGGAGTCACAGAGGGACAGTGTCAAATGCAAGTCCTTGACATACCACACTTGCAACTTGAAAAAATGTAGGGAGAAGCTTCCTAGTCATTATTAGGAATACAAGCAATAGTAACTAGTAGCTTCTTTGTCAGCGAGATGGTTAACTGGCTTCACATTTTAGTCCAAATTTTAAAAGAGATGTGCAAGGTTCTCAACAATATTCTCAAAATAGGCTCACTTTCAACAGATCCTTTAAATTTCAAATTAAACTAACACATTATCCCCTATAAACCATCAAGGATGTTAAGATCTTCTGGTGAGGCCCTGCTCTCGGTCCCGCCACTTTCGCAATCGTGCTTGGTGGGAATGAGAGAGAGGGCCTTCTCTCTGGTGGCCCCCTGGCTATGGAACTCTCTCCCAAATGAAGTTAGGTCTGCCCCTTCCCTCCTGACCTTCAGGAAGCAATTGAAGTCCTGGCTTTGGAATCAGGCATTCACAGAGTGATGGCTGAGACTGATAAAGACTAAAGTTATTGGATCATAATGTGCAGACTGAGTTGGACAATGTTTTAAAAGTTCTAAATAAATAAATAAAAAAGTCCCAGAATTCATTCATCACCTCACTGACATGGGAGTCCTGAGCTGCCAATGACTGGAAATGATATTTCCATAATAATATTGGCAACCCCCCCCCCCCCCGAATTGCCATTGTGAAGAGCCTTAAGTGTCAAACAGGCATTAGACCCAAGCTTTAAGGTTAACAAGGATAGTCTTATGAAAAGGGCCTAAGATTCAAAATCTATATAAATTTCAAATATGTAGTCTATTTGTGTAATTTAAAGTAAAATGCAGGGTCAAAACTGGATTGAGATTGTTTTGTATTTTGTGCTAGTACTAATTTCAATGTTGCTTGTTACAAGTGATAGTAGAAGACTAGTTGAAGTTGATGAAATAATAAACCCTACTTCCATGCATTCGTGGTCCCAGTTTGACCTATTTGGCACACTTGCTTTTAGGGAAATACAATAAGTTCCATGTTGTGGATCAGATCCTACATTAGTATCACATGAATAATATATGTTAGTGCAATTATTCTAGATTCCATCATCCAATAGTCATTTGTGCAATTAGTTGTAAACCTCATCTGTAGTGTTATGTCCAAATGACTTCTGACTACCCAAGACAAAAGTGAGAGAGTATGTGCATGTATGCTGGTGCAGCAACAACACATGCAGCCCTTGAACAACTCAACAACTTGCATAATTACTTCGAAAAATTTAATGCAGAGCTTAGACATTTTATATGCAGAGCATCTTACTTCTTTAAGAGCTTGGAAGATTTTAATTTTCAAAATTAATTTTGCAAGCTTTTATTTAACATGATGCAAGTTGACAGGTGACTTGAAGGCTTGTGCGTGCGTACGTGCGCGCATACACACACCCACACACACTTTGAATCTTCCTTAAGAAGAATATAAAAGAAGAAGGCAAGCAACAATTCTTATTTTGTCCTAACTATAAGGGCTTCATAACTTCTCCCAAAGCTCATAAAAGGTAGTGGGTATTTGGTTCAAGTACCTTCCCTATAACCAGTGTTGTTATCTTTTCCAATTCTTCATTTAGAAGGAATTATATTCATCTCCTTTAATGGTAGGAAATATGAGCTTGCAAGGTTGGTGGACACAAGTGGAGGATCAAATTAATATGCTATAAGTCAAAGACAGCAATTTCTATTTGTCAAGGACACAGTTTAATTTGTTGTGTGTTGTCCAGTGGAGCATTCCTAATGCTTACAGATTCAGACAGAGGAATCATTTTGGATGCCACTTTGCTTTGATGGCAATATCGCACTAATGCAGCAATCAAATTGCAGTGGTTCCATCACCAGGAAGGGAGGGCACTAGTTGCCTAGTGGCTGTGCCAACTTTTATTACTGTTTTTATATGTAACAGAAGCACTCAATTCCTTTTAAATGAACACTTGAAAGGAAGCCTACATGCATTTAATGGGCAGCACCAATTCAAAAGCCATTTAACAAATAGCCTGTTCTCATCTTTTGTGTCTAACATATACCTGATTATTTACTGTGCACCATAGGAAAAAAGAATTTATCAGAAGAGATGTATTTATCATGACTCTGTTGAAGTGCCTATACTGACTGTTCTCTAGTGTGCAATAATGGTTGAAATGCAACCCATTACTGAAATGAGATGTGGGGAAAGCTTTCTAAATAGGTCTTTGATCTGCCCCATATTCCTTTTAACATGATCATTTATACAAAAACCTTGCTTTCCTGTATCTCCATTGAGGTCACACAAGCTTTCACTGAAAGATGCAAGTATGCATCATCTTATTGCTATTAAGTGTTTTTTTTTAAAAAAAGCAATCTACCCAGAGAATTTGAATATGTTTCAGGTATATCATCACCATCATCATTTCTGCAATAATACAATTCACCCTCCAACAAGTTGGAGGGTGGATCATTTTTGTCTCCTCCCCCCGGAGAAGAGATTGGTTGATTTTGCAGAAGATGCTGGAAGGGAGGTGGGGCTGGCATAGCGTGGTGCCAGCCCTTTCTCCCTCATTCTGCTGTAAGCCATCGTTGAAGGAGGCAGCTCGTTGCAGGAGGCCAAATTTCAGCAGACGAAGGTCGGTGTGGGGCCCTCCTGGGGGCGAGGGAACCATGGAGTGGGCCATAGCATGGTTCCAGGACCTGGATTAGCTGCCTCGTGAGACTGCAGTCTTTATGGGCCACCCCACCCCACCCCTTTTTTATTATTATTATTCAATTAATTAATTATTGGGTGGCTATGATGCATAATCGGCTGGATACTGGGCAGGGTGGGCCCTGCATTAATTTCCCCCCATTTCACAGCCAGTTATGCCATTAAATTAATATATTAAGAAAAAAAACTAATAATAATAATAATAATAATTTAAAAAAAATCACCAACAATTAAGTTAATATACTAATTTCATTTAGATTAATCAAATTAATACTTACTTGGCCTATGGGCGAGGGGTGGGAGGTGCTGGGGGGCCCCGGGCAGGCCATGCTCCTGTGGGAGCTCGCTTACCTCCGGCTGGGCCCTTGCATGCAGCCTTCCCCTGGGCGTCCTTTTTGTTCCTGTGGGTTGGGGGGGGGAGCCCTCGCTACTGCTGGCTCCCCCCGAGAGCAGCAGAGGCCGCTGGAGTTAGGGCCCCGGAGTGGGCCTCGGCCGCAACCTCCTGGCGGGCCCGATCCTGCGCTCCGGGCCGCCTTCCTGGCCGCCGCTTTTATGCGGCGGCCATTGAAATGCTGTAGTGCGCATGCGCCGGCGGGTGGCGCATGCGCCGATCGCGTCAATGGCGGCCCCCGATGGGGGCCGCCATCTTGCGGTACGGCCCGCTGTGGCGGCCGCCATGTTGTACGGCAACCGGATGTGCGGCTGTACGGAAACCGGAAGTGGTCGGCCGCCATTTTGGCCGCATGGCGGCCTCTTATGGGGGCCGCCATTTTGTCATTCGGCCATAGGTGGATGTAGGCCGCCATTTTGTACGGCGGTAGGAGGTTGAGAGCCGCCATTTTGCCGTACGGTGGAAGGAAGCTGGCGGCCGCCATTTTGACTGCATGGCGGCTCGCTATGGGGGCCGCCATCTTGGCCACATGGTGGCTTGCTTGTGGGGGCCGCCATTTTGGCTGGCGGCCATTTTTAAAGTTTTAAATAGTGAATAAATGAATAAAATAAATGAAAATTGAGTAGAATGTTCTAAATATAGACAAAAATACCTAAAAGAAAATTAATAAAATTATAGATGGTATACAGAGATACAATAATAGCAAAAATACAATTTAAAAAAAACCAATAATAATAAAAAATGATCATAATAATAATTTAAATATATTTATATAATTAAAAAAAAAAGGAAAAATAAAAGAAGTAAATAATAATAATATTAATAATAATAATAAAATAAAATTAAAAAAATATATATATATAATGAAAAAGGGAAAGATTGACAAATTTATATGTATAATTAATTATAAGACAACGACTACAACTATGGTTATAGGGAAAGATTATATTTATATATTTTATTATATATATACAAGTTGGAGCGAGCTCCTGACTTTGAGGTTAGCGTGCTACTGACCTAAAAAAAAACTGGGGCGATATTGAGGCTTTTCCTTTGACGTTTTGGTCTCGATCTTTACATTACAGATGGCGCCTAAGAAGAACGTCGGGGGGCCGAAAGAAAAAGGCCCGGCAAAGAAGGACGAAGAGGGCATTGTCCCCGCAGGCCTCCCCCGTTAGGGAGGGGGTCACTGCAGCGGACTTGGACGCCCTCGCTCAGAGGGTTCGCCAGATCGAGGGAGATGGGCTTAAACGTACAGAGGGGGAGGCGAGGCCGCTCGCGCAGCTGGTCGAGACTTGATTTATGCTGATCTATTGTCTCGTCTTTCTGTAATAGATGCCGAGCGTGAGGCACGGAGACGAGCGGCAGAGTGTCCAGCTGAGCAGTCCCCAGGACGGCAGGGGGATCAGCCCGAGGATCAGTCGCAACCGGAAGCAGCGCCGATCCGGTCAGCAGTGATGGCAGTGCGACCCCCAGCCCCGGCAACAACAGTTGCAACACCAGCAGGGTGCGATCAGGCGGAATCGGTCCAGGAGCTACCCCGGGTTGTGGTGCCAGCAAGACCCTCCACGTCGAAAGGTACAAACACCACACTAACTTGGCCCTGGGATCAGGGCCAGGTTGCACCCCCCGCACTACATAACACTCAGAGTAGTATAGTGTCGGCTCCTGCGGCGCAAACCAGTCAGGAAAAAGGAGGAGACGCTCACGACCTGCCCACGTCGTCCCTGGTCACCCTGGAGGAGGCCAGGACTAGTGACGCTAACAAGTACTGGGGGACTGAGAAATGGCCCGCCCACATGACCCCCAGTAAGACGGTGGTTGCATTAGGGGCACATCTTACGCAAAAAGTAATCGATAAGATTTTGCGTAATGAATACATAGACATCTTCTCCCTGTATTTCAGGGAGTTGGATAAAAAAGAAAAAGAGGATTTGGATGATGAGCGTAAAGATGAGTTGAAAAAGAGGAAGGTAGAACAAATTTGGGAAAACTGGCATGCATGTTTCGCGGTTTATGCAGCCATAATTTCAGAAGCGCATCCCGATAGGGGCCCAGCTCTGTTTAGATACCAAACTTTAATAAGTGAGGCACACCTCAACGGCCCGGGAAGCATGGCTCATTGACGCTCGGCGTTTCCGACTGAAAGCCGCATCGACCCCTGATATGAGGTGGGACCTGATCAATACTCAATTATGGTCCGAGGCCATGGGTTCTTTAAAAGGGTCACTTAAGGCAAAGGCGGATAGTGGACAGACCATCGTCACCAGAAATACCCAGTCCTTTCGGCGGGGTGGCCCGCAGCAACAGGCCCAGCGACGGGGAAACCTTTGTTGGGATTTTGCTGCCAGGGGGACATGCAGCCGCAACCCCTGCCGTTTTCAACACGCATGTAGTATCTGTTCAGGATCACATGCAACGCGTAACTGCTCAAGGGGTAGTTTCAACAGGGGCGGACCCAGGGACGGTCAACACAATAAAAAGAGCCCCGGTCAATCATCTCTTCCCAAAGGGCCCCAGCCCAATTAGGCTGGACCAGTTAAGGGAGTGGTTAAAGTTCTATCCCAATAGGGAAGCGGCGCGTTATGTTTGGGAAGGTTTTTCACAGGGCTTTCGGATACCAACAATGGGGCCACGCAGGCCACAGTTGGCTAAGAATTTGAAGTCAGTTACCGGTTTTGAACAGTTAGTGCAGGTTAAGATAGATAAGGAGGTCAAAGAGGGAAGGGTTATTGGACCGTTTAGCACGCCGCCGGTTCCATGTTTAAGGGTTTCCCCATTGGGAATCGTGCCCAAGAAGACACAGGGAGAATATCGGCTCATTCACCACCTGTCCTACCCCAAGGGCGGGTCAGTGAATGACTCTATCCCTGAGGATTTGTCTTCAGTTAAATATACTTCGTTCGATGCGGCTATACGGGTTGTTCGTCGTTTGGGCTTGGGAGCCGACTTAGCAAAATGCGACATTAAGTCAGCATTTCGTCTGCTCCCGGTTCACCCGGCGGATTTTGATCTCCTCGGATTTCAGTTCCGGGGCCTTTTTTATATGGACCGGGCTCTGCCAATGGGCTGTTCGGTCTCATGCGCCGCATTTGAGCAATTTAGTACGTTTTTAGAGTGGGCAGTTAAGATAAAATCCGGCCTTCAGGGAGTGGTCCATTATTTGGACGACTTCCTTTTTATAGGGAGGGCTGGGACTGGTGAGTGCAGATTCCTCATGCGCGCATTCCAGCAATTGACCAGTCAGTTAGGGGTCCCGTTAGCGGAAGAAAAGACGGAAGGTCCGAATACAGTTTTGACTTTTCTCGGGATTGAGCTCGATACCGTTAATCAGTTTTCGAGGCTTCCCGCTGAGAAGGTAACCAACTTAACCATTAGGGTCCGACAATTCCTGTGTCGCAAGAAAGCGACCCTGAAAGAATTTCAGGAGCTAATTGGACACTTAAATTTTGCATGCAGGGTGGTGGCACCCGGGCGTGCATTTTTACGCAGGTTGTGTGATGCCATCTCAGGCATTGAGCTGCCTCACCACCATTTGCGGGTGACGCGCGCCATTAAGGCAGACCTGTTAATTTGGCTGGAATTTTTATCAAATTTTAATGGGATATCATTCTGGAGGCAGGAATTGGCCCTTATGGATGCATTAAAGGTGGCTTCAGACGCTTCAGGGGCCATAGGATTTGGGGTTTATTTTGATGGCCAATGGTGTGCAGAGCAGTGGCCACGAGGGTGGCATGATGCTGGCATCACGGCCGATTTGACTTTTTAGAGTTTTTTCCTATTTTGGTAGCGGTCACAATATGGGCTGAGAGGTTTGCAAACTCTACAGTCCATTTTTGGTGTGACAACTTGGCGACTGTGCAAGTAATTAATTCTTTGACATCAAAATCACAAAGGGTCATGAATGCACTTAGGCATTTCACACTCCAATGCTTGAAGTTTAATATCTTATTCCGTGCCTTCCATGTTGCTGGGATTAATAACTCACTTGCCGACGCACTATCTCGTATGCAGATGGAGCGTTTCCGGCAGTTGGAACCCGGCGCCGACGTCCGGCCCCAACGCATGCCAGACCATCTTTGGACGGTTGGGAGCACGAAACGTTGACTGGTATGGCATCAGCTCTAGCCCCCAGTTCCAGGAAGGCTTATCAAAGGGTGGTTAAGGAGTTTGAGGAATTTAGGAAGGACTACGAGATGCCGCAGGCTATCCCTGTTCCCTATGAACATATAGCACAGTTTTGTGTGTTTTCAAGGAGAAGAGGTTTGGCCCGCATTCGATCAGGGCGCGCCTGGCGGCATTGGCCTACTGGCTCAAAGCACAGGGCCTTCCGGATGCCACTAATGACTTCCGGCTTCATAAGATCTTGGCCGGTTGGTCACGCAGCCAAGGGCAGCTTCGGGATACGAGGGAACCCATTACCCCGGACATCTTAAAAGGCTTGAAGCTTATGTGGCCCAAGGTTTGCGCTGATGCCCATGAACAAATCTTGTTTCATGCGGCCGCCTTGACAGCTTTCTTTGCAGCCTTGAGGATTAGTGAGTTAGTCCCAACTTCTAAGACTGATACATCTTTGAGGGCCCTGTTATATTCTGACCTAACCATTACTCAAAATGGTGTAGAGTTGCTGGTTCGTTCTTCTAAGACGGACCAAGGGTCCAAGGGCTCAGTCATCAAGCTATCGAAGTGTAGTGACCCCGATTTATGCCCAGTGACAGCTTTGGTCCTTTTTAATGGGATTCGGAAACAAGGGCCAGGTTATTTGTTTAGTCACCAGGATGGCACAGCGCTATCAAAATACCAATTTTGGGCTGTTACTAGCAAAGCATTGAAGATGTTAGGATTGGGTCACTTTAGGTTTGCAACCCATTCGTTTCGTATCGGTGCAGCTTCGGTAGCCAATGTTATGGGTTATGACACGGAGAGGATAAAAACCCTGGGCAGATGGAAATCAAATGCCTTCAGGAAATACGTACGTACTCCGTTGTCATAACTATTTGTTGATCTGTCGTTTCAGATCCGGTGTCGCTGAACCATAGATGGAGGATCCTCGTCTGCGGGCACAGTTTTGTTCACTGGGCAGCAAGGCAGGCCATGAGGTCTCACTATGGTCAGCATTTGGGCCTCGGCTCAGTTGCTACTGTGGAGTGGCAGGGGATTAGAGGTATGCGTTGGGACGGTTTGCTCCCACTTCTATTCCAGTCCAGGAGGGGGCCCCCTCCGGACGTGTTGGTTATACACTTAGGAGGCAATGATCTGGGCCTTTTGAAAGGTAGGGCCCTGTACTTGCAAGCTTGGGAGGACATCTCTAAAATATGGCTAGCATGGCCTCGGGTACACATTGCTTGGTCGGCTATCATCCCTCGCCTTCGGTGGTCAGGTGGCGGGGATGTAAAAAAAATGGAAAGAGCAAGAAAACGTGTGAACCGGGCCATGCGCACGGCGCTTGCAAGAGGTCGGGGATCCTACATATTTCATGGGCAGATCTCTCACGTAAGTCCTCACCTTTATAGGGCAGATGGAATCCATCTATCCGACGTAGGTAACACAATGTTTCTTAATGATTTAATGCTAGGTGTTCAGTCAATTTTAGACGGCTTGGTGGGGGATGGGAGCTAAATAGGACATTTGCTCCCAATCCGTGGCGTAAATAGTTGAGTTTTACAAAGGTTTGTATACAGTTAAGGTACCCCTTAAGGGTGTGGGGCATTCGAAAAACACTCACCTAGAGGTTAATTTTAGGGGTGAGGTGATGGTGAATGTCCCAGGAACGGGGAGAGTCTAGTCTCAAAAGTTGAGAGAGATTTTTCCTGATGTTCCCCTTATGGGTTGCCCGGGTTGAAATCTACAGGGGACCCAGGTAGTGCGCCTAAAGAGCTGAGGGGTAGACTCTAGAAGATGCTACCTTCGCTTACACACACCAAGTTGAACTGACACCAATAGTTAGTTGAGTTATAAGTTAAATAGGTAACTATTTAATAAAAGTTGCCCAAAATTTGAAACCATATATTTTGTGTCTGTCTCATTATTTCGGGGGGTTGGAAGACAATACAATTCACCCTCCAACAAGTTGGAGGGTGGATCATTTTTGTCTCCTCCCCCCGGAGAAGAGATTGGTTGATTTTGCAGAAGATGCTGGAAGGGAGGTGGGGCTGGCATAGCGTGGTGCCAGCCCTTTCTCCCTCATTCTGCTGTAAGCCATCGCCCACCACTCCCGCCCATGGATAGTATAATAATGATCGCTCAAATGGTTTCACATTTGGGGGTCGGATAGGAATTCGCCCACAGGGTTTTGCCTATCCTATACTGTCTATTAGGGGCTTATATGGATTGGTCGGCTAATAAAATTAGCTAAGCGTAAATAGTTGAGTTTTACAAAGGTTTGTATACAGTTAAGGTACCCCTTAAGGGTGTGGGGCATTCGAAAAACACTCACCTAGAGGTTAATTTTAGGGGTGAGGTGATGGTGAATGTCCCAGGAACGGGGAGAGTCTAGTCTCAAAAGTTGAGAGAGATTTTTCCTGATGTTCCCCTTATGGGTTGCCCGGGTTGAAATCTACAGGGGACCCAGGTAGTGCGCCTAAAGAGCTGAGGGGTAGACTCTAGAAGATGCTACCTTCGCTTACACACACCAAGTTGAACTGACACCAATAGTTAGTTGAGTTATAAGTTAAATAGGTAACTATTTAATAAAAGTTGCCCAAAATTTGAAACCATATATTTTGTGTCTGTCTCATTATTTCGGGGGGTTGGAAGACAATGGATCTTGAAATGTTTTGCCCCAGGCTTATTTCCTTTGAACATCTAGTAGTTACCCACTAAGCATACCAGAAAATCTTCCAGATCTCACCATCTTACATGGTAGTTGTCACTTGTATAATAATTTGTTGTAAAAATGGTGAATTGATGAGTTGTCAGGGACTTGACAAAATACTGTTAATGTTTCTTAATGACACTGGAAAACTGCCTGAATGAATAATTTACAAGAAGAGTTGAGGTGTGAGACAAACACTTTTTAGGTGGATGTGGCAAATTATCTAGATTTGTTTCAGGCTTTCTTTTGAGGTGATTTGATCATTTCAGTGCATGATCTATGCTGGGAACTGGTATCACCTTTCAGACATTTATGTCTCTAAAGGTGATTTTAGAAGATGGTGCTGGCCTATTTGATGCCAAAGTAATGAGCCTATAACTCCCTCTGGGTTTGCATCTGAAACGATCTGTATTTTGAGATCTCCAGAGGAAGCCCTTCTCCTTTTCCCATCACCCCCACAGGCATGTCTGGTGGGAATGCAGAAGAAGGTCTTCTTTGTTACTGCTTTCAGGTTCTTGATCATTAGACAAGTTAGAATGGAACTCTTCTAACACAACGATAATAAAGCTATTCTATTCTATCTATTCTCAAGTAAGTAGGCCTTTTTTGTTTTGCTTCTGCAGGTACTTGAAAACTGGTTGTTCACAGGAAGCAGTCTTTGCACAATGTGCTATTTTATCTTTTTTGTTTTATTGTTGTATGATGTAATTTTAGCTATATTTATTTTAACTGCTGCAATTTTTCTTCAGTTCCTATTTGGAGATAAATCTATTATATAAATGGGTTCACGTCATGTGATGTATACCTCAAACAAAGAAACCATACAACGCAGCCCTAACTAGCCCTCACTTACTGGGAAGCTGTTTACGCTCTAAATTGACAGTAAGACTTCATTAACTTGATTTCCCTAACTAGCCCTCACTTACTGGGAAGCTGTTTACACTCTGAATTGACAGTAAGACTTCATTAACTTGATTCTCCCGACTAGGCCTCAGCTCATTGGACATTGTGTATGGCCTGAATTGACAGTAAGGCTTCATTAACTTGCTGTTCCTAACTAGGCCTCAGCTCATGGGACATTGTGTATGGCCTGAATTTACAGTAACCTATCTTGGCACACAGAGCCCGACCATGCATGATGGGACTTGAAGTACCACCATGGAAAACAGGATTTGTAGTACTTCAAAACCCATCATTCCCCCACAGACCACTGTGGCCCAGAACCAAGACCAATAAAGACCCAACTTGGCACACCATGCCCCCATGACCCACACTCCATCCAACTGCAGTTTAGAGGAGGGCACACCGTGGATGATTGAACTTTCTCGCATCTCCTAAAAAGGGCACAGCAACGCTGCCGGGTACAGCTAGTAGAATATAAATCAGTAGCAGCAGTGTCTTCATTTCCAATGTTAAATAACTTTACCTCCAATAAAACATGTATGCAAAACCACTGCAAAATGTTATCCAGATTTTGGAGATCTAGTTAACCTCAATATGCAAATCAAACTCAACTACGATATTTCACTGACTCTAAGCTACCACTGAATGTAAAGCTCACCCCAGTTTTGAAGCTTTGGAGGGAACTTTTTTCTGCAAGTCCAATATTTTTTTTTGTTTCAACGTGGCTTTGCAGTGTAATATTTCCTGTGAGATAAGGGAGTGAATGAAGAAATGCAAAAATCATCTTGTCTGCATAAGTCTATTTTATCAAATCCCATTGGAGAGGCAGCAGAAGTAGGAATTGGTGCTTAGCTCAACCAAATGGTAGACAGCTGTCTGGTTAAGGCAAGGACAAAATGGCGGGTGCTAGCAGAGTTAACAGAGAGCAAGATCCTTCCTCCTCCTCTTTTTTCTTGGAGGTAAAACTATTTTTTTTAAAAACCAGCAAATCTAAGGCACATCAAATCTAATGCGATCTGCATTTTTAAGTCCCTTAAGCACCTCAGGTTCAATGAAATACTGTATATTCTTCTTTATCAGATGATACTATTCTAGTATTAAATAATGTCTGGCGTCATCAATAGCAGGATAAAGGAAAACAAATTTAAAATTAATTTAGATTAGGAAACAATCTCATATATTTTACTACTGTTAGCTGTTCTAAATATGGCAAAGAATCGGACCTGCCTATTTGAGCGACCGGCTGATAGACCAACACAGCGAAAGACCTGTGCGTGCTATAAACGGTGACTGTATAGCCATCCCAGGGGTGAGAGAGGCCCGGCTGACAGATTGGCCCCTACCAGATTTCTGTCTGACCTGAAAACCTGGCTTTTTCGGCGGGCGTTTGGGGATTGACTGGATGGTCTGGAAGCTGAGCCTCTTCTATATCTATACCTATACCTGTGCTTTAACTGTTGTACCCGTGGTTTTTAAACAATGTAAAGCACCAGTGGTGGAGGGCGACTCACAAGAAATAAAGTTATTATTATTATTATTATTAAATATCATTTCCAGTACAAAACCAGAAAATGAAAGAGAAATGCAACAATTTATAACAAAAGATGACTGAGAATCTGAAAGCAGGAGTGGATGAAGATTGTATCTCTGTTAGATTTCTTAAATTGCCAGTGGGAATCAGCTTCTGCTAAAAATTTGCTAATTTCAATTGGCTTTACATGGAGACTTATACAGGATTCCATAGCATTTTACACAGACTTCATAAATTTCTTGTGTTCGTTTATGAACAGGAAACTAGCAGTACAATTATATACACATCTATTTAGAAGGAAGCAGAGCCTGGCAAAATTACCTTCTTTGGATGATAGCTGCCTGAATTCCCCAGCTACTGTATTGGCTGATTGAGTTCAGCTGGCATACTCCTAGGTAAATGTTTACTCTTTGGAGAATATACAGTATACAACATTATTTTCATTGTAAATCTGGCTCCTGGGAAATTTGAGGAAACACCACAACAGAAAAGAAAAGTTTATAGTTGCTCATCGTTAACAACTGAACTCAGGGTGCCTCTAACCTGCAGAAAAAATGCAGTCTGACACAATGTTAACTGCCATGACTCAGTTTTCTAGAATAATGAGGATTGTAGTTTTACAAGTTTTCTGTGTCAAATAATGTTGGTACCTCACCAAACTATGAATCTCAGTATTTCACATGGAATTAATGGAAAGGGGAGCAAAAAGCTTATTTCTACAAAATTCTGTGAAGGGACAGAAGTATTTGAAGATTAATTTAATGTCAGGGAGCAAGCTAGGAATGTGAAGAAATATTGCTGTACTTGTTGTAATTCATCTTGTACAAGAATCCCAAGTTATAAAAATCTAACTTACAAATGACTCATAGTAAAGAACAGAGGTGAGACAACAGGGAGCGAAAGAAATCTACTCATCAGAAGGGAAATTCATTCCTGAAAGAGGTATTATGAGGAAAAGGTGTTGAATGTAGGCCAAATGAGGACCTGTACTACTTAAGTCATGAGGCCCCTTCCTTGGGCCCTGAAGGAAGTAGGCCTACACTGCCTGCTTTGTGGCATACTCCCATAGACTATCAACTCTATCATTATGTTTGGAATCGCTCCAGAACATAATGCCTTCAAATTTAGAATGGTACTATATAAGCAAAATCTATCATGCTTTTTTTTTTGGCAGGAAAATCCACCTCACCCTGGCCAATAGGGACCTGTGCTTAAGCACAATAGTAAGTCTGGCACTACTTCCACTGAAGATTTATCACTAATTCTTGTTTCCACAACTTTTTCAAAGCCCAATTATCACAAGAAGAGAAAGTGAGGTGAAATCTTCTGAACAGGATCACAAACAACAAAGCAATCAGTAGTTACTGAAATGGACATCCAAGTGCCACCTCTGTGTTGATGGAGGCAGGCAGGATTTTCCCCAGGTACTGGTTGTGGGGGTCAAGGTGAGGTTTTGCCCTCCTTTCTGCACCACAACTAGTGTGTGACACAGAATGCTGGACTAGATGGGCTGAGGCCCGATTCAGCATGGCTCTTCTTATGTTCTTATGTTCTTAAACACCACAGGGGCGTTAACCCTTTCCTATGCTAGCCAAAGCTTATATATATATATATATATATGTGTGTGTATGTATGTGTGTGTGTATGTGTGTGTGTGATATATTTATATATACACACACACAATTCATCTTCAAAACAAATCTACAGAACCTATCTTGTTCATAACTTGGGGGCTGTCTGTATATACTCATGTATAAATTGAACTCATGCATGAGATGAGAACAAGCTTGGGCCCAACATTATGGATTTTTATATGACCCACAGTTAAATAAAGGGTCATTCCACTGCGGGGGGGGGGTGCCAAAACCACTTCAGGGGGCCAGTCATTCCTGGCTACCAATGGCAATTCATTAACCATTGCTATCTCTCTCCTACTCTCTCTTCTTGAAATGAATCATATAGTACTCCCTGTTTAGGCTGGGGCTCTGTTGGACCAGGGTGGACTGCAATCTCTGGAGTGGAAGCTCTGAATTGGACTCCTCCCAGAATGTTGAGAGGAAGCAATTACATGGAACTGGAGTTTCTGCCTTGCGGGAAGAGCTGCTCCAGCTAGGAATCCAGTCCAATTTTGTTTCTCTCTGTCTTGCTGTTAGAACCAGTTTAGGGACAAATAGGCCTCTTTTGCACTGTTTGTAAGTCAAAACAGCATTATTGTATCAAAAGTCACCCTATAATTTCAGACATTTATAACACATCCTTCTTGCCCGGGGGGGGGGGCGCAGACTCTGTGCAGCTCACAACCAGCAACCATTAGATGCCAACAAACAGTAGTAATAAAATCACAATGAAAACATTTGTTAAAATCAACAAATTATAAACATCAATTTAAATTTAAACAAATCCAAATCCAGAGTCATAATCTGAGGGCTGTCCATTTTAGTCATATAAATTGTTTGCCCCTGCTGCTCAAATGCTTGGTCCCACAATCAGTGTATAAAATTTATTGCTTTTGACCAAAGGCCGTTGCAAGTCCAAAAAAAAAAGAGCGCACACACAAAACAATACATATGGAATTTGCATAGTAGACAATAAAAGGTTACCAGTTACTTATACACCATGAGTCACATTTAAACCTTCTTAAACCAGATTATCTCCTTTACATAGGACAGCCATCTCCGCTATGTGCCTCCTCCTAATCTTCTTAGCCGCAAGGGCAAACAGGGCTACGCGCCAGGTCGTATATTTATCTGTATCCATAAGGAGGTAGAGTAGTATCTCTTGAGGATTCAGAAAGATTTTGTTGTCCAGTAAAGGTAAGATAAAGCGCTCCCTAGGATCTTTGTGTAGGGGGCAGCACATTAAGTAATGTACCAGGTCCTCTGGGTATGGGCAACCAGCAATACATCTTTGTTCAATTTTGGGGACTTTTAAAGCCTCCCGTCCCTTTCCGCTGAATCAAACATATTTAGTCTGAGCTCTGTGAAGGCTCGTCGGAGCTGGACAAAGGTCAGGCTGTCAAGGTAGTCTGGGTAGCCAGTGGGCTGTCTAAGGCTGTAGTATAGGGGGCACACGGGGAGTCACAGGCAGCCTGGAGGTCTGTAAGTGTAGTGACTTCTAATATTGTCTTGTTTATTTTTGTCTTCCTTGTGGGGTGGTCTAGCTTTGCCAGCTCACTAACCGAGAGACCATATTTAATGGCCAGTTGTGCTGCCTTGTGGACCCAATTGTTAACAGGTAGACCATTGTTAAGTTCCAAGAGACATTTTTTTGGTAATCTAGCAGTTGGCATTTCTTGGATTTTAAGCCAATAGCACAAGATCCTTTTATCTATTTGGCTTTCTAGGTTGGGACAGAGGTTTCAAGGCAGATCATGGCAGTTGGAGTGTCTTTAGGGAGGCCTAATAGTGCCCTTAGGAAGTAATTTTGAGGCACTTCTAGACCTAGGGCACTAGGTATGCCCCAAATTTCTGCCCGAGAAAATTGCGCCAGGGTTTTGGCTTTGAAAACAGTTAGGTGGGATTAACCAGATTACCACCTTGTTTGGCAGCAAAGCTCAGTGTTGCTTTGGCTGATCTGTAAGCTTGAGTTTTGATGTTACTCATCTGTTGTTTCCAGGTGGCTGATTCGGAAAAGAAAATTCCTAGATATTTAAAGGATTTGACTTGTTTTATTACATGTTCATCTAGGCGCCAAGAGTGTGTTTTGGGGCGCCTACCAAAGACCATAACCTGGGTTTTGCTGTAATTTATTGTAAGAGCGTTTTGTTTACAATATGTTGAGAATCCAGCCAACAACCGTCTTAGCCCTACCTGAGTTCTTGACAGGAGAATGATATCGTCGGCATACATTAGCTGGGAAAGCTTCTGGTCCAGAATAGTGACCGGGCGTATTGTAGGCCCTCTAACTCCTTGACAATATCATTGATATAGAAGTTGAATAAAAAAGGTGCTAGGATACAGCCCTGTTTGACACCAGAGTAGGGGTCCCACAACCATGATTTAAGCTTTTTCCTAAGGAATAGGAGAGGGGGGCTGATTTCATTAGGGAGTGTGTTCCATAGACAGGGGGGTGTGACCACAGAGAAGGTCCTGTCTCACATCCCCACCAATCTCACTTGAAAGGGTGGTAGGATCGAGAGCAGGGCCTTCCCCGATGTTCTTAAACTCTGAGGTGGATCATAGAGGAAGATACGTTTGGGCAACTAAGCTGGGCCAGAACTATCACTTTGAATGGTGCTCGGTAGGTGTCACACACCAGGGCTGATAAAGCACCTAAAACCAATCTCACACTCCAGAAACTCAGTTTATAAGGAAAGCAGTTTATTAAGGAATAAATATAGCTTCGGCAAAAAGGTAAAAAGATCAAAACTCAATACAAAATGTAATCTATGAAAAACAAGGCACTCAAAGAAACTTGAAAGCAATAATTCATGAGTCCAGGAAACACGATGCTTAAACTGAAGCTTGTAACAAAAAACAGCCACCACCAAGATCTGGGGTTCCAAGCTCAGCAGTGAATCCAGTATCACTCCCAAGCTGTGAACCATCCAGCACAGACTGTAACCCTATGCACTGACCAAGAGGACCTCTGTCTTGTCTGGATTCAGTTTCAAATTGTTAGCCCCCATACATTTCAACACTGCTGCTTAGCACCGGTTCAGGGTCTGAACAGCCTCCTTAGTAACAGGTGGGAAGGAGTGACAGAGTTGGATATCATCCGCGTACAGATGAAATTGCATTCCAAAACTCTGGATGATCTCTCTCAGCGGCTTCATGTAGATGTTAAACAACATGGGGGACAGTACTGAATCCTGCGAGACCCCACAAGACAAAGGCTGTGGGGCTGAGCAGCTGTTTCCGAATAACACCTTTTGAGACCGACCCTTCAGGAAGGATTGGAGCCACTACAAAACAGTTCCATACCTGCAAGGTGTCCCAGACGGATACCATGGTCAATGGTATCTAAGGCTGCTGAAAGGTCCAGGAGAACCAACAGATATACACTTCCCCTGTCTAGTTCCTGGCATAGATCATCTAGTAAGGCAACCAAGGCTGTTCCATGTCCCAGCCTAAAGCCAGACTGTGCCAGATCTAGATAATCAGTGTCTTCCAAGAACCCCTGGAGTTACGAGGCCACCACATGTTCCATGACTTTGTTCTAAGTCAGTGAGGATTTATTTATTTATTTATTTTAAAATATTTATATTCTGCCCTTCTCACCCCGCAGGGCACTCAGGGTGGAGCACAGCATATATACGGCAAACATTCAATGCCAGGACACAAAACCATAAATATATACAAACATTTAAATCACTTATAAGTTATTTGTAAGTTTAAACATACTTATGTTGGAACATTATTATGTAGAGGTTCTAATATTTATACCCCGCCACCATCTCCCCAAGGGGACTCGGGGCGGCCATGCCCTTCAGTACAGTAACACAATATAACACAAGATAACACAAGAACACCAAGGAGAAAGAAAAAAATACATAAAATGCAAAACCAATATAAATAAACAGCACAACACTATAAAATCAGAACATTAAAACACTAAACATGAGCACAGTTGGCAGGGCCAAATTCAAGGTAATTTTTTTAAAACCTCCCTGTAATTCACACCAGTTAGTAGTCTGGCTGCCGCTCGGACCAGTTGAAATTTCCAGGTTGTCTTCAAGGGCAGCCCCACGTAGAACACATTGTAATAGTCCAATCTAGAAGTAACTAAGGCATGGACATCAAATGGAAGTAGATGATTGTATGAATTGTCATTCTAGTAGATTATATGTGAAGTTACTGTTTTTTTCTTTCCTATTTTATGATATGGTTTATCTGCATCCAACAGACTTTCCTTGATATGCATTTATTGAAATGCCTTTGATTACTTTGATGTTTTCTTACAATGCTGATGTGATTCTTTATGATTTGATTTCAAAGGGAAGACGAGGTCACTATGAGGTTTCTTGTTTTTGAAAATGTTTTTTTCCATTTTTTTCCATTTACCTGCTGCTTATAAAATATTTCTATGCAGTTTCGGATCTTTTCCCCTACACATCACTTACTACTTTTCATGCCTTTCATCTAAAAAATACACAGAAATATGGCTATTTCATGTATTTTATGAATGATCTTTTCATTACAAAAATGCTTTCTTTTAATTTGAATTTAAATATTAATGTTCCAGAGTTTCTATTGAGAGATGTATTTCATGAGTTTTTCAGGTTTACTTAAAATAATTGCTAACATTCACTAACAAGAAATAATTAGTTAGAAACAATTAGATTAGAAATTAAGTTGGAAATTTCCTAATGAAAAAGCCAATTAAATTTATTTTTAAATGAAAGTGACTATTCAACATTAGAAAGAAATCATGTGACTAAACTGATTTTTAAACTAAAGGGAATGACTGAAGTTGGGATTTCAGCATTAAGTTATTAATTTATTACATAAATAAATGTCCTACAGTCAGGGGCAGCTCAAGCATAGGTGAATTACGCATTTGCATATAGCGCAAGAACCCCAAGGGGCGCTCTTGAGGTGCCCCCATGAAAATTACCTAGGGCCAGCCCTGTGAAAAGCTAATCATTCCCAATGTATTGGTTTTCCTGCTTTCTCCCAGGAGGGGGAAAAGAGGGATGAAAGAGTGTGAGGGACAGGAAAGAATGGGTTCTCCTTTATTTGCACCCAAAGAAAGCAATGCAAGGAAGTTGGGACTTTTCTCTAGGTTATCCCCGCTCTTTCCTGTTGCCTTCCAGAACAAGGTCAGGTGGCACCTCCTGCAGGTAAAGGCTCCCTTTGGCCCACCTAGGTCGACTCCGGGTTGTTTGCTTTGGGGACCCGAAATGTGCTCAGTCATCGAGGTCACACATTGCCTTATTTCCCCTTCTTCCTTCCTTTTCTGGCCAGGGAGAAAGAGAAGGAGATGCAAAATTGGGCAGGAACAGCAGCAGCAACACAGAGGAAGAAAGAAGCACAGCCCAAAGGCAAGCCAAGCTCACTCTCATTCTCTTCTTCTTCCCTTCTCTCTCCCATTTGAGAACAAAATCAGGTCCTGGCAAAAGTTCTTGGGAGGACTCCATTAGCTAGTGGGGCATTCTGGTACTGACACACTAGAGAATGAATCCACTTTAAATCTGGTTTCTGGCTCCTGCAGAATTCTGGGGTTAGTCATTTAGTGAGGCTGTTAAAGCCTCCTCCCTACACTACAAATGCCAGACTTCTGTAGGAGTCAGAAACCGGATTTAAAGTGGATTCATTCTCTAGTGTGAAACTTGGTAAGATGTTGGAAAGAGGAACAGGCAAAGTCTTGAACCAGATCCCAACCAACCTGACTCAGCCTGTTCCACACAGCTGAATAAAACTATCTGCTTTGAACTGGGTTATATGGCAGTGTGGACTCAGATAGCCCAGTTCAAAGCTGTGTATGATCTGCCTTGATAATCTGGGTTATATGGCTGTGGGGAAGGGCCCTCAGTCCCCATCTATATACTACCGCATAAAATCAAAATAATTTGTTTTGAGCTGGAATTTGTGACAGTGGAGACACATATAATCCAGTTCAAAGCAGATAAATCCGGATTTTATATGGTAATGACACTGAGGTCCCAGGTCTCCCAGGTCCCTTCTACACTGCCACATGATCCAGATTATTAAATCAGATAACTCACATTATCTCATTTGAACCGGATTATGCAAGTCTACACTGCCATATACAGGGCGGTCCTACTGCCAAGTAGGCGGCCGCCTAGGGCGCCATCTGGGAAGGGGGCGCCATCCTGGCCGCATGGGGCGCCATCCTGGCCCTGCCGATGTTCCTCAGACAGTGCTGCAGCTGCCTGCTTTTTGACCCCGGCCTTGCGCTCCGATGCCGCTTCTGGGCACGCGCAGAGGTTTTCACGCAGGCGCAGTTGCTCGGAGCTGAAGTTGAGTGCAGGAGCAACTGCACATGCGCGAAAAACCTCCGCAAGATGCCCAGTAGCTCCCTTGAGCAAAAGCTCAGCAAAGCACTCCCTATCAGGCAGGCAGGGAGTGCTTCCTCTCCCTTTGTCTCCACAAGACGCGCGCTTGCAGGGAAGGAGAAAAGAATCCGTGAAGGAAGTGTAAGTGAAGGAATGAATGAAGGGCTTTCCTCCTCCCTCTGTGACCTCTTCTCTCCCTCCTTCCTTTCTTTCGGCCTCTATTTCTGTCTAGACCTGAGGGGTCTGAGGCTATGAAGAGTTGTGGAGTTGGAGTCCAAAACACCTAGAGGGAGGGAGGGCCCAAGTTTGCCCAGGCCGCGCTGCCTGTATTCGACCTCATTTGAACATTTTGGCTGTTTTTCTATTTACATTTACATTGGGATCCTAATTTTGGACTTATGGGAGACTCCTATGGATTATGAGACGGGTGGTAGGTAATATATTCTGATTTTGATGCATTTACATTGCATTTCTTGTTGATTATTATACAGTTCTGCTTAATATTGTCATACAATATAATACAAATACAATATAACAATAGAATAATGATATATTTTATATTACATGTAATATTACAAACAATATTGCAGTATAGTGGTATTGTACAAAATAGTAATATATAATATTTTATTTTACTTTATTTTGGGTTATTTGAGTTTTATAGGAGTAATGAAAATATTTAGTAGAGGATAATTTTATTTAAATAAATAATTTTATTATTTTATAATAATAATATAATAGAATGTTATATTATATTATAATGTCAATATATTATAATATAATTATATTGTAATGTAATATAATATAATTATGATATAATATAGTATGAGTATGGTATAATATATTGTATATACATTGATACAATATAATATTACTAATGGTATTAAGATATTATAATTGTATATTTGTTTTACATGGGGGCGGCAAAATAATGTTTTTTGGGGGGGGGCACCAAAATAATGTTTGCCTACCATTTAAAATTACCTTAGACCTCCCCTGGCCATATAATCCAGTTCAAAGCAGACTATCAGTATTTGATATGGTAGTGTGGTAAAAGGGGCCTCAATCCACACTGAGCATTATATGCACTTCAAAGCCAGGCAACAAAATGTCCACAAAAGCAAGTCCTTTGTGAGCATCAGTGCTATGCTCTTTGTGTAAACCTCATCCCAGCTTCAATCTGGTTTTCCTATGTAACCATCCAAACACATTGCGAAACCTATTTGAAACTGCATGAAATGATCAGTGTGGCGGTTTTCCTCCCTGGCTCCAGACCAATGCCTTAGTGAAAGCTAAAGCGTTCAGAGACACAAATATCTGCTGGTTCAGATCCCAATGTGTGCGTGTGCACGTGCACGCACACATGCATTCCCTGCTCCAAATTGGGTGACAGTTCTACAAATCTGAATCTGGTGGAAAACAGTTATTTGTAGTATTTACAACTCTCAGAAGAACCCAATCCCAAGCAGCGAGGATGAACTGCATTAAATTGAGGGGCAGCTGAAGCAATAGGCAAGGTACACATTTGTGTATAGCACAAAATCCCTGAGGGGTGCTCTTGAGGCACCCCCGCTTACACTTGAAAATTAACTAGGGCCGGCCCTGCCTACAGTGCTACAGAAGTAACATCCAGTTGGCTCATTACTTAATATCTTGGACATTTGCAAAGGGAGAAAAAAATCAAGGTAGCTGTAGAATCTTTCTCAGTCTAATACTTGGAGGTGATGTTTGTGAAATATACTTCAATGATGATTGAATAATTCCTCTGACTATTCAACAAGGAATCTAGAATCAGACTAAAGTGATGATGGGAAAAGCTTGTGTGTGCTAGGCACTCTCAAAAGAAGAACAGTATCAGGAAAAGCAATTATACTATTCTATTTTTGCAGATCTCATCTAGAGTTTTGTGCCCAACCTGTGCACAGAGAATCGCAAACAAAATGGTCAGGGTATGGAAATATGGCCAATCAGGTAGCAAATATCAGAAAGGACTGGTGTGTAATTTGGAGCAAACTTGATTCTCGTTGTTCCATAGGGTATGTCTGAATCAATGGATTCATGTGACAAGAAAAGCATTTTGGATAAAATGTGTTGTTAATTGTATTAATTTAGTAATGACATGGAACAGTGCTTACATTGGAAAGGGGTGGGTCATCTTTTTATTGGAGGCTTTTTCAACCTGCTTGCGGTCCATGGGTTGCAAGCAGCATTGTTTTTGTGTCCCAAAGCCCCCCGAGCCAATTTAATTTTTGTTGCTAAATATCCTCAAAGGAACATGGGAGAGGTTTCATCATCTTCCCTCCTGTGGCTCTATTAGGTCCAGAACAAACTTTACAAACAACACTACATAGGATGTGAAGTGGAAGTCAATTCTGGTTGACTTGCGGTTTTTAAAAAGACTTCCCCTGGACTCTTAAAAGGTGTATAAGAAGGCAGCACCAGATTTGGGTGGGGACACGTATAGAGCTCCAATGTGTCCTGAGGAGCTAATGTGGCCCCAGCAACCTTGGTCTGAAGAGAATGCCCAACCCAGCACTAACTGATCCTTAGGGTTCTCTCCAATTATTTGATTTTGTGAATTTTCTTTCTAGCTTGGAGTATGAGTCCTTCAGTTGAAAGCACACAGGATTTAACTGCACTGATCGTTGCTTAAAAACCAAGTCACAGAAATACATTTTTCCTTCAGAGTAAATATTACATTATTATGATAATTTTCAAAATATTTTATAAGCAATTATGGAAAGTGGTTGTCTAACTAGCTGTACTGTACAATGCAACAGTACTAATAATTATTTTTACTCTGTTCGCATGGATTGGATTTAGGGCAATATTTATACAACACAGGAACAATGCAATATCTTCTCTATAGATCTTTATACAACATTCAGTGTCACTGATATAATACACACAAATGTAAAGAACTGTCAATGACACGCTCAGATATTTCCCTTCCATGCTTGTTATGTGAGATTGACTACAGTCATGAACTGGGAAAGTTTAACATCAAATGTATTTCACAGAGTTAAATGATTACATTTATTTTCTGTATTGGGTTCTAATTGTATTTGTCATGCATATAATATGCTGATACATAGTCAGTCACCTAATAAGTATGTGATTTAGTATTCAATAAATATTAGGTCATTAATATCAGGATATTGAATTTCCATTACATATGCTTAGTTTGATTCTGATTTGCTGATCGTAACATTTCTCAACTTTAAAAAATACCCTCATCCATGGTGAAGAGGACAACATAATTGGATTACTCCATAGTAACTGGGATGAAGATTGTAGCCTATGTGTCTTAGTTATATGACATGAAGTTATATTGAATGGAAATTATTGAATAAAAGTAAAAGTTCAGAGAACTCTGCCTACTTAAAGTTAAAGCAGAAATGGAACAATAATAATAAACTTAATGATCCAGGAATAAAACAAATCAATGGCCTCATCTCAACTATGCTGCAATAAATGTCCTTGCTCATTGCTTATTCCCTTTCTAATAAAGAAACCTATTAAACAAACAGATTACAACAGAAGAAAACAATAAAAACCCAATTGGTTCTTTTTAGTTCTTCTCAGAAGAATAAAACTGCACTTTCGATTAAGCACATAGATTGAAAGCTAGAAACCCTGCACTAGTATTCAGAGTATATTCGCGGACACTAAGCCTGTTCAGTTTTCTATGTATTATAAGGAACCTAGCTTGTCTTATTAGAAAATAGTTGAAAACTGTCTCAATATTTTATTTTAGCTACTTGTGAAGATTAAATTCATAGCACTATGAACAGTTGTGTACTAAAATCCATTTGGCCATTTGTCATTTTAACAAGGCTGATATATCTTAAAAGTTATATTTGAATGATTCTTTGTTATTTATTGCTGTATTTCACCCAGTAGATGTAAAACTCATTTTAAAAAAATTCCATAAGCAGACCTTTTTACTTTACTTATTATAATATTATCTTTCCTGTCAACTAGGTTTTAGTCTGCTTAGTTTTAGCAGGAGCCAAGAATAATTACAAAATATTGCATTAATACTAGTGGTAGATTACCCCATGTAATACTCCAGATAATAGCAGTTGCCAAGTGAAAGTCTATTGCATCAGACCTGTTAGTTTGTTTATTTGCTTGTGGTAATGACCAGTGATTAATAACTTCAAGGAAGTTCTGCCCATGAGATAAAATGGGAGAACATACAGATAGCAGAATAATTTTTTGGAAATAGCACTGACATGAAGTCAAGATAGCAGGAAATTTTGTAAGAAATAATAAAAACACCCACCGACCCCCTTGAATTATCTCTTCTGTATAAGATTCATTTCCACGCTAAATTTCAGTGCATTTCCTGTGAGGAATCTCTTCAGGCCACACTACAATCAATAGAGGCAGGCTACTTATGCTTAAGTTCGCTTTTTGCTTGCAGATGCCTACTTCTCCTGCTAGTTGCAGAGATTTTTTTCTTCTACCCTCCATTAGAACTAAACCACCTCCCCCAATTCATGCTGTTCTAGAAAATAAATATTGGTGGAGTGGTTGGCAACCATTAAGACTTCTGGGTGATCTACAGGGGTCCCCAAAGTAAAGCCCTCCAGGGTCAACCTAAGTCTGAAATGACTTGAAAGCACACAACAACAATCCTATCTTATCAGCCAAAAGCAGGCACACACTTCCTACTGAAATACTAGTAAGTTTACATTTGTTAAAATTGTTCTTCATTTTAATTATTGTATTGTTTTAAGTGTTTTTGCGCTACAAATAAGATATGTGCCATGTGCATAGGAATTCATTCTTTTCCCCCCAAATTATAATCCAGCCCTCCAACAGTTTGAGAGACTGTGACCTGGCCTTCTGTTTAAAAAGTTTGAGGACCTCCAATTTAGAAAGATCTCATTGGAAGATCTCTTCAATCTATATGTGGTCATGTGAACATAGTGAATGATTCTGTGCACCCCCCCCCCCAAACAATTGAATGGCTGCAAGAGGAGGCTATTACACCACAATTGTGAGTCCTGGCAATGCTGCAGTGGGTAATTTAGTCTATGGTGAACCCGTTTGCTGTGCTCAAAATGATGTGCACATACTTTCATTAGGTGAATTGTACCTATGCTCAAACTCCTTATCTCTGCCAATATTTAAATCTTGGACATGTTCCCAGAACTTTTGGATTCTTTCAATCTACAAGCTATTCCTATTCTTAAAGGAAAAAATAGCTACACCAGCAGAAAGCCAGTTACGCAGGAGGAACATTCAGCATACCTTTTCTCAGTAGCATTTCATCCACACATTTAGTGACATAACTGATTTTAATTTGTGATAGAGAAAACTGTAGATCACCCATCATCTGTTCACACAAGAGCATTGAAAGCTGAAGGAAACTAAAAGGTGTACACAGCGAGGATATTTTATAACAGTCACGTTAACTTGAAGATCAGGGCATTTTTGAAGCAATTGTATTGAAAGAAAGAAAGAAAGAAAGAAAGAAAGAAAGAAAGCAAACCTTTGTGGAGGACAGCTTCTGACCTCTGGATGACCATTGGTGGTAATTAAAGGTAGCATCCATACAACAGTCATTTCTGTGGTCTAGACCTGTGATAATTGGAATGATTTGATTCATTGGTCAGAAATTCAGTTTCACCCACTTTTAGCACAGCACTGGATGGAAAATGTCATTTTGCTGACCTCCAATGGTCAGAGGTCAGTATAATTGATGTCCTAGTGTCTTGCATCAGGATTCAGGAGAAAGCTGAGCCTATTTAAGGGCTGTTCAACCTCCTGCCTCTTTTCATAGTATATATGTTCTGGTATGAATTTTCCCCATTAATAAGATTTTGCTTTTCACTTATCCTGCACTGATAGGATTAAGGGTAAGTAGTAGGCATGGTTTAGAATCCTAAAAGGGTGAATCGTAAATCAAATGGGGGATTTTTTTGATTAGTAAAGAAAGACTTACAAAAATTTCCCAAAAATTTCGGAAATGTAACTTAAGTACTAACGAAATCCGTTAGTAATTCGTATGCCAGAGCATGTGCATTCCAGATGGTTTTGGCCTACAACTCCCAGAAATCCTAACAGCTGGTAAATTGGCTGGGACTTCTGGGAGTTGTAGGCCAAAACTTGAATCAATCACACTGAATTCTAGATGGGACTCTCCAAATAGGAAGGAGGGAGGGAAGGAGGGAGGGAGGGGGTATTCTATTCTTGGAAGCAGCAAAAGAAAAGGAGGAGGAACCCCCCCTCGCTCCTCGCTGCCTCTCTCTCCCCGATCCCAAGGGAGCGAGGGCCCAAGTTTGCCCAGGCTGGTCATATACCTACATTCTATGCACATGCAATAATACAGCAGTAATAACAATGGGAATAAGAAGAGGTAAAATTCAAACCGAAGTGTTCTGAGTGGTCCCTGCCTCATGCGGTGCAAACGGGCTCTTCTTTGTGAGCCCGGGAAATTAGCCCTTGAAAAGACAGCGTTTTCTGCTTGGGTGCACACACATACATATTCTTTGGGGGGTTTGCTGCAGAATCTTCTCTATGAGGCCGAGATTCTGCAACAAATCCCCCTCCCAAGAATATGTATGTGTGTGCTCCCAAGCTGGCTTTCCCGGGCTAATTTCCGTTTGCACCGTTTGCACCGCATGAGCCCGTTTGCATGAGGCAGGGACCACTCAGAATACTTCGGTTTGAATTTTACCTCTTGTTATTGTTATTACTGCTGTATTATTGCATGTGCATGGAATTAGGTATGACCAGTTGGATTACTTATAATATTAGGCAGTGGCACTTACAGTAGCATTCATTCTATTATACATTAGGTTGGTTTCTCACCCCAATACTCTTTGATGCTTTAGATCTTGGCAGGGCAGGAGGCAGGGAAGCCTGGAAAAAATGTAAACAGAGAGGATTACTCAGTAAATCTGCAAGGAGGGCCCTTCATCCAAAGTGCCCTCCTTTGCAGATTTACTTGAGTAATCCTCTGTTTACATTTTTTCCAGGCTTCCTTCCAGTCGAGGAAGGAGCGAGTTTAGGGCTTGCCTTGCCATAATATTGGCAAGGGAGGCGGGAGGGTGGTGAGAGAGAAGGAGGGTGCCCCCATTATGCCCCCTTACGACCTAATAACGACACTTAAGAAAATCCTGGCCCCGAGGTTCTAAAAAGAAAGTCCACTTCCTGGTTGGCGTTCCAGGTGCGGAAACGCTCGAAAGTAGCATTTCTTACGAATTTCTTACGAAACGAATCATTTTCATAACTTTTTTCTCATGCCTAGTAAGTAGATCAACAAAGACTTTTGATTAACCTTCCAAAACATCACTATCCCTTATAACAAGTTAAATATATTAGTTACTTGATCTGATGATGGTATGGACACATCTATACTGATCACTTAGGTTGGTATGACCTAAGATTAACTCTACAGTGGCTGAACACTACACGAGGCTGATCCTCCTTAACACAGCATTTCCATGGGTTAAACTAATTTCAAATTTCAAATCAATTTAAATAATTTAAAATAACGCAAATGTCAAAACATAACAGACTAAAAATAAAAATCAAGTCAATAATTTTTACAAGGTGAAAGTTTTAAAACAGTTTTAAATTATGTACAGGTATATTTGAGGTTAAAATTAATTGAGTCCCAAGAAGTTTAATAAATGTCTTACAATAATAACTATTATTTTCTTATCCGCCTCTCTTCATAGCTTGGGACGGGGCACAACATAGCTAAAACATTCAATAAAATACATATTTTAAATGCATTTCTATGAAATACGCATATTAAAATACACAGAACAAAGATTAAAATACAGTAGACACAGGATGTGACTTTAAAATTCCTACTTAAAAATAGACTGGATAGGCCTCTCAGAAGAGATAGGTTTTCAATTACCTCTTAAATTCTGAGAGCTGATTTAGCTGTAGGAGCTCTTCTGACAGGTCATTCCATCATTTTGTGGAATAGTCCTCTGGGTGACAGTTGCCAGTTGGGGTCCATCAGGCTGGAGTAGCTGCCCCCCCCCCCAGAGAACCTATGTGTCTGGGGTGGATGGTATGGGAGAAGGTGATCCTGTAGGTAACCTGAATCCAAATGATGTAGAGCTTTAAAGTTTAAAACTAACACTTTGTCCCTCATCCAGAAACAAATTGGCAACCAGCGGAGTGATTTTAGTATGCTTACTCCTGAAAGTTACTGTAACCACTCTGGCTGCCATGTTTTGGATTTTCCAAACTTGGTACAGAGGTAGCCTAATGTAAAGCACATTACAGAAGTCCAACCCTGAGGTTACCATTATGTGCACTCCCAGTTTGAGGAAGTAGGATATAGAAGCAATGTGAGTATCAAGTGGACCTCCAACTGGAAGGCTTAATAGAGAAGGCACTCTCCATATTCTTCCAGAGTATAGGAGTCCCAGGACATGGAAACAGAGAAGTGTCCCACCAGACAATCTCAATTCCTAAGAAGGCATATACAGTGGGACTTCGGTATCCATGAGGATTTGGTTGTATGCAAGATGCATTTTAGCAGAATTATCTTAGTCTAATGTCCTCTAGTCTTTTTAGAAGCTTGCCTTTGCTTTGGTTTACATTGTATTTAGCTGGCATAAACACCACCATTAGGAATGTTTAACAACTAAAATCATTAGAACTCAATGGAATTAAATTGACTATTATTAATAGACAATATACATAGCAAGAAAATAAAGTACAATTTAATTGAAATATTCTATTTAGCTCATGGAATAGATTTCTCATTTCTGCAATCTAAATCTTAGGAAAATTAATAGAGGAAACATTATGAGATGTCAAATAAATTGCCCCACAAAAGTCAGTAGGGAAATAGAAATGTCAGAAACAAAAGTTACATCAAAGTTGCTTGAAAAACCCTGATTCCAAGTTCTTTCTAAAATGGATGGATTTTAAGTTCTATACCACTCTCTTTCCCAGTTGAGTTATCTGAATTTGTGATGTTTCTCCAACATTCAATAAAAATGTTCTAGGCTTGAGTCCGTGTAAACATGGTAAAACAGTATTTTCTTCTATTTAGCAAGAGACTATAAAGGACAGAAGAAAGTAGTACTAGGTAGTGGCGGGCTGGTGGGCAAGCAGTTATTTTGATGTGTGAGTTGGAAGAAGTTTAAGAGATCAGATAGGGCTGATGCTGCAAACTTGTGCTATGAACTACCAACACTGCACCATTTTCTTCAGTTGCCTTCAACCAATGCCTACCCATAAGAGTTCAGGGCTTCTCTTCAACACAGTAAAAATAGCATACTGTAGTGATTTGAATGTTGGATTAAAACTCTGAGAACCAGGTTTTGGATCCCCACTCAGCAAGGGATACATACTGATGACCTCATTACATGTAGAAAAATCTGTGTTGTAGCAGGATGCTTCCTCCTCAGAGCCAGTTGGATGCCATCACACAACATACTTCCAGCAGGGCTCCATAGAGAAAGAATTCTGGCAGCATGGTAGGATGCTTCCCTGGAAACCCCGAGTTTTCTCATGTTCCATAGGAAAGAACCGGGGGGGGGGGGGGAGCCAGGCGGTGACGCTTCCCCCATGGGATGGGGCAAGGAATGCAGTAAGTAATGCAGGGCATGTAGCAATGGTTTCCCCCTACTGCCCCACGGATTCAGGCCTTCATGTGATGAGGTCCTGAGTGACCTTCAAAAGTCACACACTATTAGTCTCATTTTAGGTTCAATTCAGTGTCATCAATTATAAGCCAGAAATGACTTGAAAGCACAGATCCACAACATACTTCCTAGTTCAACTTACTGATTACAGCTGTTCTAATTTATTATTTATATGATCTTTGAAGAATTAAAATTCATATCAGTTTTGCATTTTTGCATATTATGAAAGGAAAGGGTGAAAAGGGAAATGGTGCAGTAAGGCCAATCAGAATAGAAAGGCAAAAGATATACAATTAATGGAAAATGACAGGTTCATGGACCGGAACGTGTCCTAGGTAATGAGCATAATGGCTGGCTGGTAATAAGTAATGGAACAAACCAGCACAAAATTAACCAATTAGGTAGGTAGGAAATCAGTTCTGAATCGTATTAACCAAATGATCAGGAAGAGAATCAATAAGGCAATGAAGTATCTAAATTATCAGGTAAGTAGATACTTGGGTAAGCAATTAAATAAGCAAGAAAAGTATATCAGTCAGGCAATTAGTTAACAAATTAATTAGTCAAGCAGTGAATTAATTAGATAAATGATCAATATATTAATTCTAATTAAACAGTGGGCTAACTAGAGATAGCAATTCACTGAGCAGTCAAGTCTTGATTCAAGAATGTATTATCTTAGAATATGATGTGGATTTTTAAAGAAATTAACTAATGTACAGTTAGCTATGAGTTAAATGTGTTTGAGTGTAAGAGAGTGAAGTCAGTTTTCCCTTGAGTAGATTGTTTTATTCTATTGATTAACATAGGGTATTCATTTCTAGTCTGCAGAATTGAAGTTAAATGTTTAAAACGGGAAATATTAAGAGGGAAAATAAGAAGTAGAAAATGTTGTGTTTAATGTTCATAAATTTAGCTTTGTCAGGAAAAAATATATCGAAGGATGGAAAAGAAAACCATATGTACACATGCACAATTCTGCTTAACTGCATCCTCCATTATGAAGTCCCATTTCACTTGATAAGTTTAATGTTTCAAAATGTATTACTCTTCTCAAGATATATTTGTATATACATTGTAGAATTAAAGCAGGGTGATACATTCTTAAGTGTCATGACTCAATACTATAAAATTCTGGGAGCTATAGTTTTACAAAGACTTCAAGCTTCTTTGCCAAAAAGGTATTATTATCTCACCAAACTGCAAAGCCTAGCATTCCATAGCATTAAGCCATGGCAGTTAAATTGGTGTCAAGCTGCATTAATTTTACAGTGGACATGCATTGATACAGTGGAACCTACAAGTATTGATTTACAAAGTTCTCAGATCAGTAGAACACATTAAAAGGAGAGCTCTCAGAAGCTGTAGTAGCATTTATATCATGAGAGGAGAGGAACTAGAAAGAAAAGAGAAGAATGCTCCCATTGTTCAGATGTAGGCACACTCATATCTTTCAGTTCTACCATCCTACATGTAAAGGTCATTATCACTGAAAGTCTCTTTATGTTATGTATAACAACAACAACAGAGCAAATATTTAATTTGTCTACCATTTGTATCTACAGGGATATGAGAGTAGTAGCGTCCTCACAAGAATCAGAATGGTGTAGTGGCTTGAGCAGTAGGCTATGATTCTGGAGAACAGGTTTTGAATTCTTTATTAGAGCTGAATCCAAGGTTGTTTTCTGCCCAAAACAGTCCTAGGGATAACTTGTTTTCATTCTGTACCTTCATTTTTAAAAAAAATCATTTTGGTTGTCAAGCTTATTGATATATTATTTGAGTATGTGGGGGCAGAGAGGTGTGGGAGATGGTGAAGCTTATTTGTTTCTCTGTTTTGCTGTTAATTCATGCTCATTGAGGTTTTTCAAAGGCACAACTCCTGTTTTTTGTTTTTTTTAAAAAAATATTTTATTGACATCAGTACAGTAACATTACATCAAACTTCATTCTTGAATATTATGTTCCATTAAATATACATATCACTTGTCACTTCTTAATAATCTTATACTACATCCCTTAACCTACCCTTATGTCAAATACGATTTCCCCCTCCCCCTCCCCTCCTCTCCCCACCTCTCCCCAGCCCCCTCCCTCAGGGAACAATAATTATCTTATTTCAACTATTAATTTAATTGAGCAATCATACAAAGAGAATGGTTCAGCACTTTATATCTCTCTTTTCCTTCTACCGTTTCTATCAGTCTTTCCCATTTCTGAATCCAGGTCTTCTTAAATCGGCCTGCTGTAAATTTGATCATTCTTTCATAAATATAATCCTGAAGTATATATTCTGCTATATACTCATACCATTTTTCAACTTTCCACTTCCCATGGACCTTCCAGCCCAAAGCCACAGTTGCTTGGGCAGCTACTACCATATATTTTATAATTTCTCTCCAAGCTGTGATATTTTCTTTTTTATCTAATTTCTGTGTGAAAAATTCTATTTTATTCAAAGATAATTTAGTTCCTATTATTTCTTCAATTTCCCACATCACCTTACTGTAGAATTCTTGCTTCCCATGGTCCTTCCAGCCCAAAGGCACAACTCCTGTTGTGAGTAGGCACAATGACTACTCTTTCATGGTTCAGGATTATTTACATTGTTTACTAGATACATGTTTCTCTAACACAACACTGAAAGTTTGTTTTTCTCTGTGATCCTGCCAATGATGTTGCTGCTAAAAACACCTTTAGCTATATAGGAGACAAGGATCCCTTCTACACTGCCATGCAATCCAGATTATCAAAGCAGATAATCTGGATTTTATATGGCAGTGTAAAAGAGGCCAAAGGAGGCTGAGAAGACATAAATAGACTTTAGAAAACTAAGGGTACATCTACACTGACCCATTATCTTGAAGGGGGCAGTGAATTAGTTCCATGGTGGATGCATGAAGCACAAAGCTGATTCGGTTTGAAACATGGTAACAAAAGTATCTTGTGAGAATCTGGAGCAAACCACAACTTTAGGTTCATGGAGGCAGCTGAGCTGGTTCCAAGATGGAACCTGTCACAACTGTTTACACAGCTATCCTGTATTCCCTGGGCTTGGATGCCCTGGGGATATGAAATGGAAACTGGGCATGACAACTCTAGTTAGTGTCTGTCATTCATTTCTTGGAATGACATCAGCCAGGGCATGAGGGTGATCAGAGAAAGGAGGAGGGAAAGGAGGGGTGATTTCTCCCCTTCCCTCCTCCCCACCTTGTTCTGACACCCAAACCAACATCACTCCAGGTAATGAGCAATGGATATTAGCCATGTAGTACCCATTGAGTGTTGCTATGATGAGAACATGAAGGTAACAGTAAGATTGGCCATCTGGTAGCATCAAACTTGGTATGGAACCACTGGATGGTCAGGACATCTCTTCACCTCTTGAATGGTCCATGTATTGCCTCCCTAAATTTCTCCTTGAATTGTTTTGTCAGCTACCTGTAATTGGCTTCATAGGTTTTTCCTTGCTTTTTTGGTAACCTCCAGCACTGTATTGTGTGATTTTAGTCCATTCTTCTTTCTCCTCTGTTTGTATCCACTAAAGATACAAAATATTTAGAATTTCAGAATTTATATTTATTTTTCATGTGCCTTTCGGTCCTAGCATTGTTGGTCAGCTTAATATTCATATTATTCACTTAATGAAAAGTCCATCAAACAATGTGATCCTAATTACTTCTTATCACAGGACTAAGCTTGATACAGTAGTGAATGCATATTTTTATTTGACATTCATTTGACATGAATCATTCTATCAATGCAAGTAGCAGCTTCTGCAGAGAGGTTATAATCACTGGGTTTATAGCAAATACTGAGGAGAAGTTTCTTTCCTTGATTAGTCCTAAAAATGCTATTCCAAATACTAGTTTTCTGAAGCTGATGAAAATTGCTCTAGAACCTTTCTGTCATTGCAGCTTTTGAACTATGATTTTATTAGAACCACGACAGAGAGAAAAAAACAACCTTAACTATGCCTCTCTGCTAGGAGTGCACCAAAAATGGCTCCTTCTCTACAGCTGCCATATGCCTTTAAAAAATGTACACATCATGCACAATTCTGGCTAATAGTTCCTTATTTCACCTGTATACCAGGTACGTGTTATGCTACCTCTAGCAAGTGGCGATCACAATTCTAACTTAACTGTCAAAGGCCGTATTGATGTCCCCATCTACACTGTCTTATCATGCAGTTTTAAACTGCATTTTACAATTAATGTAGACTCATAATGCAGTTATTGTATTTCCTTACCCCCACTCCAATAAAAAATTGACATCATCCACATAGTCTTATTTATTTTGCATGTAAAATATCATAACCCAAAATATATGCCTGATTTTTCTAGGCTACATTTTTGTCAGGTAGTGTGTCTCAACACAGATAGCCTTAAAGAGACAAGCCCAGTAGAGTGTAAAGTAAAGTTTATTCAGAACAGCACAAAGAACTCAAAAAGGGCCAAACTGACCCCAAAACACTTCAACTTCAGTGTGAGCATAACAGTAACTCAAAATAGTGACCAAACCATCCAAAAAAGTCTCAGACACAAAAACCCAAATTATCTCTCCTAGAAAACTGCAATAAGATCAAAACGTAGCACAACACAGAAAAAAGCACACAATGTTGTCATCAATTGGGGACAAAAGCAGGAAGTGAAGAAACATCAGCAAAGTCCAGAAGGCCTTTAAGTCCTTTAAGGCCTTTAAGGCCTTGTATGGTCTAGGGCCAGTGTACCTGAGGGACCGACTCACCTCATATGTTCCCCCAAGATCGTTGCGTTCAGAAGAACAAAACCTCATGGTGATTCCCTCAATCCGGTCCTGCCACCTTTCAACAACAAGACAAAGAGCCTTTTCTCTGGTGGTGCCAACTCTATGGAATGAGTTACCAGATGGAACTCGTGCTATCACAGAGTTGACCCCCTTCCGGAGGTGTTGGGTTTGTAACTTCTTTGGCTGTAGGGGCCTCTGTGCAAAGGGCTTGTTTGCAAAGGGATGGGAATTTTCCTCAGCTTTGTTCCTATAGGAATCAGTCTAAGAGAGATAACATTAGCACCTGTGTTGATAGTTCAGCCAGCAGAGAAGCCACAGCAAAGGAATTTTAACGAGCTCTCCAAGACTGTTTGCTTCTGGGCCTGGACAGCCAATTAAGAGAATTGAAAGCAGTTTGGTTTTGGCTATTTAGATACTGTTTGCTGTGCAATGCTTTAGTTCTAGGCAACTTCGATTCTTGGGAGGTTCTTCTGCAATTGATTGCTTTCATGCTCGCGGACTTAAGAATTCTGCTATGCCTTGGAGATTCTAGTTTGGGCTTTCTAGGATTTTGATTCTTCTGGACTATATTGAATACTCTTGGACTCTTTTGCTCCTGAAACCTTGGACTATATTCACCTGTGCTGCTTTTGGCTCCTGAAACCTTCCTGTTTCCTTTGAACATTTTAATTCTTCTTTGCATTGTTGATTATCTGCTTTTAATAAATGACTATATTTTAGTGCTGGTGTTGTGTGATTATATCTAGAGGGTCCCCATCTTGCCTGGAGTGCGACAGCAGGACCTGCAAGACGTTCCTCTTTAGGTAGGCTTTTAATCTAGGTGCCTCCTGATAATCCTGTCCATACCCTTGTGTTTTTACATATCCAAACTGTTTTATGTGTATTTATAGTTTTATGTAAACCACCCTGAGCTTGCATTAAAAGTGAATAATAAATAAATAAATAAAATAAAGTCAAAATGGGCAGGCACCAACACGTAGTCAAACCAAACCGGCGTCAGCGAGGAGGAAGCGGCAGTAACAATACACCAATCTGAGTCAGAGCGAGGGAAAACAGGGTCAGCACGAAGCAGGCAGCAGCAACTAGCACACAGGGAGTAAACATTGTGTTACCAAAAGGACACGAAATATGTGTAACCCAGCCGATACAATACCCAAGTCCATGGAGGTAGAGGAAGATCCAAACTTATATCCACAGGAACACAGGAAACACAGCAAATGAAGGCAGGACACGGGCACCCAGCAACATCTTGCCAACTGCAAGGAACCCCCAATTCCAAGTCTCACCCTTATTCACAAGTCCTCATCACAACTCGAACAAGCCGATGCCCCATCATTAGCCCACTCAGCTGCTATTGCAGCTTCACATGCAGTTCTTTGTCTCCCTTGCCAAGCTCTCCTTCTCCTGTCACGACTTAGCTCTCCCCAAGATGAAGTTTGGTCATCTGTACTCCAATTCCCATCCCCAGCAAATCCCACAAATGTATCGCTGCTAGTTGGTTCCGCACAAATATCATGCACTTCCTGTACTTAGGTCCAGTCCATATCACTAGACACATCCTCCGAATCCCCATCCCCACTTCCCATAGTTGGCTCATCATGGTCAGACCCAGCATCCCCAGAAACTTTCAAAGGAATCCTCATCAGTAGGTGCACTAAGTATTTACCGGATTATTTTCCTCTCCTGTTCCTCATATGACTCCTGCTCTCAGTTAACCCGTTTTGCCCTCCTAGCTTCAACCTCCATGCTTTCAAGGACTCATCTACAACATAGTGACATAAACTGCAACATTTTCCCCAATAACAATTTAAGTTCTCAATGATTAATTTTAATGACATTTTACTTTCATGACAGAAGTTCATCAGATTCATAGACATACTAATTGCAGTATTTTACAGTTGCTTTTTGATCAGAAAGTAATGTATTATTAATATCCCTTCTTTCTTCATTAAAGGCCTTAACTGGGCATACTGCATATCAATGCACAACATTCAATTAACAGGTGTGCAGGCAATATTAGATCTTTACTCTTTTACGCCTAGCTTACTCATTTTATGTTTAAATCATTGACCAGAAAAACAAACTCCCTTAAAGATAAAAATCAAGTTAAAAGGATAATTTTCTCTAAATTAAAAGAAAAGACACTAATGGCTTCAACTTAACAGTCTCAACAGGGGGTTTCCAAGCTCCAACTGGAATGTATTTCAGTAAGCATGGCATATTTTAATTGTGCAATTCAAAATCAACTTCTTTGCATCGAATGTTAATGGTGAATAACACACTTCTTCAGTAGTTGTTTTAAGATCCAAGCTCCTAGCTAGATCAACATGAAACTGTTCCCATTAAAATGTTTGGTTTATAACCCTGAAGGGAAATCAGTTAGTTGAGATTTTTCTTGAAACTACATTGAGTTTACCCCTCAAACTTCCACCTTAAGAGGCTGGTTTTTAAAATATTTTAAAAGATTTATCACTGAAGTAGCTTTGTGCAACTAAATTAAAATTAAGGGTGAACAAGATATTGTATGAGATCTCTTTATTTGGCTTTCTGACATTCTTGTATCTTCCCCTACTCCACACATAAGATACCTGAAGCCAGATTTCTATGTTTACTGACCACCATTGAAGTCATTTTTTAATTGTCAGGGCTACATATAGTACCATAAAAGTCCTTTCTTCTCCCATTTAAACTGACTTTTAGCTATGCTGGATTATCATTGTTTTAGGTCAAAAGAAAGTGGAGTAGGTGGTTCTTCTTTTTATTTTACCACTGGTTATCAACATCTTTGTAGCATAGATATTAAATTGTAGTCATGGTATGGCTTTTACTGTAGTTTACTAATGGCTTTATTCTATTGTGGTTGGGTTACTGTAAATAGAGGAAACGTATTGCACTGAACACTTTTCATATCACAGCTCTCTTCATTCATGCAATTTTGTCAATTCAAAAATCCATGATTATACTTCCACATAACCTTGTAAACCCACCTTCCTGCACTTCGTTATATTTTTATTTTGAGTAATTTTACAGTTCCAATGTAGACAAAAAAGACAAATGTTACTGTAATTTTTAAATAAAGGGGGGGAAAACTCAGACATTTTAAGAATAGTGAGGGGGAGTGGGGAGAATGAGAGAAAAGGACAATCCCGTCCCCTGATATCACTTAATCTGCCAGCATGCTGGTGCAATAGCATAATATGTTAGATGACAGGATCATGATGGAATGGGTTAATTGTAAGGAGGAGGCAGATTGGCACCAAAATGCCAGCCTCATGTGATAATGTCTTGAGCTATCATAGAGCTCAGGACATTAGCAGTAATGAAGAATCAATTCTATATGGTACTCAAGTCAACATGACCTTGTGCCCTACATAAGGAGTTCCAGAAACCTCTGCTGCCTGTGCTACTTGTAATATTCTTTGGGCTTTTTGGGCTTTCTAGGATTTTGATTCTTCTGGACTATATTGAATACTCTTGGACTCTTTTGCTCCTGAAACCTTGGACTATATTCACCTGTGCTGCTTTTGGCTCCTGAAACCTTCCTGTTTCCTTTGAACATTCTAATTCTTCATTGCATTGTTGATTATCTGCTTTTAATAAATGACTATATTTTAGTGCTGGTGTTGTGTGATTATATCTAGAGCAGGGGTGCTCAAAACGGTGATCGCGATCGACCCGGTGATCTTTGGGCCTCATCCGGGTGATCTTCAAGCCCCTGACCAGGTCAATCGCTGTTGGTCCTCTTCACGTGCCCCTGGTCGCTTCAAACAAGTCCTCCTCCACTCTGCCTGCTCGCGCGCCTCCTCCGAGAGTTCATGAGAAGTCAAAGAGGCTGAATCGCGGCACCAGCCATGCATCGCATCATCCCCTTTGGTCTCCGAAGACTCTGATTGGCTGGAGAAGGAGGGAGGGCGGGAGGAGGAATGCAAAAGAGGGGGCTGCTGAAGCCTCTTTGACTCGTGAGCTCTTGGAGGCGGTGCTCGAGCAGGCAGCGTGGAGGAGGATTTGCTTGAAGCAAGCAGGAGCACGTGAAGAGAACCAACAGCGATTGACCTGGTCAGGGGCCTGCGGTGGCGTGGAAATACGAGCAAGACAGAGGAGGAGGAGAAGGACGCTTTGGGGGCATTTCCTTAGGCTTACCAGATAGCATCTCAAAGGTCGGTCTTTTTTACTTTCTTCCTGACATAAATAAATAACTAGAGTAAATAAAAAGCTTCTCTGCTTCCTTTGTGCCTGAGAAATATATGTTGGGGAGTATGTAAACATGGGGAACTGGGGTGGGTGTTTGAGGGTCCTTTGGCATGCCTCTGTGTTTACTTTTTATTTTTAAAAATGGCCTTTTAGGCCCAAAGCTTCTCTGCTTCCTTTGTGCCTGAGAAATATATGCTCAATATGTAAACATGGGGGAACTGGGGTGGGTGTTTGAGGGTCCTTTGGCATGCCTCTGTGTTTACTTTTTATTTTTAAAAATGGCCTTTTAGGCCCAAAGCTTCTCTGCTTCCTTTGTGCCTGAGAAATATATGCTCAATATGTAAACATGGGGAACTGGGGTGGGTGTTTGAGGGTCCTTTGGCATGCCTCTGTGTTTACTTTTTATTTTTAAAAATGGCCTTTTAGGCCCAAAGCTTCTCTGCTTCCTTTGTGCCTGAGAAATATATGTTGGGGAGTATGTAAACATGGGGAACTGGGGTGGGTGTTTGAGGTCCTTTGGCATGCCTCTGTGTTTACTTTTTATTTTTAAAAATGGCCTTTTAGGCCCAAAGCTTCTCTGCTTCCTTTGTGCCTGAGAAATATATGTTGGGGAGTATGTAAACATGGGGAACTGGGGTGGGTGTTTGAGGGTCCTTTGGCATGCCTCTGTGTTTACTTTTTATTTTTAAAAATGGCCTTTTAGGCCCAAAGCTTCTCTGCTTCCTTTGTGCCTGAGAAATATATGCTCAATATGTAAACATGGGAACTGGGGTGGGTGTTTGAGGGTCGTTTGGAATGCCTCTATGATTACTTTTTTATTTTTAAAAATGGCCTTTTAGGCCCAAAAGCTTCTCTGCTTCCTTTGTGCCTGAGAAATATATGTTGGGGAGTATGTAAACATGGGGAACTGGGGTGGGTGTTTGAGGGTCCTTTGGCATGCCTCTGTGTTTACTTTTTATTTTTAAAAATGGCCTTTTAGGCCCAAAGCTTCTCTGCTTCCTTTGTGCCTGAAAAATATATGTGGGAATATGCCACTGTGTGGGAGAAGGAACTCTTGTCTGGATGAAAATACTTTTCGCTTACCACTTAAAATTACCTTGGTCCGACACAGCTTGCTGTTCTGGGAACTGAAGTTCCGCAGAGCGGTGCTCCCTGATTTTGCCGTCTTTTTGATTCCATTTCTAGGAATCAAAAACAGTGGAAGGGTTTGCTGCTGCAAGTTTGGAATTTCATCGCTTTTGAATAGCACACTAGAAGCCACCGAACATACATTTTAGCGAATTGTCTTAGACCTTGCTAAAAAATTTACTGACCAAAATGAGTGACAAACCTAAACCAAGTAAGGTGCCAAAAACATACAACTTTAATCCAGAATGGGAGATGGACTTTTTTTTTACGATGTCATTTTTGAAGTGCCTTTGCCTTATCTGCCGGACTGTCATCGCAACACCAAAAAGGGGAAATGTGGAGCGGCATTTTCGGACTACTCATGGAAAATACGACATCGACTTTCCGCCAAAAAGCCAGCTGAGACAGAGAAAGGTCGAGGAACTGAAAGCCAAGTTGTCCGGACAGCAGTCGTTTTTCACTCTACCAACTTCTAAAGCAAAATCTGCCACCAAAGCATCGTTCCGGATGACTCACATCCTCCTTAAAAACAATTTCCCATTCCAAGCCGGAGAGGTGGTAAAAAAAACATTCTTAGAAGGAGGTGAGGATTTGTTCGAAAAGTTTAAAAATAAGGCAGAGATATTATCTGCAATCAGTGCTCTGCAGCTATCACGACATACAGTTACACGGCGCTGTGAATCCCTGACTGATGATTTAACCCAGCAAATGTGGAAGGGCATCGGAGATTGTGAGTGTTTCTCCCTGCAGTTGGACGAATCTACAGATGTGCGTGACATAGCCCAGATGTGCATTTTCATTCGTATGGTGTTTAGTGATCTCACTGCTAAAGAGGAGCTATTGACAGTACTTCCCATGAAGGAACACACGCGAGGAGAGGACATTTTTCAGGCATTTAAAAACTTTATCCAGAAAACACAGCTCCCAGTGTACAAATTGGTGTCTATCACCACAGATGGAGCACCTGCAATGGTTGGACGTGTCAATGGATTTATTGCAAAGTGCAGGCAGGACAATGCTTTCCCAGACTTCCTCAACTACCATTGCATAATCCACCAGCATGCGTTATGCGCTAAAATGCTCAACATGAAAGAGATCATGGATATGGCAACAAAGGTCGCTAAATGTATTCGAGCCCAACCTCTTCAAAGACGGTTATTTCGTGCACATCTGGAGAAGGCTGACTGCGACGACTCCGAGTTGTTGTTACATACTGATGTGAGATGGCTTAGTCGTGGGAAATTCCTCCAAAGATTTCGAGAACTCTGTCCGGAGATTACAGAGTTTTTGCGTGAATCTGGACATGCAGAATACAGGCAACTAAATGATGGTCAATGGCTGTTGGACTTGGCATTTTTAACTGATGTGACAAACTTGTTGAATGACCTTAACCTTGAGCTGCAAGGAAAAGACAAAACGGTGACCAATATGATTAGCGCAGTCAACGCTTTCAAACGAAGGATGCAACACTCAGCCTCAAAGCTGCAGCGCCATGATTTGGCAAATTTCAAGAACCTGGCGTCAGAGATGGAGACGCAAGGGAAGACCCGTAAGCAACTTGACATTGCACGCTACATGGAGCAGATGAACAAATGTCTGTCAGAGTTTGACAAACGCTTTCAAGACTTTTCTTTGCTCGAGCCAGTCGCTACATTCATGAGCTATCCTTTTAAGGAAGATGCTGAGGTTGAATCACTCACATCAAAAATTGCAGCACTGTTTCACTTGAACTCTTCTGTAGTGGAAGATGAGATTTTGACTCTACAAACGGACATTGAGCTGAAGTCGAGAGCTCATACACAGTTCTGGAACTTACTCACAGAGGAAAAGTACCCAAACATGAGGAAATGTGCTACCTCCTTTACGGCATTATTTGGCTCCACTTATTTATGTGAGTCAGCCTTTTCATACATGAAGAACATTAAGTCCAAATACCGTTCCACCATGACTGATGAACATTTGGAAATGTCCTTGAGGCTGGCTCTCAGCAGCTACTGTCCGGACTATGCATCTCTGGCTGATTCAATGCAGTGCAAGTCATCAAAGGAAATGCAGTTAATGGCAAAACATATAAATAATTAGTTATTATGTGTGTTGTGCAATATTGGCAATATAGTCCTTGAGTTCTATGAAGACTGTTTTTATTTTAATGCTCTGTTTTATATTGTTGTTATTAAATTGAAATGTTGATGTTTTATAACTTCATTTTATGTAAACTGCCCCGAGCCTGCCTGGAAGGAGCGGTACATAAACATGAATAAAAAATATAAATAAATAAATAAGAAAATAGTTATACATTTTACATTTCTGGGCAGGTGATCTTTGGGACTTGGTTTTTTAATCAGTAGCTCCCATGCTGAAAAAGTGTGAGCACCCCTGATCTAGAGGGTCCCCATCTTGCCTGGAGTGCGACAGCAGGACCTGCAAGACGTTCCTCTTTAGGCAGGCTTTTAATCTAGGTGCCTCCTGATAATCCTGTCCATACCCTTGTGTTTTTACATATCCAAACTGTTTTATGTGTATTTATAGTTTTATGTAAACCACCCTGAGCTTGCATTAAAAGTGAATAATAAATAAATAAATAAAATAAAGTCAAAATGGGCAGGCACCAACATGTAGTCAAACCAAACCGGCGTCAGCGAGGAGGAAGCGGCAGTAACAATACACCAATCTGAGTCAGAGCGAGGGAAAACAGGGTCAGCACGAAGCAGGCAGCAGCAACTAGCACACAGGGAGTAAACATTGTGTTACCAAAAGGACACGAGACCCTACTTGTAATATTCTTAACATAGATTGGTTCTCTATGTGACATGTGAAAGAAATAGCTTTTCAGACAGGGCCAGTCCAAAATGTTAGTCTTTGAACAAATCAAATAAGATGCCCTCTTTCTGTTTAAATAAGCCAAATGAAAATATAGTTGTAAAGCATTTCAGCAAAGATGATGGAACTACATAGATGATTTTTGGAGGGGGATCAGGACAAACTAAACCTGGTTCTGTTTTGCAATAAAGAGGAATTGAGTTCAAGAGGAATAGCCAGAGAACAAGTGTTACCTGATCCTTGAAGCAGTTCTTGTCCACATCACCTAATAATATGGCTAACACTGTTAGAGAAACTACTATCATGTTGTCAAACCAGGGCCGTAGCCAGGATTTTGATTCGGGGGGGGGGGGGGGCTGAGACTGGGGGGAAGAGGGGCTACCCTAGCAAACCTTTTGTATTGTTATCCCAATAACCCCATTAATGTGGGATATAATGAGCATGGTGATCAGATCATGATATGAATAAACATAACCGTTTAAATAATGTACCAGTAAGGCCTTTTGCGGACCACCCTGAGAATTTCAGGGGGTGAAGTCCCCTTAGCCCCCTGGCTACATGCCTGTGTCAGACTAATTATCCCTATGTGGTACATGCCAAAGCTTTCTAATCCCCCCATGGGCCATGGAAATGCCATTCAGATATCTAAAATCTAGAAATACCTGATCCTCATGTTGTTGTTGAACACAAGAAAGCAAAAAATATGTGAAGTATGACTGATGTGGATTTCTGATTAGGAATGGGCTGGTGGGTTTTATTACTTGTATTTATACACACATATCAGCTTTCTTCTGACAGGTTTAAATCTTCCCCATGATAATATTTCTATATCATTATTGAAACAAATTATATATATGCTACTCGAATTAAAAAATGATTCTCAATTTGGGCGTGGGGGAAGCAAAAGAGAAACAGAGGTTAAGAAGACTATAAACCGAAGGCCATTGATCTTTCTAATAGAGTCTATTTCCTGAAATGGTGAAAAATAGTTAAATAAATAGCAAATGCATACAGTTCAGCAAAATAAAATATTTCCATTGCTGCACAATAATCTGGTTGTAAACAGAGTACCACTTCTATAAATCTGCCCTAATATCCATGGCAGTTTCATTAATGTGCTCACAATAAATATAGTAGGAATGACATAAACACATTAATAATACACCATTGCACTTAATAGCCTTTTTCTCTTAGAAAAAGAGTTCTATGGTTAAGCAATCTTGCTATTGAATTCATTGGTGAACAAAAATAGGGTTTGTATTGGGAGCTGAAGGTTGTGGTACCCAAGAGATAATTTTGGAGAGAGGCATATTATTTTTGTAACATCATTCTGTCTGTCTATCTGTCTATTTTTCTATCCTCTATCTCAACCAAGATCTATCTATTATCTATCATAAAACTTATGGCAACCAGACTGATTGAAAACTGGCAAATAGAGGGAGAAAATGTGGAGGCAGTGACAGACTTTGTATTGTTAGGTGCAAAGATTACTGCAGACTGCAGCCAGGAAATCAGAAGACGTTTGCTTCTTGGGAGGAGAGCAATGACCAATCTCGATAAAATAGTGAAGAGTAGAGACATCGCACTGGCAATGAAGATCCACATAGTAAAAGTAATGGTATTCCCCATAGTAACCTATGGATGTCAGAGCTGGACCATAGGGAAGGCTGAGTGAAGGAAGATAGATGCTTTTGAACTGTGGTGTTGGTGGAAAGTTCTGAGACTGCCTTGGACCATGAGAAGATCCAACCAGTCCGTACTTCAGGAAATAAAGCCCGACTGCTCATTGGAGGGAAGGATAGTAGAGGCAAAGATGAAGTACTTTGGCCACATAATGAGAAGACAGGAAAGCTTAGAAAAGACCATGATGCTGGGAAAATGGAAGGAAAAAGGAAGAGGGGCCGACCAAGGGCAAGATGGATGGATGGTATCCTTGAAATGACTGGCTGGACTTTGAAGGAGCTGGGGGAAGTGACGGCCGACAGGGAGCTCTGGCGTGGGCTGGTCCATGAAATCATGAAGAGTTGGAAGCGACTGGACGAATAAACAATAACAATCTATCTCGAAGTCTGCCGGAAGTGTTGAAAAAAGTCTGATTCTCTAGGCTGTGCAATTATAGACACAAATAGAGTAACCAACATCCCATATTTTATTCAGTTTAATAAAAGTTCTAAAAGGTTTTTTTAACCTTTTACAGCTATTTCCTCAATTTCAATCCCATGTATACTAGTGATACCTTGATAATTATCTAATGTGGGGGTGTTAAATGGCCTGTGGCATGATTTATGCATTGTGCTAACACTTTATTTTTCTGAAGATTCTATTTGTGCATAACAGTTGAATTTAACTCAATTCAAGCTACTTTACAAGTTTAAAAGGAAAGTTTGTCTCTAACAAAAGCAATTGCAAGAACAACACAGGAGACCCATGACCTCCTACACATCTACATTTCAGCATCTCAGGAGACCCTAGCAGTGTATGCTTATGCAGTTCAAAACACCAATATTGACAATATGTGAAAAAAGCAGTGGTGTCCATTGGTAGCATTTCTGGTGACAGATTTATGAAAAAGTAAATTCAATGCCATCTCTTTTAGGCTTGGTGTTTTAGTTGACTAAGAAAGGAAATAAATATCGACATCACACATGAAGAGTTGAACATGTTTCATGTAACTCAGTATTAATGTCAGATGTGGAAAAATGCAAGACAAATACGACAAAGAAACGTGTATATACTTGCCTTTGATTTATTCCCTGTCAGTGGCCTGAAAGTGAAACAAATAAAAATATGCATAATAGAAGCTACATTCCTGCAGACTCACTGTTTATGAGCTTTCCTGCTTAGGCATTGTGCATACGTTGAGAGTACAATGGGAGAAGCACATACTGTCGAGAGACCCTGTGGGGTATATTGGCCAAAAAAATCAGAACTGATCAGGGCATTTCTTTATTCTCTCCATCAGAAAGTTTTCTAGATAACTTTGGCACATTAACAGGTTCTGAGCCTTGTATACATATTAGATTAGAGAATACAAATGGAAGGCAAAAATCAAATGTCCCATCAACAACCTGGAGGAAGGATGTTTCTAAAAATGCTATTTTCAGAAAGTGAAACATTACTCTAGAATCTCCTCATCATTATGGCCACTGATGATCTTGGGTAGAAGATTCTGGGACAGCTCAGACTATTACTAATAAATAATTTGATAAAATAATGTGTGTATTACCAGCTGAGGCTAAAGTGATCTGATATGCTCAGAGAAACCAAGTTGTCTTGTCCTCCTTTTCCTCCTCCTCTTCCTCCATCCATCCCACTCAATGGGAACCAAGATAGCACAATTGCTGAGTAATCATGCATAGGATCAAATCACCGCAATTGGGCAGCAATTCTACGTGTATACATTGGAAATACGCTCCATTACATGGCTGTCTCACTAACTGCTTGTTTGCATGTTTAAGCACATATTTAAGATAAGTTTCTGTTTTACTGTAAGTTTTCCAGGCTATATGGCAATGTTCCAGAAGCATTATCTCCTGATGTTTTGCCTGCATATATGGCAGCCATCCTCAGAGGTTGTGAGGTCTGTTGAAAACTAGGAAAATGGGGTTTATATATCTGTGGAATGTCCATGGTGGGAGAAAGAACTCTTGTCTGTTGGAGGTAGGTGTGAATGTTTCAACTGGGCACCTTGATTAGCATTTAACAGCCTAACAGTTTTTAAGGTGTGGCTTCTTACTGCCATAGATGCAGGTGAAACATCAGGAGCCCGAAAAACTTACAACAACCCAGTGATTCTGGCCATGAAAGCCTTCAACAACACAAGTTTCTGTTTGTTGGGATTGTTCTCTCCTCTATCACTTTAACTTTTAGCTATCATTTCTTTTGTCGTTTCTTTCCTCGATAAAGTCCTGTCCTGGGTTTCTACATAAGTAAGAAGTAAAGTTACTTTTATAAGATTTACAAATAAAACTAAGCTTATTTCTTTTTAGTAGTGTGTGTAGGGGGATTGAAGACTAGCTATTCTTCAGTTTCTGCCATGCTTTTTTGATTACCATGCCTGAAAAATCCAATACTAATTTACCATCAATATTTTAAATACTATAGGACAGAGAAAGGGAAAGTCATTTGTCACAAAAATGCAGTGGGTCTCGTGTGTTCCCAGATTATCTATAAATAAAGGGTGAGGAAGTCAGGCACAATTTGAATGACCTTTTAAATCATATTTGTTAGTGCAATTGTACAACCATGGACACTATCAATTTCCAGTGAATTCACAGCGGAGTGGCTCATCAATACTGTCTTTAGAGACCCAGCCCTGCAAGAGATTTTATTTTAATGAATGTTATCAGTTAGTTTTAGGGAAATATACTGAGTTAATATCAAAAGAAATTAGATTTCTCTTATAAAAAAGACAAATGGGCTTTGATAGAAATCCCAAAATATTTGTGCTCATTCTGTGACAGTGGTAATTATGAGCTTTGTGATTTATAACCTCTGAAACAACCATGTAGCTAAAAGACAGAGAAAGGGAAAAACTTAGTTCAATGGTCTGTGTCTAATTTGGTGGTATTTTTCCAGGCCCTCTAGAATGTATTATTATAGCATTGGGCTCTTTCCATAATAAGAATATCTTCAATTAGAGAAGGTGCCTAAAAAGTTTTAATACTTACTTAGTTTAGCAAATGCTAAAGTACTGTATGTTTTTGAAGATTGCATGAAAATTGCTGCTATTACTAAGTCTTGATCAAGTTTACTGAAGGAGGTGTTAGTCATCGTTGCCTTCCACTTCAGACTAAATATTGAGATCAGTGGCAAGGTAATGACAATTCTAAATGGGGAAAAGAGCTGATATACAAAAATAATAGGAAATCAGCTTCTCAATTTAGACATAGCACATTTTGTCTTGGAGAAATGGAAAAGATTTAGTAGGATTGCTCACCTTTAGTCTCTGTGTTGTCATTTTTGTTGATGTTTGTTTCCTTTAATCACAAATATTCACCTCCTCAGTTTATTCCGAGGCAGAATAAGCAGGCTGTCTATCATTAATATTAAATGAAGTAAGGTTGGCTTTAAAGGGAGATATGCTGACAGATGGACTATGAAGCATTGTTCCAACCTGAGACTTCTACATAATGTGACCAAGTGTGGCAACTCAACTGCCATCAGATATACAGGGGTCTTCAGGTGTAGGTACACTTGATCCATCTAATTGCTCGAAACATTCATCCTGAAAACTTTATCAAATGACAACCAAGTTGAGCCAGCAAAGGAGTTATCACATTGCCCTTTAATATGACTTATAGCTTCATCAACCACGACGGAAAGCAAAAATTACTACATGATATCTTTTATATCAGTGTTAAATTCACTAGAAAAATATAGGTTGGCAGTAAATTTAAAAAAATTATGGAGACCCATCTTTTGGCTTCTGAACTTATTTCCATTCAACTGGGAAAATGAGACATCCATTGTTATTTTGTCAAGATTTGTTTCTGGGGTTTCCTTACTCTTCCATTCTGTTAGCTTTTTATACAACCTCCCCATTGTAGCCAATTTCTGTGCCCACGCTTATCTTTTATCTCCTTCCATTATGTTATGGTTCTATCCGGTTTCAGTAAATCCTCAATCTTTGTTATGCCATTCTGTTCCAATTTCTTTAGCATATTTTAGTATAATTGGGGTTTTCTTTTCTCTGTGGATCCTATTGGGAGCTTGTCTATTTTATTCAATAGAAATTTATCTTGCCATTTTTCCCAACATAACAATGTTGATGTCAAAAGGCCTCCTTTTATTTTTTTAAGGTCTTTCCCCACAATTTTTCCCATAAGACATGATCCATATTCCGATCCATTTATTAGTTTCTCTAACCTGACCCATCTTTTGGGCTCTCCAATGTCCAATTCAAGTAACCTGGCCAGTTGGCAGGCTTCGAAGTAGTTCTGGAGGCAAGGTGCTCCTCGGCCTCTTATTTATTTATTTATTTATTTATTTATTCATTTATTAGGTGCTCCTCCCTGCAGGCCGGATCTAAAATTTTCTTTTGTGGAGTAAAAAATATTGTATCGATAATTCTAGTTTTACTGGAACCTACTACCCATGTTTTATTGAATTGTCCCATTTCTTTATTATTTTAGGTGGGATGCTAAATGAGAGGCTTTGAAATGAGACATCCATTGTGAGTTCTATTCCTTTCCTCGCCAGCTACAAAATCACACATTAACCGTTTCTCCCCCAATTGACAGTTCTAAAAAAAACTACCTGAACTTTTCACTGCAGTGTAGAATTAACACCTCTTCAATTACCATGGTTCAATGCTAGAAAATCCTGAGGGTTGTAGTTTGGTGAGGCACCAGCACTGTTTGGCAGAGAAAGCTAAAGTCTTTGTGAAGCTACAGGTCAGGATTCCATAGCATTAACCCATATTGAATTAATTCTGCAGTGTAAATACACCACTCAAGGCTGAAGGAAGACTTAGGAGTAAATCCTATTGAAATCCAAATTAAGCTTTTATTCCAGTTTTGTATTTACAGCTAAAGAAAGGAGAAATTGTTAATTTTTGTTTTGTGCATGGAAGGGACATCATATAAGCCCCCATCCTTCCTCCTATGGTCTGTCTGGATTATTTTTCATCGCACAGTTCAAATCAAAAGTGCCTTCAAAGAGGATTTGTGAGGTAACATGTGGCAGGCCTCCTCCCATCTGAATCAATATGGGTTTACCATAGGATAACCTGTTTTAGGAGACATGTGATAACATTCAAAATCAGCATGGGTCCTGTCAACTATGTCCAAGTAATGGATTAGTGAATATGCCCTCTAATGCTCCATGAAGAGCAGATATGCCAATTCATATCAACATTCCTCTTATGCACATTTTCCTTTTCCTTCTCACTAAAGGGAAGAACTTGTCATGCTGTAGCACAATGAATGCGTTGATCAACACAGCCAGTTGTCCAACAAATAAGTCACTTTAAGCCCTGAGTACCAGACTCAGAAAGGGATGTTAGGAGTAAAAAGACAAGTTGGTTGGAAGGATATAATGAAGCCTTACAGTTTTTTAAAAAAAAGTTTGTGATGTCCTGTTTGCTACTGCACTAAATAAGACACTCTGCAGTACAAACTGTCATTTTCTAAACATAGATTCTCTTTCTGTTTCTCCAGAATTTTGGTTGTGATTGATTGTAAACCATGGATTATATTTGCGCACACTTCAAGCCACAAGTAAAGGTGCTTTTTTTCTTTAAAAAACCTCCATGATGTTTGAATTAAGGCAGAAGCATCAGTCATGAAAAATAACATCTTGAATAGGAAATAGAATGGCAATATATCCTGTTTTATCCACAGCATTGGGTAACTAAGGATTCTAAACCTAATAGGTCTTTTCCCATCTCATAGCTAATAATCATTAGCAAATCTCTCTTCCATAATTGTATCTACTCTTTTTTAAAATAAACAAATGCATATTTGTCAATAATGATCACAGTCCTGAGGCAATACATTTTGTAGTTAATTAGGCACTGAATGAAGATGTATTTCATTACTATGTGTTGGAATAGAAATAAATAAATGACAAAAGAGTTTAGATCTTTTTTGATCTTATTCACTCTCCTTTAAACCAAGAGACAGTATTCTATTGTTCTTAGCCTGTAAAGATAAGTTTTAAAGAAAGGGTTGTTTTTTTAAAAAGGTATATTGTGTTTATAATTCATGCTTATTAAATTTAAAAAATCCTATTATTTCTCTACATACAACATGCACAAGCAATATCTGCTTAACTCCGTTCTGTTATGTAATAAAATATACATGTTGAGATACGACTTTGACAACAATGATGATGATTTGTTTTCTCAGAGTTACCAAAAAGTTAACAGGTCCTGGAAGGATTATTTCCAAACTAACATGCACATTTCATCAAGGAACACACACCCAGTTTCATATTTATTATATGTTGCCTTTCATTAGACTTTGTAACAAAATTTGAAAAAATCTGTTCCTGATTTGAAAGTGTTATTTCCTGTTTAATTGTGTGATACTTATTTTGACAGTAGTTGTTATACTCCAGAAACTTCATTTTTATGGCTGCCACAAACTATGTTGAATTGGTTGAGATTCTGTTGGATATTTATTGAAAATCTATGGCAAAATGTGCTTCAGGATGTCCCACAAAAACATTTTTTTGTAATTTAATAACATTTCCCATGTTTTTATAATAGAGCCAATTAAGAAATGACATTTATAACCCAGGGACAAAAAATATTTTACATAGTGTTGAAGTCTCAAACTTTATATCCAAAACTGCACAGATAAATGTTTTCCGAGAATGTTCTTTACTTTTTAATGAAAGGTAGCAGAATGCCTTTGATTAAGAATTTTTCTTCTTATGAGAGTCATACTCAGGCCCATTGGGTATTCCTTGTCAGCATCAGAAATGTATATGGATCTCTGTCATTTGTGGATATTATGACTTAAGGAAGAATCAGATCTTTATCATGCAAGGCTTAAAGCCTGGAAGCTCGTGATGAAAGAAGAAAAGCATGAAATGTGATCATATTGGTCAGGACAGTTTTATATATAGCTAAAACTGAGCAGTGTCTGTTTGGTGTGGAAACCTGTATGTTTGATATGACTCACATGGTTCAAAATTTGATCCGGCATTGTCATATTAGAATACACTGAAGAAGCCCTCCACCCAGCTAGGTATGTGGAAGATACATTGGGGTGACTTACACTTTTTGATTCTGCTTTCTTGAAATGTGAGGTTTTGTTGATACTTTGAGGGTGAAAGTACAACACAGAGGCAGTGTTTCACTGCTACAAAATATTTTCCCTATGCAGAACAAAGAATCCCTCTTTATGCCAATGATTATCAAAGATACACTTAATTTTAGCTCTTTCAATTGTCTGGAACATTCAGATAACCATAGGTAGAAATAAAAATAGATCCTACCAATGTTTCAGAGTTATTTTATCTTTTATTTCCATCCCCTTCCACACAGCTGTGTAAAATCCACATTGAATTGGATTGTATGGCAGTGTGGACTCAGATAACCCAATTCAAAGCAGTTATTGTGAATTATCTGCCTTGATATTCTGGACTATATGGCTGTGTGGAAGGGCCTAAAGTAACAAGGGATCCATGTGAACCTCATGTATCACTTCTATAACACCCTGGATAGGACGCTGGATATCGGGTAATGTCACACCCCAAGGGCTTCAGGCGGCGTTTTTGCTAGGGTCTGCCTTTTGCCCGCCTGGCTCCAAGAAACTTTCCAGCGCAGCTGGGCTAACTCCCGGGCCCTGCTTTGGGCCTCTTTGCTGCTCTCATGTGCCTCCCAGGGAAGATGCTATAGAAAAGGCATGGCCAGGCTAGGCCCACCAGGCTGATAGCAGAAGCGGGTACTCGGAGCACCAAGCGCAACTCCCTAGCCCAGGTGGCACTCGCTAACGAGGCGCCGCATTCTTCAGGACTGAGGTTCTCAAAACAACCCGAGGCCCATCCATCACCCGTTTTGATGTTCGACACACCAGGTTCTATAGAGAGAAATCCTATAAAAGCTGTGAGATCCTGCACACCAGTATTTCGTACCAACGACCGCTATTGCCATGATGCTAATGTGAACCGGGCCGTTCGGCCAGCTACTAAGGTCCTGCCAGCCAGCCTCTCTTGGCTGCCTCGTTCCAGCATCAAGCCTTGTTCCTGCTCATCATCGAACCCTGCGGAGGAGCTGTGATACTCCCGCATTGATCTTGCCTGCAGTACCTCAAGCCGCCCAGGCTTCTTGCGCCGGTTGGGGGCTCAGAAACTATCTATCGCATCCCGCATTTGTTCCTGAACGTCCACCGCTTGAGATCCTGCTGTTGCGGATTCTCAAGCCTTGCTGATTCCAGCAATTGCTGCTAAACAGAGGCTGCATACTGAAGGCTTCCTGGACTCTTTACTTACCCTGCTACCTTATAATCAATAAAGCTTGTTGTACCTCAGCTGCCTTGTGTTTTGTCCAGGGAGGTCAAGTGCCAAGGGCCCAAGGGGGTGACAGGTAAGCTGCCTTGCCTTAAGTGCAAATGAAAACCTCTTACACAGTTCAGCAAAATGGTTAGAGATTATCAATTACCATTGAGAATAGTGTACTATTCACATCAACTAGTCATTTCAGTAGTTAAGAAGTGCTGTATTCAAAAGTCCTATGAAAAATATGGAGAGGCAGACTATGTCCTTTACTGGTACTTGTCAAAGCTATGAAAAGAATTCTGCTTTTGCATAAGTTGCACTTTGATTAGTAAACCTATTGCTTAAGAGCCCATCTTTACTCATAATCTTGAAGAATAATGAAAACATATTACCGGCCTTAAAGAAGTCACACTCTTGTGGGCCAAAAACTATGTACCCCAAGGACTCTAGTATAACCCTTGGGTGGAGGATTATTGGATCTGATATAACTGAGAGGAATTTAGGTTTCAATGAGTTGAAATATTATGTGAATGTTCTGAAGAATCATAGAATCAAAAAGTTAGGAGAAACCACAGAGTCTATCCAATTCAACTTCCTGCAAAGCAGAAATGCATAATCAAATCACTTCTTTTGTTTAAAAGAATCCAACTTTTGATTAAAATGCAACATAGGTGATTCCACCACACCCCTATACAGTTTATTCCACTGTATAGCAGAAGCTCTCATCTTCTTTTAAAACTGCCCCATCCTGGCTGTTTGTTTGTGGTTTTTTTTAAAAAAAAATTAATTGATTTTCATTAATTGTGATACACTGACTCTGTTTGTTTTTGATCACTGTCAAAAAAAATTTTTCTGTGGTGGTCTAGTCCATTACACTTCCCTACTCAGGAAAGCCAAGGCACATGAGGCCAACTCCTGCAAATCCCCTTTTATGGCTATTGCATTATAGTGTATTTGAGCAAAGAAAGAGGGGGAAACTTTTTGAAGAATGGTGATCTAGAACTTAATTTCCATTAAGTCATTGATGATGTCTGGAATGTTATTCTTCTATTAGAGGCATGATGCTCAGGCTTGTATCTGAAATGCCCTGACAAATACACATGCACACACCCTTCCATGGGTAACATAGCAGTAATGAATTGGATGAGTCCATAAATTGACATTTAAGAAATAAAGAGACAACTAGTTTTGTGGGTCAAATTATTTCCTTTTAACTGTCTCCAAAGCACCCCTATTTCTTTCACTATACCTAAGGTGATGGATTAAACCTTTGCCAAAATGTTATCACACTTTAAGTTGAAGTTTACCATTTTATGTGAATTTCAGTTTCTTCATTTAGATTAGTAAACTTCTTCTTTTAAAAGAATGTCAACTTTTAAAGTAAAATGGAGCTTAACCCATCAAACTGCAACAAAGGGAGCTACGTTATATAAGGCTCCACTGAGAGATGATCTGGACTAGATCTTTCCTTTCCCAAATACCAGTTGTAACAATTCTATCAGGCTGCATTACATGGAGTTATAGTAGCATGACAAAAAAAGAATAAATACTTCATCAAAACGAAAAAAAGCATTTGCATAAATCTAGCATGAGCAAATTAATATAAACATCACGCGGCTCGCAGAGAGACTTCTGTGTGATGCTCACATGAAGTTTCCCTGTGAGCCCTGCCTGTGAGCCAATCAGAATATAAGAACGCCATGACGTGCCTTACGCAAGCTGTGTCTATTTAATGGGGTGAGTGCCTCCATTGCTTTCAGTTGCATTCTGGCTCTAGAGAGGTGATTTGTCCAAATGCCTTGCCACTCTCTCTCAACTTTATTTTTTGGTTTGGCTTGGCTTCTCTCTAGCATTTAGTCTTTTTTATTTTCCTTTATTATCCTTTATTTACTTGATACTTTTAATTTAGTAAGACTGTGAAGTGGGAAAATGTAGGATGGGTGGGTGGGTGGGGTGTGGTCACGTGTATGGGAACTTGGGAAAAAGAAAGCATATCTTTGCTTCTGCTGTGCTTTTCTTTAAAAATATTTGCGTGACTCTGAGAGCCATGAGTCACCCACGAGCTTCTTTTTCTCCTCCCCTCCTCTTTCAGAAAATATTTTCAAAAGATTGACAAGTATTATTAACAATAATAATCCCAGCAAAGAAAAGCCTCATTCTCATGTAAACTACTAGCTAGTTACCTAACTACCTACCTACCTATACTTTCATTCCTTTGCAAAAAAAACTGTCTCTGTTTATATTTCTCCCAGTGCTCTCTGCCTTCTGGATTTCAGGTAATAATAATAATAATAAGTGTTAGTAATAATCCTTTGGCTGTTGCCAGAACTACAACACTTAGTTTTGGGCTTCGATCTGTGGAGAAACTTTGCTGGAACCCATCATCTCACCTCCTCTCATTCAGAAAATACTTTCAAAAGATTATTATTATTATTCCCAGAAAATGAACAGAAAAGCCCAATATTCAGAAAACTACTACCAAATAACCTACCTATATATAATTTCATTCCTTTGCAAAGAATGTTAGCAATAATCCTTTGGTTGTTGCCAGAAGAACTACAAAATTTAGTTTTGGGCTTCAATCTGTAGAGAAACTTTGCCAGAACACTTCGTCTCCCCGCCTCTCATTCACAAAATACTTTTTAAAGATCATTATTATTATTCTCAGAAAAAAAGACGGAAAAGCCCAATATTCAGAAAACTACTACCAAGTTACCTACTTATATATAATTTAATTCCTTTGCAAGTTCTATCTGTTTATATTTCTCTCTGTACTCTAAAAAGAAAAGAAATTTCTAAAAATCAGGGGATTACCTAAATGTTATGAAACTTGTTGAGGTAACAGTGTTAGATGAGCTCTGCAAGTGTGGTCATTTTTATTCTGATAGAACTAAAATGTCAGGAAGGGGAGCCTGGGAACCCCCCCCCCCCGATTTGCTGCACACCGAAAACAGCTATTTGGCTACCTGCCTATTTTTGGGAGGCACACAAAAATGAATCCAGGGGTCTCCTGAAATTCGGGCAGCAGACACAGATCAAGGTTCAGCTAAAATTCACAAGCCTAATTCATAGTAATAAATGAAAACATGTTTCAAAACTCATTACAAAATTAGTGGGCACTAGCATTTTGTTTCTAAATTGTTTCTAAAGTATTATTAGTGAAAATTTTGGTATTATAATGAAAAAAATGAACTTTCATTACTTTTCTTTATAGTAATTGTGCAAGTGGGGATATTTCAGGGGTTACTTTTTCTCTCATGTTTACAGATATTTGGAGTTATACTTGCTACAATGGTAGAACACATTTACCACTGTTAACCCACCGAGTTTCAGAAAGTTTCACTTATCCATAGTTTTGGGGAATTTTCAAATTTTATAAACAATTTTTTTAACAATTACATGAGCTATCTCCTTGAATTTTCTATATAATGACACAAGATAACGGGATAATTCCCCCAACTTTCAGAAATATTCATACATCTACTGATATTAGGGATCTTTTTAAAAAGTTTTTTTTAAAAATATCTTTTTTAAAGCCACAAGAGCTATCTCATTGAATGTCTCCTAAGTATTGGGTAAGTTTTGAATTTTTGACATGTTGGTTATCACATTTTAAGTATAAATTTAACAAATTTGATCTGATTTATGAGGACTAATGATAATTTTGCACAGGCCTAATAATTAGTTCTGCTAGGGATAGAAAGAATATTGAAGGCATTTGAAAATATGGGGGGAAACATGTTTTAAGTATTGTTGAAATACTGATTAAAAAAACCCTGGACTGATAAAAATTTTCTTAGTTCAGAAATTATTTTGAGAAAAATTTACACTTTATTGTTTTGCATATATTTGCATAGAAAGTATATCCGGTGCACAAATCACAATCCTTTGTGCAGGAATTACTGTTTTTTCTACAAAGAAAATGTGTGTCCTGCTTAGAAAATGCTATTTTCTGCACAATACAATCATGTGTGAATATTGCACAAAATAATTTCTGAATTGTAAATAGCCTTCAAAATCAGTGTGGTTTCTGAAGACTTTCTCATAGCACAAGGAGAATTGCTTTATTACTCAGTGCTATCTTTAAAAAGAACCTTGGCCCCTTCTACACAGCTGTATAAAATCCCACATTATTTACTTTGAATTTTTTTTACACATTATTGTTTTGCGTAAAGCCCAACATTTTCTGCATGTTAAATAATCTTTCAATGCAGCAATGTCATGAATGACTTTTCAATAACTTTAAAGCATAGGTTATTTTTATTGCAATTTCCAGTGTGAGAGGGTATCAGATTACAGGAAAAAACATTTAGACAAAGAATGACATTGGACATACAGACATATAGATTCTATGCAACTACATTGAATTTACAAGTACAGGGCTAACAAACAAAGGGGAATTACATTTTCACACAATATTCACACCACATGTACACACATCAATCATCATGCAACCAAATATTATTATATCCTTTTTTTCCCCTCAGAGAAGCACCTGTTAAGCCAGACCTTGTTTCCTTGCAGCCTTTCCACCGCACAGTTCCAAAACTTCCGTAACGCCATAACTTCTTCCCTAAGCACAATGCCAAGGACCAGATCTCTGTTTTCTATACAGCAGAACCTGGCTCCCTGCACAAAATCTAAGACTCCAAAAGTACTTCCCTTGAGAAAGAAGCCCCAAAGTGACCAGACTGCTCCCGTGCAAATCTGCCACTCTCTGAATACACCATCTCTCTCCTTCCCATGGAGCAGAGCATGGCGGGTGGAACAGACTCCTCGGGACTGCCACACTTTGACCATTATTAGACTGAATCTGTTATAGGAATATTCTGCTGATTTAGTCCCAAAGTTGTAAAGTAATGATTGATGTCTTTCATCCTGGATCCATCTCAATTTCCTGGCCAGATGTTGACTCATCTTTATTGGTGTTGACAAACACAAGGCTTGTGTTGACTTCCTTCTTAACATAAGGAATGTTGCAAACATTTCCTGTCATCACTGTCACAGTTCTTATCAATTATCATAAGCAGGTTTTGATCGCAGTTCCAGCAAGCAGATAGTTAGTCATTGCAGGTTTTAATATTATACTGGTGCCTCCAAAATTATTAACTCATTCATACATCCTTCCATCTATCCTCACACATCATATTAAATTCACATTTGTCAAATCTGCACATTGAATTTCTTGTGACAGCAATATTGATGCTTGCAGAGAAAATGATGTTTTTTGCACACAACCACACAAATTATAATTGGGAATTTATGGTGCACATAATTTTCATCTGGTAGATTTGCGTAGAAAGTATATCCCGTGCACAAATCACAATCCTTTGTGCAGGAATTAATGTTTTTTCTACAAAGAAAATGCTATTTTCTGCACAATACAATCATGTGTGAATATTGCACAAAATAATTTCTGAATTGTAAATAGCCTTCAAAACCAGTGTGGTTTCTGAAGACTTTCTCATAGCACAAGGAGAATCGCTTTATTACTCAGTGCTATCTTTAAAAAGAACCTCGACCCCTTCCACACCGCTGTATAAAATCCCACATTATTTGCTTTGAACTGGATTATATGGCAGTGTAGTCTCAGATAACCCTGTTCAAAGCATATGTTGTTGATTATCTGCCTTGATATTCTGGTATTTATGGTTGTGTGCAAGGGTCCCTAGTGAAAAATTACAACCCTATGATATGCTGTTTTATCTTCCTCTGGCATCGAGTTATTTCAGAACATGAGTTAATTCCTGTTTATGAAGAAAAGTGTGAATTTTATTAATCTCTTTTTTAAAAAGAGTTCAAATAAAATACAAACATGTCTGCCCCACATGAATCTGATGGATACAGATATTCCCACTGTGAATAGAATTATGTTGAATCTGCTGATCATGTAGTTATTGAAGGTTAAAAAAAAGCAGAGAGAAGGCGATTCAAATTTAGTACCACAGACAAATTTGCATACCCATAAGTGTGAAGCATGATTTTAAGTGTTAAGTACTCAAAAGATTTTAGTTCAGCTGGCAAACATTTGATTCCCTTCTTCCCACTTCTAAACTTGAAGAAAAATCAGATTATTTTGATCACATTTATGAAGAAATTAATTAATTTAGGAATTGTTAATATTAAAGTAGAATTAATTGAATGAAATTCTTGCTCATCACTGGTGATAACTGTTAATGGATAACTTGAGTTTTTTTCCCTTAAAACTGTACATGACAATCCTTCAAAGAAAAAATTGCCCTCTGACAATCTAAAAAATATATGACTTCTTTTTTTTAAAAAAAAAAAAACCTTTAAGAATTGATATCTGAGCTTGTTCTTCCTTCACTTCCCTCCCTACTTCCTTTTCTGTCGTGTATTTTCAACTGTAAGCCTGCAGGCAAGAATTGTCTTCTTTATTGATTATGTGTAGGCTGCTTTTGAGCTTCTTTTTAGCTGAAGAGCAAGGTAAAATGCTTCAAATAGATAAAATAGATCTGGGGAAAGTAAAATTTGATTGGAGCAGCAAAAACTAATAGCAAGATGGATCTGTCAGATATGTAGATTACTCTCTTAGGGAAAATCTTACAGCTGAAATTTAAGGCTAAGGAAAAGTCATCAGGTGTAACTTCTAACTTCTTTGTAGAGCAAGCCTGGCAATGTAAATCCAGAAATGATATAGCTCAGATCTTAATGTGAAAGGTGGATTAATGGCCAAAACATGCAAATAGCTATGTAAATGGTATGGTCACTCAAATTTCTTAGTAGTTACTTCACAAAGAACTAGCTGTCACTCTACCAATATTTGCTGAAAATAATTACCCTTCCATTTCCTGTCTGAATATTAATAAAAATCAGGAATCTTTCATGGATGATGCACAAAACTTCACCAGTTAAGTCAGCAGTTTCCTGCATGGAAAAAACGTGCATCTCAAAGTAGGTCATTGTATTACTGTATGAAATTGTAGAAGTTGGTACCAAATACAGACACATGAACTGTTTGCACACCTGGAGAAAAACATGAGTCTTAACATGAATGGTTGTGTATACCTTTAAAAAGTGCTTTTGGCCAAGGATGGAATCTTTTTGTTAGTTCAGGAAATCAAGGTGTTCTAGCTCTGAGCAGATCCAAAACCTTTCCTGTAGCTATAGCTTAATTGTCTTTAATTCCCTGAACACTAAGAAGGAAATAATACAAATATACTAGTTCTGTGTTTTTTAATTTCCCTGAATTTTTCTTTTCACATGGCCATGTGTTACGCAGAGGAAAAGTAATATTGGAGATGATATACTGTACACATGTAGCAGAATTCTATCTTATCATTTCACCTAAAATCTATGTCATCATTCTGGAAGTAGTAGAACCAACAACTGGACTTGGTGTTAATGGGTAAAAATAGAGTCCATTGTGGCTCTTGTGTGGGAAGAGACATTGTTGTTACTATGCTTTCTAAGGACCCATCTACACTGCATATAAAATCCATATTATTTGCTTTGAACTGGATTATGTGACAGTGTAGACTCATATAGTCCAGTTCAAAGCAGATAATATGGTCGGAAAATGCCAGCTTGCTGACAATACCCCCTGCGAAGATACTCAGGTTGACGGCAACCCATAGAAGAGTGTTCTCGGGATTGCTCCAACGCTGTGGAATGATCTCCTGGCTGAGACGCGAGCCCTCCAAAACCTCCTGTCTTTCAGGCGGTCGTGTAAGACATTTCTTTTTCGACAAGCCTTCGGCCCATAAAACATCACCAGCGTTCAGCCTGCCTGTTGATCTGTTATACGTTGTATTATGCTGCACACTTGCTTTCCGCACAGCATGCTGTGTTTTAACCTATGATTTTAGAGTGTATACTGTGTTTTAACTGTGTTTTTAACTATGTTTTCTTGTATTTTAACTTCCCGTGATTTTAGAGTGTATACTATGTTTTTAACTATGTTTTCTTGTATTTTAACTTGCTGTGTGGTGCCCCGAGCCAGTGGCGGCCTAGAAATTTGATAAATAAATAAATAAAAATTATCTGCTTTGATAATATAGGGCCCCTTCCACACAGCCATATAACCCAGAATATCAAGGCAGATAACCCACAATATCAGCTTTGAACTGGATTATCTGACATACAATCCAGTTCAAGGTGGATTTTATACAGCTGTGTGGAAGGGGCCTGGGTTATAAAGTACTGCAGAGCCATCATAAGAATAGTTTAAGCAGGGAATTAAACTGGCAAACAAATCATATTCACAAATGAAAAGCATAGTTTTAACTGACCAGAGGCCACTTCTACACTACCATATAATCCAGATCATCGAATCAAATAATCCATATTGTCTGCTTTGAACTAGATTATATAAGTCTACACTGCCATATTATCTAGTTCATAGCAGATAGTCTGGATTTTATATGACAGTGTAAATTCAGTCTGAGGCTCCTTCTACATTTTCCCATATAAAATCCAAATTATCTGGAATTGTTTTCAGGCATAGGAAGGATAAATAACTATTTTTAAGATGAAAAATATCCAATAGAATGATTTGGACTCTGCATGATCATGTCTATCCAATTTTTAGGCAAGTGAGAATCGGAAATGCCTCTCACCACCTCATCACACTGGGTTCTTTTGACACCTTACTCCACTTTGACCACAGATCCTGCTGACACAGGCCATGACCCCTCTCCATTGATGACTGAAGTGACAAATAAGTATTGCAAGAAGTTTCCTCGCCAACTATGATGAGTAAATCATATTTTTGGTAGCTCCAATGGGACTATCTGCAGTTTTCAGTGTTTTCCCCCATCTAATGGGGGAAATGTTGGGAGAAATGGCATTGTGACAGCCCACATTACCACACCTTCCTCTGTCTAAGCCTTGCCCCAATGTCCCATGTGATAGGGAAAGGAGGGAGCATGTGCAGGTTGCTGCAAGGTGGCTCACTCCCCTTCTATCTCTCTGTTGATTGTCGGTGAAATGGGACAAAGGGGAGGGGCATCAATATGATGAGGTCCAAAGTCCATCAGAGACATACAAATAGACTTGCTTTCTACTCATGTTTGCTCAACAAAACTTCATCAGATTTTGAACTATAGAAACATTTCCTTATTATTATTATTATTATTATTATTATTATATTTCGACTTCCTATACCACTACTATCCAAAGGCTCAGAGCGGTTCACAGTCTAAACATAAAATACAACAGTACACAAACAAAACAATACAGCACAAGAGGAGGGTCCTACAACTAAGAAAGGGGAGGGGAGCCAAGGCTCAGGACCACAGGGTCCATGAGCTACCCAAGGTCTAGCCAGCAGTGGCTTGACCATTGAACGGGGGGAGCCTAGGAGGGCCCCACAGGTCCAATAATGTCCTAAGAGTTCCTAGATCCGTTGGGAGACGGTCACCACAAGCCTGTGGGTCCGATCTCCCAGTCACCCGGATGTCAGATCTCCTAATTTGAGGATTCACCAGAAGGGGTACCCTGCGTCTAAAATTGGCATTCCAGAAGGTCCTGGCAGGGAACCTCCTGGATGCCACAGAACCGGTCCTTGCGGATCTCTCCCTCCTGATCTCGGGGGCTCCAAGAGTCCCCTCTTGAAGGGAGGTCCGCAGAGTCCTGGGTCGAAGAGACTTCAGGGGTTTTACTGCCTCCGACGAGGGTCGCCCCTTCGTTGACGAAGCGGTGGAAGGCCTGGATCTAGGAACTCCGCCTTCACAAGGGGGGGCTGTCTCAGCTGCAGGTACAGTCCTGCTCCAGGTGCTGCTCGTTCGCCTCCTGCGTCGTCGTCTCCTCTTCCGCCGGGTCTGTTGTTTCCGGGGTAGGTCCACGTCAGAGGCCAAGTCCTCCAGAGGCGGAGCTTCTGGTGGGAGGCAACTTCCGGGTCCCGTTCCTCTTCCGGGTCTGGGCACATGGTCCTCATCGAGGGCGAGGTCCTCCAAGGGCGGGACTACCGGTAGACAAACACTTCCGGGTCCTGCTCCATCTTCGGGCCGAGGCACATGGCATAGGCGGGCGTCCTCAAGGTCGGCGTCCTCAAGGTCGGCCGCCATGCTGGGCCGCTCCAACTCCAGCTGGCTCCCCCAGCTTCTCACGGCACAGCGTCGGCGGGCGCGAGGGTTCCGGCTCCCAGGACGGCCAAAATGTCCAGGTCAGCTGCCGACGGATCGACCCAAGGTGGAGGGCCATCCAGGCTCGTCTGCGGGTCTCCGGCCATCTCCTCAGCAGGGGGCGGATAGCAGGTATCTGGTCGGAGGGTTGGTTGATCAGGGGGCTGCACCTGATCCGCTATCGTTGGTGACCCTTCAGCTGACTCAGCCGACCTTGAGGGGTTTTCAGCAGGGATGGCCAGTCCGTCTTCAGGGCTGGGACTGAGGGCTCGCCTCTCCTGGCCCGAGCCCAGGCTCTCGGTGGGGAAATCCCATGAGTTGTCCCAGGCAAAGTCTAGGTCCAGAGGGGGATCTTGCTGGGGTCCTTACTGGGGGCTAATCCGATTTTTGGGATTACTGTCCGGGAGGGAGATCTCTAAAAGATCCTCAAATCTCCTCCTGAAATCCTCAGCATGGGCCGCTAGATTGATGTATTCCGCGATCAGCTCTGCAAGCCGGTTGGGGTCGGGCTGGTCAAGGGATGGGCCCCGGCGGTGCCGGTGAGCTGCTTCTCGGGATCGCGGGTTGGTGACTCGGGCCTGCTGCCGGCAACGCTTCCCCAGGGGGGGATTTTGGTCTGCCCCTCTTACCAAAGGTTCTTAGGAAGCGTGCTGAGGCCGGCGTTATCGGCCGAACAAACCATCGGGTCTGTTGCTCCCGCTGCTCGGCATGGTCTTCACCTGATGCAGGCTTCGGGAAGGGCTGCCCATCCGCCGGCCCAAGCAGCTTCAGGGACCTCAGGCGCAAAGTTGTCGCTTTCCCCAGCCAAATCAGGCTATTGGGGGTCCGTGGGTCGCCAAAGAGGATCTCCTGGGGCGACTGGTCAAGCACGGACACCCCCGAGGGGGTCCATGGGTCAAACAAGTGGTGTCTAGGGCAGAATCCAAAGCAACTGGCAGACAATGCTGGAGCTCACCCAAAGGGACCTCTACAGCCGCCGCCATCTTGCCCATTATTGACTTTTTAAAAAAAAATTATAGATATTATAAAATGTATATAAGTTTTAGCCTGGCAATCCTGTTGCCCTCTTTTAAAAAGAGAATGATGTGAAGGCACTCCAAAATGGCCGCAATTTCAAACTTAATATATGCAATAAACAACCAGCATTCAGAGCAATTGGTGTAAGTGGAAAATGAGTGATGTGAATTTCCTCCCTATATGCTACAAATTTCACAGTATAATTGTAGTTAAAAAAAGAATATGAAGAACAGAGGTTAGAAAATAGAATGGCTTGACTCTTCATCCTTCCCCAGATCTTGCTTCCCTCAATAACCTTTTTCACTGTTGCATTGATTTTTCTTATTCTTTTTCTCAAGCAGATAATTTATCTCCCCAAGCAATGGGTTATAGCTGTAGTATGTGGAGACCTTTTCTTTCATACACAATGCCTTCCAGATGAGTGCTTTCATAATAGAGGTAAGCTGCAAAAGCCATTGGCACTTATTTTGAAAGAAATCATTCTATAGAAACTTGATTGCTTGGGTGCTTGACCCTACTTTAGTTGTGAGGAAGACAATTTTGTCTGTGTCTTAATGTGAGACCTTTTCTACAGCTAGAAGCACTGTGCAATGTACAATGCAAAGTAGTGAAATGGCAACCATTAACTATACCTTTTATTTTGCTGAAACAACTGTTTTGAATGTACTTCACATCATGGCTCTGTAGTCTTATGTTATTTTTGGAACTTTGAATTCTCAAGACCTTTTTAGATACTGTAGCTGTGCAAGTTTACCAAATGCACTAGTATCTATCACTAGCTTGATGTATCTTGAGGGAATGGGATGGGTAAGTTGTGACATTCAAGTACATTACCCACATATCTTGATCAGAGTTTTGAGTTTTGAGCAATCTTTAATGGAGACATCTGATCAGCACAGGTGGGCATGGACACAACGAGCCTTCCCTCCCTGTCCTTTATTTCCTCCTCTACTTACTTAAATGGACAGAGGCATCAAGGCTATTTTTTGCTTCCTGGTTCCTGGAAGAGTCAAGAGAGAGTAATGGACAGAATAAGGGCAAACAAATTGAAACTTAATCCAGACAAGACAAGACAAAGGTACTCCTGGTCAGTCAGAAGGTAGATCAGGGAATAAGGATTCAGTCTGTTACACTCCCCCTGAAGACACAGGTCTGCAGTTTGGAAGTCCTCCTGGACTCTGCACTGAACCTGGTTGCCCAGGTATTGGCCATGGCCAGAAGAGCCTTTGCACAAGTAAAACGTGTATGCCAACTGTGCCAATTCCTTGAGGAGCCAGATCTGGCCACGGTAATACATACCTTAGTAACATCCTCTCTGGATTACTGTACTGTGCTCTGCGTGGGGCTGCCTATGAAATGTGCTTGGAAACTTCAGCTGGTCCAAAGAGCTGCAGCCAGGCTGCTAACTGGGGCTGGCTATCGGGAGAGGAAACCTCCCCTATTGGTTGACACCATCTCTCCTTTCCTTCAGAAAAAAGCTCAAATCATCGTTTTGGGACCAGGCTTTCAGACAGCAGGCTTAACAACAATTGCAATTTATGTATGCTAACTGAAAATGGACAGGCTTTGGACTAGGTCAATGAATGTTGAATTGAACTTGGTTGTGGCCATATTGTTTATTGTTAATAATGTTTTTAATTGCTTATTTATATTTCATATTTTAATCAATGTATAATTGTATTTTATTGTTATGTTGTGTGTTGGCATCGGATTGTTGCCAGTGTAAGCCACCCTGATTCCCCTCCCGGGAGTTGAGAAGGATTGAGTACAAATGTTTGAAATAAATAAATATTTCAGCAGCTCCACTGGCTGACAATCTTTTTCTGGGCACAATTCATAGTACTGGTTATGATCTTAAAGGTTCTAGATGGTTCAGGTCCAGACTATTTGGCTGATCACATCCCCTTGTACCAACCTGTCTAGGTCCTGAGATCTTCAGTAGAGACCCTTCTCTTAATCCTATCTCTATCACAGGGTCAGTTGGTGGGAACGAAAGAGCGGGCTTTCTTGGTGGCTGCTCCTTGACTTTGGAACACCCTGTCCAGGGAAGTTTGAATGGCCCCCTCACTGTTGTCCTTCCGGTGGCAGGCTAACACTTTTTTTTAATTCAGACAGGCTTTTAAAGAATGAAGGTTTTTAAAATCAAGTCAGAGGTGCTGTGGTTTTAAACTTGAATATATTTTAATGGTTTTTAACTAGGAATTTTTAATACTGTTTATCCTATTTTAATCTTTGAATATTGGTATTGTCAGCTCACTATAGCCACTCCTAAATGAAGACACAGTACACCATCTGGAATCACTAGGCATTTTACTATAGAAATCAAACATTGTCATGCCCCAGCCTGACTCTATAGCCAAGCCAGACAGAAGCCATGTTAAACCCAAGTTACCAGCCAGGCCTGGGAGAGAACCTTTGCAGAGGCCTCCGTGTCAACCAGCAGTCAAGGCTAAACGCAGACTTGTTTCTTCCCAACCTGATAAGAGGCCTCGTTATCCCGCATCCCTCCAGGTGCTGCCAGTAATGAGCTGACATTCTTGCCTGCTGAGAGAGCCCTGGGAAAGTCCGGCCCCCAGACTGTTCCTGGGAAAGTATTGCGCCGAAGTCAGCACCTTCAAGACCAAAACACTGGGGGGCCTATTTAAGTTGGTCCCCGTTGGGGCTCGGCATCTCGTGCCAACGTTTAGCTTCCATTGCCAAGTTCCACGGAACGTAAGCTCCAAGGACCAGGCCGCCGCGCCTCCACAGTACTCAAGTCTTCAGCCAAGCCCTCGTTTGCCAAGGACCTATTTCGGATTTAAGCCCATTGGGGTTTCAAGCTTACTTCTTCATTTATTGGATCTTTGAACTCTTTTAGAACTATTGCCTTGCAATACTCGGATGCTGGAAGCATCAGTGGACTATATTTTTATCTCTTTCCTCCTTTCTACCTATTCTGAATAAAGCATTTAATTACGGCTGCTTTGTGGTGGTTTACTGAGGGATCCTCCCGGTCCAGGTTACAACAAACATGCAAAAAGCCAGGAGTGTCGGTGCAGATCAGGACACTCCCTTATATACCTTCCCCCACATTCAAAGGCACATATTCCCACTTCATGCAAAACCCCGCATATTTCTCCCGCCAGGTTTACTGGTTCTCCCTTCCCACGCCAGGGATAGTAGGTGTCTTATCTTCCGGTGATGTCAGTGGCCTTGAGTTTGGCCGCCAGGATCCAGGCACCAAATCTCAGGCTCTGACAGGTATATTTTTATTTGTATGCTGATGCTTTTATGTTAAGCCACTTTGAGTCTTCTGCAGGAGAGATAAAGCAGGGTATAAATCAATGTAATAGTAATAATTTTATGATTATATTGGCATATCCTTGTGTTGTGGCTTGAGAACTGAATTACAACTCAGGAGAGCAGGGTTTGATCCCCCACTTGACCATCGAAACTTACTGGACGACTCTCAGCCCCATAAAACCCTGTGAAGAGTTTCCTTTGGTCCATCAGAAGCCCGAATTGAAAGCACTCAACAATAACAACAGCAGAAACAAACTTAGTTTCTAGCACATAGTCCGGCAAAATATAGCCCTATAGATAAAGTTGTGCTGAAGCTTCTAGTAGCTCAAGCAATTATAGTGGGATCAGTGTCCAATGACATCTGGGAAGGTACAGATTATTCCTCTTAGCTTTTCCAATAGACCTGGAAAAGGCCTTTCACTAAAATCTCAAAAGAGTATCACCGATTAGAATAATATGAACATCCCAGGTTTAGCTAGACAAGCCCATTGATCTACTTTTTCTAAGACAATATCCATATTTCTCCTACATGATATTGGTATTCAATTTCAGACTCTAAGGTTTAGTCTGGTGCTCACTGAAACAACATAATTTCATTTTCTTTGAATGCCGCCATACAGTTCCCAGTTGGCACAGTGCTTTTTGCAGTAGCTAGACTGTTTAAATTTTTAATGTCCAAGTGCATAGGGGCATTTGAAGTGCAATAAAATAGTGAAATGTGCTGATGAAATATTAATTGTCACTGAACACCTTTGTCCAGGGTGAGTCTCCATATAAATTAGCATGTTGCATAGCAAATTACTTAATACACTTTTGTACTATAAGTAATTATAAATGATTAAAGTGGATGAGAATGCAATTAATAAAGGTTAAATAGAACTCAGCCATTTTCCCCTCCATCTTCTCACATGCACATGAAATGCTAATTATGCATTCATTTATTTGATCCCTTCTTGGGATTATCTTTACTGCCACATCCTCCAGTCTTTGATTTTAAGCATCTTATTGTGACCTGAGAAAATTTCTTCTCTGGGTGGTCACTATCAGTAATACCTAGAGTTAAGGACTTGCAGAGGTGGAGATATTGAGAGGCGCAGACTTGGAATGAGCAATCCACAACTACCAAAATTCCTATATTCAAGAATCTGATCCCATATTATTTGCTTTGAACTGGATCACATGAGTCTACGCTGCCAGATAATCTGGGATAAACAGATAATCTGGGATCAGATCCTGGGATATAGGGCAGTATAGATCCAGCCTTAATGCCACAACTTTTTACTGACATAAGATCCAAACTGCCTTATATGCATTTTATACAACATTTAGTTTAAATTATTTTATAACCACTAAAAGCTAACAATAATTCTCGTTAAAATAGCATAGTTAAGATATAGAATGAATTAAAAAGTATACCACTTTCAAATACTCCTCTGCCACATAATTTCAGAATCAAAATCCTGTCTACATTAAAAAAATAATTTCTGCCCGGAGAAAGACAACAGAGAGGTGACCAACTGGAGCTGTCAAGGAAGAAAGTGCCACAGCCTGACAGTAGCCACTAAGGCCCCTTCTGCACTGCCCTATATCCCATGATCTGGTCCCAGATTATCTGATTTAAATTGGATTATATGAGTCTCCACTGCCATAAAATCGGAAATAAGCGGATAATTGGGATCAGATCCTAGAATATGGGGGTAATGTGGAAGGGGCCTAAGAAGGTATTCTCTCGTGTCCTCATTTAGCATTCATGTGATGGTGATGAAAGAAATATGTACTTTTGCACTGGGGAACATTTGGAAGGATGTGCACCCAACCTGGACCATTCTGCATTGGTCTTGTGCTATATGCGTAATCCCCTCTTCAACAAATAGAATGTGGGCCACTGATCCCCAACTGAAATTTAGCTCTTAGAACAAAACAAGTTTCACCGGTTCATTGTGAAGCAAGATTTTTCTTTTATCAGCTTGTTCTTGCATTTGACACACTTCTTGACTATTCTCTACTAACATTAAAAATAGCTAGATGAGCCCAGGCAGTATGCTGCTGCTAAGAGTCTTTTTTTTTGTTCATTAGAGAAGAAATTAGGTAAAAAGAAGTGGTATTTAAATCTTCATATCTACTTGGTAAATCAAAGTGCTATTTCTGCTTAACTCATTTAGAGTTCCAGTTGACAGCTTAGTTAACATTTCTAGTCTTACTTAATGAGCTAGCAGTGGTATTTAAAAGGGAAGTTTACATTTCATGATCCTTCTGAACTCTTTTTTAGGTTTGACATTTTTGCTTTAATGAGCTATTTGCCACATCTGATTCATTCTTTGAAGCCAATATAATGTCTCAAGCAATAGAAGCTGAATTTTAAATATTCTTTTATATTATAGTCAAGACTTCTAAAGAAGAAATCCTATATTTTCCATTATCTCCAAGCAAGGAAAGACTGCAATGTGTCTATCATTAAAAAATGCTTCCTGGGCATAAGCTACATATGCTAGTAGTGATCTCTTGTCATGATTTCCATCTAACAAATATTCTTATTCCAAATGGAACCATATCAAGTCAAAAGAGTAAAGGGGGGAAATAATGATGAAACCACCCTGAGTGATACAGAAGACCATTCTTTTCTTGCCCTCTGTCTTGAAAATCTTTTCTTGCTAGGGCATCTTCTAATAGGATACAGAATGCCAATTTGGATTTTGAGAATAAATGTTGGGCATCTGTTATGACTTCACCTGAAGCACAGCTCTGATATAGAGATATGTTCCACTGAGTTCACTACAGTATTTGAATTCAGTAGGTCACCCATGTGAGTATGCATAAGTGCATGCTAGTTCCCATGAAACCATATTTGAATAATGAATAAGATGCATTCATATGAAAATGTCTTTTGTTGAAGTTGTTGTGTAAAGAGATTCTCATGTTCTTTTTCCCTGCCAAAATGCTAGGAAATTATATTCTCTTAAAATTTCCATTGATCTTCCCGTTATGGCAATTAATATTTTGGGAGCTGTGGAATCCTTTTAGAGTCTGATGGAAGTTAACGGCCTCTTTTTCATAAGATGATAATATTTATGGTTATACAGTAACATTTTATATCACCCTTCACTTGTTGGGTGTGAAACAATAATCAAATAATATGATTTCAAAACTTGCCAAGAGACCATCAGGCTATTAGCATATACTCAACAGAACAGCAATAGTATTTCCCACATTTGTTTCAAATTTTTGTTGATCCAAAGGTGAACCTCGACAGGATTTTGGAGGGAGTGCCTTCCTCTAATACTGAGAAAATGATTTGCTCAAGGTCAGCCAGTGGCTTGAATTCATACACATTGTTGTACATTCCCCTCAGTATAAACATTAGTAGTTTTCTAAACTATAGATATATTTTGTTGTACGCAGTATATACACAGTCATGTACATATTTTCCCCTGCTTGGACTCTATGTCTGAGAAGTGTGAATTTAGTTTGTTATATTGATATTCAAACAAAATTAACGTCTTCTCTACCCCTCGTGTTCAGCTATTTCTTCTCACCTCACCACAAACCAAAAAACTTTCATGTCCCTGTGGAAGTAATCTAGGGTGGATCTACACTGGAGAATTGATGCAGTTTGGCCTCACTTTAACTACCATGGCTCAATGTTCTCAAAAAAGTTGAAACATTCCTCTCCCCCCGACTAAACACAATATAATAGATATTAATTTATTTAATTTATTTTTCCCCAAAGTTTCAATTTTAAAGTGTTGTTCCACTTCAACTGCGGAGAAGCCCATCTAGCTATATCTCCTGTAAATACAATCCAATTTTATGAAATCATATAAATTATGTAAGATGGAATCAAATGAAATGAAAGGGTAACTGAACTTGTAAATACATAAACCTATCTTACTACCTGGGAAAGGAAACGACTAAGTCAGATAATATATACATGTCTAAAAGCCCAAACTATATTGATGAGGTTTCCTTTGTTTATACATAAGCTTCAACTCACCTCTCATAAACAGATTGCCTCAAAGGGGCTAGACAGACAACGCAAACTCACCTCCCAATCCCAGGCTGGTATTTTTCCTACCTATACTGACAAGCCGCCTTTAACACAATGGTGGCTTACCTATGTTTTTAAATCTGCTCACTTATTTTCTGGCAATCGCTCATACATTTTTAGAATCTCTTTTGTACACTAACATCTATGCTTATTAATAAATGGTAAAGAAGATGCAATGAGGCTGGATAACAATATTTGCATTCATACATTCCAGCACATATCTTCCAAGAAACTAAAGTGATATAGTGTGTTTGTATAAGTACATGAGGGATTTTTTGGCCTCCCCACCTACTGTGAGGCTAAAACCATTAGGAGAGAAAAATACCAGCATTAAAAATAATGCCATCATGTAAGATATTTATCTGGCTTTCTGATGGGAGCCAAAGATAACGGTTATTAGACATAATCACAGTATCATAGAGTCGAAAGAGACCTCATTGGCCATCCAGTCCAACCCCCTGCCAAGAAGCAGGAAAATTACATTCAAAGCACCCCTGACAGATGGCCATCCAGCCTTTGTTTAAAAGCTTCCAAAGAACGAGTCCCCATCACACTCCAGGGCAGAGAGTTCCACTGCTGAATGGCTCTCACACTCAGGAATTTCTTCCTAATGTTCAGGTGGAATCTCCTTTCTTGTAGTTTGAAGCCATTGTTCCGCGTCCTAGTCTCCAGGGCAGCAGAAAACAAGCTTGGTCCCTCCTCCTTAAGACTTCCTCTCACATATTTATACATGGCTCTCATGTCTCCTCTCAGCCTTCTCTTCTTCAGGCTAAACATACCCAGCTCTTTAGGACTTGTTCACCAGACACTTCATCATTTTAGTTGCCCTCCTCTGGACACTTTCCAGCTTGTCAATATCTCTCTTCAATTGTGGTGGCCAGAATTGGACACAATATTTCAGGTGTGGTCTAATCAAGGCAGAATGGAGGGGTAGCATGACTTCTCTGGACCTAGACACTATACTCTTATTGATGCAGGCCAAAATCCCATTGGCTATTTTTGCCACTGCATCACATTGTTGGCTCATGTTTAACTTGTCCACAATGACCCCAAGATCTTTTTCACACATACAGCTCTTGAGCCATGCATCCCCCATTTATATCTTTGTATTTCATTTTTTCTGCCTAAGTGGTGTATTTTGCATTTGTCACTGTTGAATTTCATTTTGTTAGTTTTGGCCCATCTCTCTAATCTTCCAAGATCGTTTCGAATTCTGCTCCTGTCTTCTGGAGTATTGGTTATTTCTCCCAATTTGGTGTCATCTGCAAACTTGATGATCATGCCTTCTAACCCTTCATCTAAGTCAGGGCTGTCCAACTTCTTTGGCCCAAGGGCCGAAATTCTGGTCACTGATGACCGAATTTTTTTTAAAAAATGCAGGATAGGCGGGGGTGACAGCCAGGGCAGGGCTGGGGGGCTGTATAAGAGGACGGCTCTCCATGCCCGGGGCACCAGTTGGGCAGCCCTGATCTAAGTCATTAATAAAGATGTTAGACAGGACCGGATGGAAGCCTGTGGCACTCCGCTTGTCACTTCTTTCCAGAATGAAGAGGAAGCATTGGTGAGCACCCTCTGGGTTCGTTCAGGGTTAACCAAGGGCTGGGGGGCTACAGATCCACCTAATCATAGTTTTGCCTAGCCCACATTTGACTAGTTTGTTTACCAGAAGGTCATGGAGAACCTTGTCGAAGGCCTTACTGAAATCTAGGTAGGTATGCTACATCCATGGCATTCCCCGCATCTACCCAGCCTGTAACTCTATGGAAAAAAGAGATCAGATTAGTCTGGCATGACTTGTTTTTGATAAATCCGTGTTGACTATTAGCAATTATTGCATTTGTTTCTAAGTATTTGCAGACCACTTCCTTAACAATCTTCTCCAGAATCTTGTCTGGTATCAACGTGAGGCTGACCGGATGGTAATTGTTTGGGTCATCCTTTTTTCCCTTCTTGAAGATTAGGACCACAATGGCCCTCCACCTAAATCTGAACTGGGACTTCTCCTGTTCTTCTGTTTTAATTGAACTTTCAAATATCTTTTGTGTTCTATGTTTTTATGCTGCCAATGGTTCCGAGATGATGAGGCCCTATTGCCTCCTTGCCCTTCCTTTTTCTACTAACATAAGAAAAGAAGGACTTTTTATTGTTTTTAATGTCTCTGGCAAGCCTGAGCTCATTTTGTGCTTTAGCCTTGTGGACCTTTTCCCTACAGGTGTTGGTTATTTGTTTGAATTATTCTTTGGTGATTTCTCCCTTTTTCCACTTCTTGTGCATGTCTCTTTTGAGTCTTAGAAGTTAGAGGTTCTTTGGACATCCATTCTGGCTTCTTTGGACTTGTCCTTTTTTTCCTCCTTGTTGGCAGTGTTTGCAATTGCGTCTTGAGTATTTCATTCTTGAAAAACTCCCATCCATCTGTAATTCCCTTGTCTTTTAGTATATGTGTCCATGGAATGCTGCTCAGTATTGCCTTCATTTTTCAGAAGTCAGTTCTCCTAAAGTCCAAAATGTGGGTTTAGCTTGTCTTTGTTTCGGCCTTCCTTTGTACCTCAAACTGCAGGAGCACATGTCCCTAAAGATCTGGTCACTTCAACTGCATCGATCAGGTCCTCTGCATTTGTTAGGATGAGATCAAGAGTAGCCGACCCCCTTGTTGCCTCTTCTACCTTCTGGACCATGAAATTGTCTGCAAGGCAAGTGAGGAATTTTCTGGACGTTGTATTCTTGGCCAAGTTTGTTTTCCAGCAAATATCGGGATTGTTGAAAACACCCATGACTACTATATCTCTTCGTTGTGCCTGTTTAGTCAACTGTTGGCAGAAGACTTCATAAACTTCTTCATCCAGGCTTGGAGGTCTGTAGTAGATGCCCACAACAAGATCTTTTTGAGTCCCAGTTCCCTTGATTCTTATCCAGATGCTTTCAAGCTGTTTTCCCAGATTGTTGCCTTGCATCTCTTCTGCACCGTTACGGTTTTTGACATATAAGGCTACTCCGTCTCCTCTCCCCTTTGTTCGGTTTCTGTGAAAGAGGTTATAGCCCTCGATGTCTATATCCCAGCGATAGGTGTTATGAAATGATATCACTTAAAATATGTTAAAATAATGCTGTTAAAATTCCTATTGAAATATAAATATATAAAAATGTGAATTTTTGTGCAGATTAAAATTAATATTAGGTTAAAGTGGAAAGGTGATAGAAAAGCTGTGTGTTAGGTATAGTTTAAAAGATATATAATACAAAGCAACTGAGTTGAATCCACACAAAGAGCCCTCACTTCTATGTGCCATAACTGATGGCATGATCATATTGAGTTTTTAATTTGACAGAGTATCCCTCTACTATTTCTGCCTCTATAACATTGCTTCCTTCTTTGTCACTGGACATCATTAGGAACTGGAGCTCAACTGAAAGCAATCCGTGTCGTGACTTCTTTTACTGCTGGTCTGGCAACTTTTTAAGAACTAGGACAACACTGGCCTCATAATGAACTGTGAAATAAATGCTTAAAGGCTTTCATGAGGCACAAAGTAAAGGAAGCCAGACAAAATCTATTCATCGCCTCTGGAAAAATAAGTCCTATTGACATGAATACCCTTAAGTTTCTAGCCAATTAGGAGGTTCATGAGGAATGCTACAGTGTGAATAATGCTCAGTCTTAAAGCACCTCTGCTGCTTAAGTTATCTAGTGTCTTGTTTTCCCTTCTCTCTCCAAGTTAAGCCTTTTATGCAATAGGTAGTGATTATTCATATATGTTGATGAGAATAAGCTGGTCTAAAATCTGGTCTAAAGAACTCTTCAGAGCAGATTGTTGGTGTTCTACTCTTACTGCTTTACTGTTTGCTATTAGTTGTGGTCATTGGGAGCATCTCCCCCAAATATGTCATATTTCAAGGGGAGATGAGCTAAAAATGGATACCAAAATTCTGAGAATTAATACTGGTATAACTTGCAACTGTGGTGTTGGAAGCAAATTCTGAGCTTTGAATTGCAAGAAGATCCAATCAGTCCTTACTCCAGGAAATAATGCCCAACTGCTCATTGGAGGGAAGGATATTAGAGGCAAAGATTAAGTACTTTGGCCACATAATCAGAAGACAGGAAAGTTTGGAGAAGACAATGATGCTGGGGAGAAAGGAAGGAAAAAGGAAGAGGGAAAGACCAAGGGCAAGATGGATGGATGGTATCCTTGAAGTGATTGGCTTGAGTTTGAAGAAGCTGGGGGTGGTGATGGCCGACAGGGAGCTCTGGCTTGGGTTGGTCCATGAGGTCACAAAGAGTCGGAAGGAACTGAACGAATAAACAACATCTTGCAATGGCTTCTATTCCTTATGCAGGCGATGCAATCATTACTCTGGATATGTATTGTTTTGTTACCATAATGTTTATTGCCTTTATTATGCTAGGTAAAAACATATAGTAATGCAGAACGTTTACTATTCTGTTCACTGACTACATGACAGTGATTCAAATTTTAGAATTCCCTATTCTGTCTGAAAATTAGATGTTTGCCTTTTTGCAATTCACTTAAAGTTCAATTAATTCTAGCTTTGGTTTGTCTTGCCTTGTACTTTTTATAGAAATAAAATCACATAAAATTTGAAAGCTATAGCATATGCATAGGAATGACTCTATAGATGTTCTTACACAACTTGAATTACCACTAACCAGTTCATGTACTTAAGTGTAGACCATGGGGCCAAGTTGTTTTGTTTACCATTATGTCTTCAGGCCTACCTCTTCAAAAATATATCCATCTGTAAACCTTGTCCCAGTTGATATGGAAGAATGTCGTAATCTGGTAATAATTCGCCATCTCAAGAGACCAACACTTTTAAACTTTTCAAGAAACCAGGACAACTTAAATATAGGTAAATCAAATAAGGAATATTTATTCATGAATGCTGTTTAATCCAAGTGGAACATTTGAAATCTAATATCTCTGAGGAAAAGCTACGAAGTATCTTGTGACTGCTGGCTAATGTACATGTATTAGATGGCTGTTATGATACATCTTAGATGAAACACCATTGTTAGTAATTTTAATGTAATGTTTCATAATTTGTACATTGTAATGTTTATGTATGTTTCAGTTTTTATGTCTTAATGGATTGTTTTTATTTTATTTTATGCTTAATTCCTTTTTTGGAAGTTCTGTTGTAACTCTTCATTATTCTGTATTATTTGATGTCTTTGTATCTATTTTGAGGGATTGAATGTTTGTCTTTTCACATGTAAACCACCCTGAGTCCTTCCAGGGAGAAAGGTTAGTCTGTAAATAAATCATCATCATCATCATCATCATCTTACATTACAACAAAAAATTCATTGCATTATAATAGTCCTAATTATTATTGCATTAATAATAATTGCTTTTGTCCATGAACATTTATGCCCTGTTAAAATTTTTAGATTTTTTTCACACTATACAATTGTTTGTGAAAAGAAAGTAGCCAGGGTATCAGTTGGGCCTCCATTGAGAAGGCTCTCATCTTCATTATCACCAAACACATATGTGCAGGATAGAGACATATCTTTTCTTGACGATTTTAATAATTGAGCAGACTCATAAGAGATATGGTCTTTCAGACAGCCTGGACCCAAATCATAGAAAGTTTTAACATCATGGAAAGCACGTTGAATTCTTTAGAAATGGACTGTTAGCCTATGCAATTGTTGCAATATAGTAAATATGCCCCAGGACCCATCCAGACAGGCCCAAAATGCAGGACTTGTCTGGGTTTTCACCACGTGTTTCCAAATGACATCTCCAGTAAAAATGAATTAATTTGGAAACCTTGGTTATTCTGAATTGATTAAATATCCTATTAGATCTGGGCCTTCCTGAAAGGCCCTCCTTGTGTCCTCCTGGCATTGTTTTAGGGGCTTCAGGATGCATGTAGACATGCTACCTCAGAAAGTTGGGATTTTGGGTGACTTGGGGGGACTAAAACTTATGCTGAAGAGGGTTTTTAAAACCTGCTTCAGCGTGAATTTTAGCCTTGTGTGGAAGCGCCCCTGGTCAGCAATTTGGCCATAAGACTCTGGACCAGCCGTAGTTGCCAAACAGTTTCCAGAAAAAACACAATTTTAGTGTCTGAGATCCTAGTTTAACACTATAGGAGGGGGACATGGGCGTGAGAGATATATAATATGTATAAACGTAAAAATAACAGTAGATGCCAAAAGTTAATGTATTGCAAATTGTATTAAGTATTATGTGTCTACTTGAAAACAAATGTAAAAATTAAATCACTATAGGTGGACTTGTGGTGTAGCATCAGTACTGATCCATTTTCTGATGGTAATTTTTGGGCATAGGGCCAAATAAGCAATATTATAATTCTCATTCTCATTCTCATTCTCATTCTCATTCTCATTCTCATTCTCTCTCTCTCTCTCTCTCTCTCTCTCTCTCTCTCTCTCTCTCTCTCTCTTTTATATGTATGTATATGTATATATGCATACATTCCTTATATGACATAAAATCTAAACAAACATCCACATTAAATTTACAACAGCCAACTAGAGTTCACAAAACAGTATGGGTTGGTTGTGTTATCCAATGATGGTAATTGGGCCGACGTGGGCTAGGAGAGTCCAGATATGAAATAGTTCATATTTAAACATATGGACTGGTTCATATTTAAACATATAATGAAACATTTTATTTTGTTGGTTTTTAAAAAATTAACACATATAGCATGCAACGTTGTACTTCTTGTGTGTCTTCAATACATTTACAATTTATGTCACCTCTAAGTCCCTTTTCAAGCACCATCTACACTGCCATATACAATCTATAATACGTGCTTTGGACTTGATTATATGGCAGTTCTGAATTATCTGATTTGATATTTTGGATTATATGGCAGTGTAGATCCAGACTTACACTGCCATATAAAAGCCAGATTATCTGCTTTGAACTGGATTATATGGAAGTGTAGACTAAAGCAGAAAATGTGGATTATCTGATTTGATAATCTGGATTATATGGCAGTGTAGAAGGTGCCTTATATATTACTCATGAAGCTAAATTAGGTCCCACTGAACCTACTGAACCCAACTTCTGATTTAAAATTACATGAAATTGTGTTAGTATTGTAGATTATGTTTTTACACTTTATAATAATAATCTATAATTTCCAAAGTATGTGAGACTGGTAGCATCTAAAATGTATTATAGTACACAGATGGGACTTGTGAGAATATTGTCATATTACAAGTCCCTGCATTCCTGCTATCAATAAAGACTCAAAATGTTGAGAGAGCATCACTGTTATTATCCCTGCTGTATTATGATATTTCAGGGACTCTAGCCCACTTCATAAGATGCATTTTGTTCAAATGTTTGGTGATGAGGTCTGAAGGAAATTAAAGACATAATTGCATCATTTGCTTTAGTCATTCATCCAACTGTTGAAGATAATCTAAACTTGGCAATACTAGGCAAGTCAGTGAACACATGTATGCTGCTGATAAGAAACTAATATGCCAATTCAACCCTCTGGTAGTAGATTGACATTTCTTAATGAACTGGAACTCAATCTCCACATAAAACTTATTTTCTGCCAATACCTTCTACAAGGCAATATACTAATATTCTACAAGTTTCAAAAATTATTAGTATACAGGCAGTCCTCAAGTTACAAACAAGATAGGTTCTGTAGGTTTGTTCTTAAGTTGAATTTGCATGTAAGTCAGAACTGGTACATTTTTGGAGTGTAACTCCACGCTATCTATCTAAATACAATTTGGATAGCATAGGGAAGGGTTAACACCCATGTGGAGTTTGCTTTGCTGTCTGTGCCCTTGTTCAGAAGAGTCACCTTACTTTCTGTTCCTGTGATCACTGGATTTTGGAAAAAAATGATTTGTCATGGAAACAAAGGTTAGTGATAAAGCTTCAGTGGAGACATCTTTCCCCCATGATAACTCTTCCAGGAATGAATTTCCTTTCCAAGGGGTAGATTTCTCTCACTTCCAATTATTACAGCCCCATTCTCAGCTATGAGTCATTTATAAGTTGGATGTTTGTAACTTGGGGACTGGCTGTACTGAAATTTCTGAAGTAAAAATATGTTTGTTTTTGATTTTCTTTCTACATATATTAGTATGTTTTCTTTGTGTAAAATGCAAAATTGTATTGTTAAGAGAAGGTGGCATATATTATTATTTATTTTATTTATTTTATTAAATTCAACTTACTATACCGCTCTCTCTGGTGCCCAGAGCGGTTTACAGGACGAGAGTAAGCAAAACACATACAAATACATTAAAATACAATTAAAATACATTAAAACAATTTAAAACAGTTTAAAACCCCCCAATAAAACATATAGCAGGCCGAACTGAAACACAGTGGGATGCTGAGACAGGACCATAGATACAGTATAGCAGCTAACTGCTATATATCATACCCTATGAGGTGCTTCTTAAAGAGCTGGGTATGTTTAGCCTGCAGAAGAGAAGGTTGAGAGAAGGCATGATCACCATGTTTAAATATTTGAAAAGATGCCAGAAGGAAGAGGGAGCTGATTTGTTTTCTGCTGCCCTGGAGACTTGGAGCCCTTCCACACAGCCATATAACCCAGTATATAAAAGCAGAATAACCCACAATATCTGCTTTGCACTGGGTTATCCCACAGTTCAAAACAGATACTGTGGGATTGTCTGCCAACCCTCGAAATAATGAGACCACACACAACCGCTGCTCTGAGCTCAGAGTGAAGTGTCATTAGCCTCCAGTGTCATCAGTTGGGAGCAACCCCCCCCCCCAGCACCAACCGCTGCTCTGAGACCAGAGTGAAGTGAGGGGCCAGGAAGACACTTCCATCTTGCCTCCTGCACTGTGAATATAATATAATATATTGTATATATAATATTGATAATATTATAATGTAATACAATATAATACTACTACTAATATGATATAATTATATATTATATATTACATGTAATATTACTAATAATATTACAGTATAATGTTATAGTACAGTGCAATATATATTAGTATTGTGCTATGGCAATAATATAATATATTATATTTACATTTTATTGTAAGCCGCTCCAAGTCCCCTTCGGGATGAGAAAAGCAGCATATAAATATGGTAAATAAATAAAAAATAAATACTTGGGTTTAAATGTGGTCAACTTTTATTAATTGTTTCCAATTAAATTTTGACTGGATCTAAACCTATGGATCCTGAACTTGATGGCAAAACCGAGGTAGCGTCCCCACCCAGCCTATCCTTGACTCGTTAGGGTGAAATATCCAGGTCCCCAGGGAACCTAATCTGGGCAACCTCTAAGGGAAATGTGTTAGAGAATCCCTCTCGGGGTATCTGAGACCTGACTCTCTCCATTCCTAGGTCATTAGAATTCCCCTCACCTCATCAAATTGGACCTTAGGTGAGTGTTTTAGTCAGTGGCCTTCCCCCTGAAGGGGGTGCCTTGGGCATATACCAAATTTAAGCTTTTCCTAACTGTTTTTCGTTATCACCTATTTAATGACACACAGTCCCAATTTGCCCTGTAATAGTATAGGGTAGGCAAAAAACCCCTACTAGAACGTAAGAGGGGAAAAATTCCTACCTGCCCCCTTAATGGCAACCCTAATGTACTGTTTAATGGGAGGGAGTGGTGGGTCGATGTGTGGCTTCAGAATGAAGAAAAGAGGGCAGCCCAAGCAAAAGGCCTGGCTCCGCCTCCTTGAAAATAATTCCTGCCGGATCTCAATTGTTCTCTCTTCAGGGGAGGAGGCAAACTTCTCTCCTACCCTGGCTGCACCAGGGTGGGAAAGGTTATTTTATTCAGCTGTGTGGAAGGGGCCCTGGTCTCAGAGCAATGGGTTCAAATTACACCTAAACATTAGGAAAAAATTTCTGACTGCACGAGCTGTTCAACAGTGAAACTCTCTGCCTCAGAGTGCAGCGGAAGCTCCTTCCTTGGAAGCTCTTAATTAGGGGCTGGATAGCCATCTGTCAGGGGTGCTTTGAGTATGCTTTCCGGCATTGCAGTGGGTTGGACTAAATGGTGCTTAACATTCTGACAGAAGTTATGAGATCTTGTAATTGTCACAATAGAATTCAGAGCTGACATCTTATAATTAGACTGAAGGCTTCCGAAAGAAAAGAGAACTTTACTTCTTAATACCTTCCTAACTGGTGCTGCTAATAGAAAAATATTTTGGAATATCATCTTAACATGCTACCACAGAGAGTGTCTGGCAGGCCCCTCAGGTAAGTTTTGGCAGAGGGAATGGGGGGTTGGGAGGGGTGGAGATGCCATCCTGCTCTTCTGGGCATTTGGGAGCCCAAAGAAGCAGGATGGCTGTGTGGTCTGACCCTTAGGAAGCAGTCCCAGAAGTCAGTCCCCACAGGGCCCTCACCTGTAAATATCTGGCTTAAGGTCTGGATCTTCACAGGTCTTTTTAAAACCTGGATTAAGGCAAGTAAATTTGGTTTACTCCAGTTCAAAATGGATTAGCCTGAAATGTCATCTGATGCCTTAGGCTAATAAATTTTTTAGCCCAAGTTTTAGGGCCGTATAGAAGGGCCCTTGAAATTGCCAGTTTTAGAAGTGCCTAAAATTGTGAAATGTAATGCAAAAAGTAGTGCATGTCTTTGGCAGTAGCGCTCAACAAAATTTCACTTGTTCAGTATACTTTCAGATACTTATATGCAGAAGGGAAAAAACTATTCAATAAAACGTGTCATTTCTCAGAAGTGTGAAAATGTAAATTAGACCAGTCTTTCACTCTTTCTTAGAAAGGAGAAGCAGAGGCAAAGAGCATACTGCATTTTATTTGTTTTAACATTGGGAATATAAAAAGCACATTGTTATACATCTGAAAACAAATGGGGTTGTAAAACCATCATACAGAGAAAACAAAGTACACAAAATAGCTATATAATGCAGAATGTAATACCTGATGTATCTAACTGCTAACTAATAAAGTTAAATAATGCATTGATTTATTATGCACTTTAGCAAAAGAGAAGGTTTTAGATCTCATCAAATATAACAGTACAATTTAAATGTAATCTGGCTTATACAGAAAAATTATTGAATTGCAGTTTGCCAGTGTATTTAATTAGCCAATTAAAGCTGTGGTTGAATCACTGCAAGCAATGCTGTGACTCACCATATCATACATCTAAAATGGCTGGATTCCAAGCAACCTTATAATTAGTGATGGATAGGTACCTTTTGGTTTACCTTGGTGTCCAGGGTTTTTTTACTTCCTCAGTCTTTTTTCATGAGCACTCATTTTTTGATTATTTTACTGGTCTCACAAGAAAAAAATAATAAAGCAACAACACAGACATTTCAGCCACATAACCTTGGAGGCGTCTACGGACAATGCTGGCTCTTCAGTTTAAAAATGGAATAGAGCACCACAACCCAGAGTCGGACATGGCTAGACTTAATGTCAAAGGGAAGCCCTTACCTTTTAAAATGATTACAGAAAACAAAAAAGCAGGAATTTCAATTGTTTTAAGCTGTCCTATATGCTTATGATATAGACATTCAATCTCCCTATATTCATAGAAATAACATAGAACATGGTTCTCCGTGGTTTCTACAACCACTGATTCCACCATTTATAGCTTGAAAATATTTTAAGAAATAATCCAACAAAACTTGATTTTTCCATTTTATTAAAGGGATACCATTTCACTATGACAGTGTACGTAATGGGACTCGAGTATCCCTAGAGTTTAGTATTGGGGGTGTGGTGAGGGTCCTGGAACCAGACCCCAGCAGATACCAGGGCCCCTCTGTATTTCTTTTAGTTGTTTATTGGTGTATTGGAAAAAGGAGAAAATGGATCACATACAATGGAAATATAATATTTGGACAGATATGAAAAAGACTTAATGGTTCTGTTAACACTCTTGTATGTATTCCTCCCTATTGCTTTCTAATAAACTCTGTAATATTAATATTTGAATCAAATGTCGAATTTATCATTAAATGGATACCCCGGTACTAAGAATTATGATGAGGAATAATTAAGCAGAGTTTATGTCTATAGAATAGTCTGTTGTAAATGTAATTTGTTTGAATGGGGTTGTGGCATATAAACACATTTATTGTAATCTGTATGTCTGAATATCCACAATATAAGAATCTAACAGTCATATACAAAGAGCCAATAGAATCTTGTCCTTAGAGTTTTTTCATCTCTACTTGCTAATTATCCTCTTTCTCATTCTTTATTGCCATATGGAATTAAGAACAGACTTATTCAAATGCTTACAGTACAAGTATAAAAGTTTTAAATGCTGAATTCTAAAATTACTTTGTTAAACAGTACTTTCCTGTTAGTAAAGATATAAATTTGTCTATGAATGCACCCAAATGAAGTCATCTTCATGACTGTAGAAATGAATGCATCCGTTCATTAATTTAAGTACTGGCTTGGACTTGTTCCTTATTTTAATAAGTGAGAGATACATAATTTCAGTTAAAGAAATTCCAATCAAAATGAAAAAAGGAAGTTAAGAACCAATTATTTAGTATCATAATTATATAAAATATGTTAAAACATAGTTTGCACTGTTGGATACAAATCTTTGTGGAAATAATTTTCAGGAAACTTGCATTTGAAATATCCACTGCAATAGCAAGGATTTGTGCACACACAATAAAACATACTATTTCTAACTTCTAGACAAAGAGCTCTTTCTTATGCAGAGAACATCTAACCTTAAGTGGCATGACTATTGAATATAAGGATGTTCAAAAGCCATACTATTTCAGTCCTCTTTCAGTCTGAACACTCAAAGAATTTGCTAGGTTTTGCATTAGTTTTCTCCCTGAACTCATTTGGTTGGGGGAAAGGGTTAAATTATCTGACCTTTCACATAAAAATGTATCACTGTTTCTGCATTTTGTAGTATTTTGTTGCATGGTCAACAGAGCTACCCCTGCATATGTTCAATGGGGTCTGTAATTGTTTAGACATTTTGATGTGAGTGATTTATATTTTCATGCCAATACATTTTGAAAGTCAATTTTTTCACAGGTTCTGTATGCAAGTTTTTATGCATTCCCTTTTTATCAAAAACAAAATGTACTAATGTGGAGGAACCAAATCCTAGCTCCTCATGTTCCCATTCCCCCAAACACTACACTGAGCAGTGCCACATTTAGAAATTTACAAGAAGCAGTCTTCCTTACTATAACTAAGTCATTGGAGATGATGAATTCAGGCTGTGTTTGTTGTTGCTTGTGGGTTTCCTGTGGCCAAGTGACTGGCAATCCTGGTTGAACAGAATGTTGGGGTAAAGGGGATTTGGGGCTGATAAACTAAACAGCTTGTTGTGTGTTTTTATGGTTGGCATTAGATCAGATCATGGAGTTGGTTTATACTGAGTTTCATCTAGCCATATTTGTACAAAATATCAAACAAATTGTCCATAGATATGTGTGAAAATGATTCCAGTTCTGGTTGTCTGGCCAAATACACATGAATGTTAGCTGGAAAGGACTCTTCTACTTAAAACCTTGCAGCCAGCAGCTCTACTGAATTTCACTGATGATATCAGTATAGATATCAAGAAAACTGAATAAACTATTAAAATGCTGAATATCAGGAGGTGTAGGTGTGCAGGAGGTGTCCGAAGAAGTAAGCTGAAGACAAAATGGAAGGAAGAGTTAAAAATTAGAACATTTTAAAAAGAGCAAAAAAGTGGAATAACAAGTTAAATGATTGGGGTTGTCCCTGCCAAGTTGGAGGGTATGTTCTCAGTTATGCATGAAAAGAGTGTTTATTTAGTACCTCACATTAGAAGGATAGAAGATATAACTAGGAGTGTGAAAGGAAGGAAGACACAAACAACACAAGAAAAGGGGAACAGTCCTGCTAGCAATTCATGAAGCAATCCTGGGAATATTGTATAAAAGGGAGGAAGCACATATGGTGACTTATTATGCATGTACACTCAGACATATTCAGTTAAAATAACTTGATTTAAAATTATATGTGATCATAGAGAAGAATTCCTATTCCTACATTCATCAGTATAAAGCTTTATTACTAGATAGTCTATGGTGTATTCAAAGATTTCATGGTTCAAAAGTCTTATTAAGCTAGGTCTCTTAACATGCTTAGTGTCTGAATGAGGTCAGGGGCCCTAGAGTCATGATCCTTTTCCCTTACTCCTTGTTGGGTCAGAAAAAGGTGACCTAGTCTGCCTTCATTCCTTCTCTAAATATGGACATCAAGCTAAGTGCTGTCTGTGCAACTGTGCTCTTCTTATTCTATTTCCTTCCTTCAAACTTTATTTCACTTGGCCTAGCTGTGTACATTCCCAAGGCTTTGGTTCTTTGTCCCCTGATGTGCTGAAATAGTGAGATGGTGGCATTTCTTGTGAAAGCCTGACCAGTTTTTCTATCAAACTATTTGATTTCTCTTTGTAAGAGCTGTATATTGTTATTTATACACACTCTCTATTTTGGCCTCTGTCTTTGCAAAAGTGCCCTCCACCCTTTCACCCAAGGATATCAATAAATCATCCGTAGTGCATCTTGTCAATACTTTACTCACAACTATAAAAAGGGATAGAGTGAATTTACCAATGGCTGCTTTTTGTAAATCTTTTAATATTTTCTGGCAGCCTGCAATCTCGACAGGTTGTTAAAAATGCATTAAACAAGCCTGTCATGAAACCTGGATTTTACAGTTCTCATTCTTGGATGTTCTTTTGAAAGCGAATTTAGTGGAAGGCTTACCACTCAAATGTGGAATTCAGTCATGTGTTCAGACACCAGTAATATTTATTGTGCTGGAAGTATGCTGCCATTTCTCTATGCTGCTGTTTCTCTACTGTATACTGTTCAGGTGATTTGGCAAAGTAGTCTAGAATCGTTTTAATAATACATCAATAAACAATAAACATAATACATAACAATTGCAAGTTTAACATCAATGACATTACACATGTGATATGAATGATTTCATTATTTTACATCAACAGCTGTCATGAATGGTTGTCAAACAGTCAAATATGACAGTCGTGGGTCACAGTGAAGCCTGAGAGAAAGAAACAGAACTAAAATACATGATTGAAGAGTACGCACAAGTTTTATTGGCTTGTATGCAATCACAAGCATTTTACAAAAGCTTCATATGAATTGTATTACTCAAATATGGATTTCTGTGTGCATGGACAATTAGAGCCAACATCCCCACATATTTGGGGACAAGGATAATGTGAGAGAAGGGGTCTATAGCCTTCACTTTACTCAAATCCCTTCTGTTTCTATTTTCAGGTTATTGAAATGTTAACAGCTTGATATATTACAGATGATGAAATAAACCTACAAATAGACAGGGCTGGCAAATTTCTGTTTTTGTTTTTTTGATCGGATCATAGATCTTACCATTTATAGCAGTGGTTCTCAAACTTCCTGATTCCATGACCCCTTAATATAGTTCCTCATGTTGTGGTGACCCCCAATTATAAAATTATTTTTGTTGCTACTTCTGTGGTCAGCAAGGCTGCTTTTTTCCACCTCCGCCAGGCAAGGAGGCTGGCCCCCTACCTCTCCCGGAACGACCTGGCCACGGTGATCCAAGCCACGGTCATCGCGAGGCTAGATTACTGTAACACGCTCTACGTTGGCCTTCCTCTGTCGTTGATCCGGAAGCTCAAGCTGGTGCAGAACACTGCTGCCCGGCTCCTGTCTGGTACGCCAGCAGGTAGCCGTATAACACCTGTTTTGCAGGATCTGCACTGGCTACCTATTGAGCACCGGATCGCCTTCAAAGTGTTGGTTCTTACCTTCAAGGCTTTATACGGTCTGGGGCCAGCGTATCTGAGGGACCGCCTCACCCCCTATGCCCATCGAGATCACTACGGTCTGAGGATGCCAACTTCCTGGAAATACCATCTGCAAAGTCAGCTCACCTGACATCTACCCGCCGGAGGGCGTTCTCCGTCATAGCCCCCACGCTGTGGAACGCCCTCCCAGCCGAAACCAGAGCCCTGAGGGATTTACTTCCATTTAGGCGGGCCTGCAAAACCCATCTGTATAGGCAGGCCTTTGGAGAGTAGGCCAGCGTACTCTGGGTATTGTGTAGTGGCAACTGTTTGCTGCTTGCTGTTTTACTGCCTGCTTTGCTATTGTTCTGCTACTGTTTTAATTGTTCACTTGTTTTATGTTTTTAATCTTTGTTTTATGCCTATGGCTCTTGTGAGCCGCCGCGAGCCTCCGGGAGTCGGTGGCATAGAAGCCTCAATAATAAATAAATAAATAAATAATTGTAATTTTGCTACCATTATGAATTGTAATGTAAACAGCTCAGTTTGATCAAGGAAAATATGGTTCAAAACTTGTTGCAGATGTAGGGGGCGCTGGCGGCTTGAATCTAAATGACTTCCAAAATTTTCTGGAAAATTGCAGAAATTTTCTGAATTTTTCAGAAATTTTGGAATTGCTTCATTAATGGCAGACATGCATGCGCAGTAAGAAAGAAACAGCATGGCAGTAGGAAAGAAACAGCACTGGTTAAACACCCAGTTTGGATGTGATTGTCCTTCCCTCCACATCAGAACTGGGGTGAGAGGTCTAACATGGAAGGAAGGACATCCATCTCCAAACTGGGTTAAACAGCTAATGAGGGAAAAGCACATTGAGAGGGGCGGGAATCTAATGCCGATTCCTTTCTGAAAATGGCGGTGGTGCCTTCGAAATGGCAAAATCACTTCTGGGTTGCCTGCAGTGCTTCAAAATCGCTTCAAACGTGAATTTAATCTGAATTCATTCCGATTTTATGAGCATTTCGACGAACCTACCCAGGCCTAGTAAATATTTGACATGCAGGATGCATTTTCATTCACTGCACCAAATTTGACACAAATACCCAATACGCCCAAATTTGAATGCTGGTGGGGTTTGGGGAGATTGATTTTGTTATTTGGGAGTTCTAGTTGCTGTGATTTAAAGTTAATCTATAATCAAAGAGCATTCTGAACTCAACCAACAATGGAATTGAACCAAACTTGGCACACAGAACTCCAATGACTAATATAAAGTACTGGAAAGGTTTGGAGTTGTAGTTCACCTATATCCAGAGAGCACTATGGACTCAAACAATGATGGATCTGAATCAAACTTGGCACAAATACTCAATATGCCCAAATGTGAACACTGGTGGAGTTTGGGGAAAAGATACTTGACATTTGGGAGTTGTAGTTGCTGGGATTTATAGTTCACCTACAATCAAAGAGCATTCTGAATCCCACCAATGATAGAAACTTCCCACACAGATGTTGCACCTCAGATCGCGGACAGCCCCCAGATCACACACACCAGGCAGATGCAATAAATGTACTTTTATTTAGAATAAATGATAAAGAATAGTCCAAAGAAGTAAGAATAAAGCAATCAAAAATTAGTCCAATAAAGTTCTGTGGCTGCAAGCTCAAGCGGCTTGAATTCCAAGGCAAGCAAAGTTCCCAAACAAGGCAAACCGCTCCGGCGGTCAAACGTGGTACTTGAGGCAAACCGCAACGGCGGTCAACATGAACTTGAGTCCGAACCGCTCCGGCGGTCGACTTGAGCTTGGAGACTAGAACTTGAGACTTGATCAAGCTGAACATAGCTTCAGGTCTGACCAGAATCCCCTGGTCAGAAACTAATAAGGAGGACTAGTCTTGATGTGCCCATCGCACCCCCTTCCTCAAACTCCATGTTTTCCTAGAATCCATGATACTAGCCCTTCTGCCAAATTCCATCTCATTAGCAGGCCCAGGTGCAGTACTATCAGAGTGAGAAGCAGGAAACTCCCTTTCTCCGGAATGCTCATCTGAAAAGGGAGTAGAAACTCTCTCTTGGGAACCAAGGCCGTCCGGTCTCTCATAGTCTGATCCAGAATCAGCTTCCATGGAATCCTCAGTAAACTCATCTGCAGTCCTATATCCCTCTAGCCATTCATCATCCCATTGCCAACTCTCATTTGGAGACCCATACCAATCTGGCCATTCATCATTTTCAAGCTGACCCTGACCAGCTGGGACCTGACACTGATCAGGGGAAACCCCCGGTGCCTGACTCTGACCACTGGGCTGACTAGGCTGGAACACCACAACAGAACCCCCTTGACCAACAGAAAATACTGTGTTTTCTGATAGTCCTTGGTGATCCCTCTGACACCTGCTCACAACCCCCCCAGGGGTCCTGACTCCCAGGTTGAGAAACACTGATTTATAGCATAATACTTTTGTATGCAAAACTGACAGATTTCCTTGAAATATGTTTCTTCAGTGAATTTTTAGGGAGCTTATCTCTATCATTCTTCTACAACAAAAATGATTCTGATCACTTAGGAGAAAACAAATGATGTACTAACTCTCAGCTATTTCTTAAACTTCTTTCTCATCTTCTTCATCAAACTGTTTCTTTGTAAATTGAAGAAAACATTTTAGATGCACACTTGCCTTTCAAAATGGTTGGACAATATTGTTGTAAACATGCATAACAAATCAAAACATGCAGTTGTTTATGTAGGAAAGATTTGTAATGGAAAATAAAAGTCGTATATTGTTTAATCTTAGAGTGGAGAAAATAATCTAAATAAAATAGAAAGACTCTGTTGATTATATCTTCTCAAATAAAGTCTTAGATGTAATCTGGATATAATTCAGATATGATTATTTGTTCACGGAGTTAAGAAAACAAATAACAAGTGAAAACAAAAATAGGACATGTTTAGCTGAGAGCAATTTACATTTGCTTATGACTAACGTATACAAACAAGAAGAATCACATATATATGTCCTAGAAGACACACAAAATCAATTTGAATGTGGAACTGAACACAAAAGAACGTTATTGTTGTCTCTAATAAGGAGCAGATTTTGTTGGTTACTGACTAAATATAATGTAAAAGAAAATCAGCATCCATTTCCATCCTTACTTCACTGCCTTCATCTCATTTACCTTCTTTTACAAAAATGCAAATGTTTTGGTTTGAGTTTAAATTTTGGTAAGGCTGAGCTTCTGTAGCAAAAACAAAAGGGCATTATATAAAATAGTAAAATCAATATTTGTGTTTGGGGAAAGGAATCCACGAATGGCTTGACTGTAATTAGAAGTAGTTACATTTACAGCACAGAATGGGGATCATCTTTTCCATACACTGAGAATCATTTCCAATAGGAGGAGGGGGATTGTCACATTACCACAGCGTTTAGTCCTGTAGCATTACAAAGCACATAATTCCTTTTGTCATTCCTTATCACATGTTGTTCTTTTTTGCCTTGTCTCCGAAAATCATCAATTTTCAGATTTATCACATGAGTGAGTGCAGTTCCTGCCTACTCTAATTTTTTTTAAAAAGAAAAACTTTTGGGGGGAAACTTTGGGGATACTGGGCTTTCCCCTCCAATCCTGCTGCTCTGGAGGACATCCAATGCACTGATTTTAAAGAGACAGTACTCTGGTGATACTGGGCTTTCCTCCCAGTCACATAGACTCATAGAGTTGGAAGAGACCTCATGGGCCATCCAGTCCAACTGCCTGCTAAGAGGCAGGAAAATCATATTCAAAACACACCCAACAGATGGTCATCCAGCCTCTGTTTAAAAGCCTCTGAAGAGGGAGCATCCACAACACTCCGGGGCAGAGAGTTCCACTACTGAAGAGGTCTCAGCTCCCAGTGCTTTCCATTGCAGATGTCCAAAACTTTAAAAGTTAGTAGTACAAACAAGAAAAACAAAGATATTTTGAATTGTTATTTTGAATTATTAAATTACCATGCCAGGCTCACGAAGCAGGATTTTGCAAGAGAAAAGTTAATGCTGTGTAGGGGATCAACCACAAGTATGTCCTTTACTTTACGTCACTGAAGGAAGGGGGTTTTTTTTGCTCCAGTTATATACCAATTCCTAAGTGTTCCCTCCTTTCAAGGACTTCTCTTTCCTAACAGTTTAGGATGGGAGCAGAGAGGAAGGGCTCCATCATACATTAGGGTTGCCATATGAATAAGGGACAGGTACCTAAAAATAGGGAATTTTTCACAAAAATAGGGGACACTTCCTAAAAACTTGAAAATCAATTGATTATTTCCAAGTTTTTAGGAAGTGTCCCTTATTTTTGTGAAAAATTCCCTATTTTTAGGTACCTGTCCCTTATTCATATGGCAACCCTATCATACATAGTTATTTCTCTGTTTTCAAAGTGTCCACAACAAAAGCAGCTGAGGTTGTGGTGGTTAAACCAATGTAAATGTACATTCCATACAGGTTTTAGCATACTGACTTTGGAGCTAGGTAAAGCTATAAGAGGGGAAAAGAGAAAAACAGAAAAAGACATCAAAATGTGTAAGGAACATTACAATTCTTTGTATTAAGAATGTACCTGCATACATCTTGATATATATAGCCTTTTTATACTGTTACTAGAATTTGAAAATAATAAAAGTTAAAAGAAGAAGCAGTGACCTCTTCCCCCTCATTTCCTCATGCTAGCATGGCTCCTCCTTTCCTCTCACTGTTACTAGGGATATTTTCAGAGCACAGCAACTCATACATGCTTTAAGAACAGTACCTGTAAGGGCTCTCATGACTTTCAAAGTAGTGTGTCAGTAATTCACAGCCACATTGACATATTTAAAGGAGAATTTTACTGAATATACAAAAATCAAAACATACTTAATAATTTTATTGGGAAATAGCTAATACTATGATAGAGCATCATAAATGGCAAACAGTGCAAAATGAAAATAACTACCTTAACATTGAACAGATTTGCATTGGGATGGGAACATATGTACTAACAAATGAGCAAGCACACAATGTTAAGAGGGCCTAGAGTTAACCAAGCTGAAGTTAAGTGGGATATGAGCAAAGGAGAGACACACACACACACACACACACACACACTTACACTTCAGAGAAAGGGCATTTGGAGAGTTGTATGTGACATGGTCCAGCACAATTACTTCACAAAAGTGACAAAATTGTATTTCCTTCATCACATTATCTTTTTTGGGTAGAAATTTGGGAGCATTGTGTATCTGTCTCAAACAGAACAAAGAATTATGCACAAGACTCTATGCCAGAGCAAGTACTTGAAGAAAGTGAATGAACTAGTGAAATCATCTGACCAAAATTACAGATTCTGGGAGGTCTAAAAAGGTCCTTTCAACCTGAAAAGAGAAAGACCTCGCTTTATTGAACTGGTTATCAAGAAGTCACCAGAATGAGGAGGCAAATATGATCTTTCTAGAATTCTTGGTAGATATTGCAAGTATATCACACTCTGAAAACAAAGTAAGTGTCGGATTTGGGAGCATTTTAAAAGTTCTCATGTGGGAAAAGAAGCATGAAGCTCCTTTAAAACAAAAGGGATCTTTCAAACAGAGGGTGTTCATATGGTCTTCCTGATAAATTTTACACATTACACAAAATACATCACAATATATACGAGTCAGCTCATACAAGCCAGCTTACATGTTTGAGAAGAAAGATTATAGTCATATCTTGATGATCAAAGATAGAGAATTGTGAAACTGATTTCCATAACTCAGGGTCAACATGCACCATTCTTACCAATGCCAGGTCCTATACATTGCTTGCCAACTTCAGCTTATCAGACAGAGAGAAAGTGACTTGCCTAGGGGTATTCATTGTTTTAATAATTTCGTCTCCACACACCAAATGAGATTAGATAATATAGCCACATTTTTTTCCAAAATGGATGTTGGCTGCATGATTTGTCTAGAGAGGCTTTCCAGATTACCCTTCTGTGTTTTGAGTAAGAGAAGATCAGTGCAGATTATACATACGAGTATATGCATGTATGTTTATTTATTTATTGTTTCGACTTGTACGCCTCCACTCCCCGAAGGCTCGGAGTGGCTTACAATCAGGTAAAACACACAGAGGTTAAAGCATACATATTAAACTAGCTTTAAAAAGATTTCTGGCCTAGCAATTAAAGGCTAGCTGGAAAAGATGAATCTTGCAGGCCTGGAATAGATGTTTCAGGAATACAGACAAATCCTTATATTCCCTCCATCCATCATCTTTCTTTCTTTCCTCCTCTGTCAGCAGCTTCTTCATCTTCCCCCATTTGAAATTACCTGTTCTCTGTATTCATCACCTTCTGCCCCTGCCCTACTTCATCCAGTCATTACCTATCCTGAATGTCAGTTTGTGCTGGAGATGGGTAACATCTGTTGTTGATATCACTACTAAGTGCAGCAAGCTCTTGTGATCTGTTGACAAAGAACACATCACCTTCCTTCTCTGTTACCATGGTAAGCCACACATCACTGCTCACAGCTTGCTACCCCGCATTTCCTTACTTCATTTGTACATGTGGCAACAAAAATACAGAAGTTTTGTCACTATTGTGTAAGATTAAGATATGTTTTGCCATTTTTGGTAATTTTTCACATATTAAAAATTTATTGTAAAACGATTTAGTAGAGAGCTCTTCTATGAATAAAATTATCTCCTGGTAAATACAACACTGTTGTTAAATAACATTTTAATATGGTTATGCTTTTTGCCAGGGCCGGATCTAGGTAATTTTAAATGGTAAGCGAACAGTATTTTGCCCCCCCACTCCACCAATCACACACACATATATATATGGGGGGGAGGCATAGACAAATTTTGGCCCTCCAGGTATTTTGGACTTCCTACTGGCTGTTTGGAATTGTGGGAGGTGAAGTCCAAAACACACAGAGGGCCAAAGTTCGGCCATGCCATATGTATATATATACACACACACAGGGCCGTAGCCAGGATTTTGATTTGGGGGGGCTGAGTTTGGTTCGGGGGGGGGGCTGAGACTGGGTGGAAGAGGGTCTACCCTAGCAAACCTTTTGTATTGTTATCCCAATAACCTCATTAATGTAGGATATAATGAGCATGGTGAGCAGATCATGATATGAATAAACATAACAGTTTAAATAATGTACCAGTAAGGCCTTTTCGCGGACCACCCTGAGAATTTCGGGGGGCTGAAGCCCCCTTAGCCCCCCCCCCCAGCTACATGCCTGCACACACAACTTCCTTCTCACCCTTTCCCCTGCCCTCTTACTATTCTCTTTGTGTGTGTGTGTGTGTGTGTGTGTGTGTGTATATATGTGTGTATCTGTATCTATTCACCTTCCTTCCTTCTCAGGGCGTTTCCACACAGCCCTTTACCCCAGAATATGAAGGCAGGAAACCCCACAATATCTGCTTTGACCTGGGTTATCTGAGTCCACACTGCCATATATCCCAGTTCAAAGCAGATAATGTGGGATTTCCTGCCTTGATGATCTGGGGGCCCTTCCACACAGCCCTATACCCCAGAATATCAAGGCAGGAAACCCCACAATGTCTGCTTTGAACTGGGTTATCTGAGTCCACACTGCCATATATCCCAGTTCAAAGCAGATAATGCGAGTGGAAGGCAGAAGAGGAGAGAGAGGGAAAAGTGCACGAGGCAGAAGGGAGGGGGAAAGAGCAGTGCGAGGGGAAGAGGATGAGTGCATGGGAGGAGGGAGCCACCAAGTCAGGGTTTATCAGACCGCAGCCTCCCTCTCCTCCTCCCTCGCCCCACGTGCATTGGCGGCAGCAGCAGCAATGCCGGCAACAGAGGGAGGAGACACGCGGGGGGCAAGGGCCCTGCATGTGCTGCACCTGGCGGCTGCAGCCAAATGCGCCCTTCGCCATGGCCAGATACGCCCTTCGCCATGGCCAGATGCGTGACGCCCTGAGGCAGCCGCCTCCCTTGGCCTCCATTAAGATCCGCCTCTGTTTTTTGCACAAAAGGTATGTTGGCCAGAATCTTGTATCAACTAGGTTACTTCTGGTTCATTTCTCCCCAAACCTGTCTGATAACAGACATAATGTACTTCCTACTCTAAATGCAGGCAATAACCAATAAAGTGGATTGCAAGGGGAGTTAGAATCGTGGAAATACAAAACAATTTCATTTGTAACAGTTTTGTGTTCATGATTTCTAGTACTTAGTTTTGTGTAGAGTACACCATATTTGTACTAAATGTGGATTTAGTGCAAAATTATGTGTGGGTGCAAAATACTTTTTCACTGCTACTGACAGAAAAAAACATGGTGATTATTTTTCTGATGGCATATTGTTAAATATTTTGTGAGGGGTTTTGCATGATATGTACCTTTTCTTATTAAATAAAGAGAGAGGAAATCTGCAAGTATGCTTTGCATTCCTGGCTGGCAAATCTCATGACACCCCTTTGTCCAAAAGATGTTGCATAGACCTTGACCTTGCTGAGGTTTGCAAGTATTCTCCAATAGCCATTTTAAATCTAATTACAAAAATGTTTCCTGAAAAGAATGTCCTCATATTACCCCTATGCTGACAAGGCACAACCCCCATGATAGTTTCAGAATGGAGCAAGTGCAGGGTTCCAAGAAGCATCCACTCAAAGGAAAAGTTATTATCTAGATGTGATGAAGATATAATTCAGCGATCAGCTGAATGATGCCTCACCAAGTTTTAGTCTGAACTATTTTGGAGTTGAGAGTCCAACACCCTAAATAGTTCCATTCTGTTTGAATGAAATTGCTGTCTACTACTTTAGAACCATTAGCTGGTTGGTATATGAAAACAATTCAGAATGACAACAATATTGGCATAATCTTAATATAAAAAATGTTGTCGTCATCATTAGTACCTTAAAAACAGAAAAGGCCATCCAGTCCAACCCCCTTTGTGTGTGTGTCTGTCTAACCATCCATCTATCCATCTACCATTACATCTGTCTGTCTGTCTGTCTGTCTGTCTGTCTGTCTGTCTATCATCTATCTATCTATCTATCTATCTATCATCTACCTACCTTCTGTTCCATCTACCAATGTCCCTTCTGCCTATTGTTTCATGTCTGGATTTCCTCTATTTTCTGAGGGCAGTGTTCAGCAGCTATTTCATATTTCTAAAAATTATATTTTTATATGTCATATTTCTAAACACACACATGGGATATACAGAGGGGGAGAGGGAGGGAGCAAAATTGGGAGAGTAAGTATTTGTCCTGTCCTGTTATTAAAGTGAGGTACAAGAAGGTCTAAGAGGGCACATGACACAGGAAAAGATGAGAAAGATGAGATAGATAGATAGATAGATAGATAGATAGATAGATAGATCCATCGATAGATCGATAGATCAATCACTGGTTACACACACACAGTAATGTAATTGTACCTTAACAGTAAAAGAGAAATCACCAACATCCAATAGGTAGGTACCTCTCCTTCATAATAGTCCAGATTGCTACCTCTACTTCAAGTATTATTACTATAGGCCACAGCAAAGCGTGGCAGGGCACAGCTAGTCAGTTATATAAATTATCTTCAGGAATCACACAGTGTTGAATGTATGCTCCAAAGTGTTGGTGGTGCCGATGATACAGCCAATACTTACAACATAGTTTCTGAAGGTCTTTATAACAATAATCCCCAACCTTTGGTCCTTCAGGTGTTTTGAACTTCAACTACTGAATGCCTCAGGTAGCTTGACTAAGAGTCAAGAATTCTGGGAACTAAAGTCTAAAATATCTAACCAAATATTGGAATATACTGCTTTAGAAGTTAAGAGATACACAGTTCTTCTGTAAAACAGGGACTTTTTCAGCTTTGGTTTAATATTTACTTCATGTATTCAACAGAAGAATTATGTGCTTTCTATTATTCTAAGGAAAACTGCATTGTTTCTGATGTATGATTGCAATATTGGAGGTAGTTTCTGTTATCAGATAAATAGTAATGCCTAAGATATTAGTATTTTATGGGGAATGCTCTTCCTATCAAATTATAATGAGAATAGTTACAAAGCCATCATTATCATCAGTGGTTGGGTATGTAATTGACTTGTAGCAACACATCAGCAGATGCAGTCTAATACAGAGCAGAGTGAAATAGATTGGCTAATTTGATTAGGTTTCTGGCTATAAAATTTAAGGTGCTTGATAATGACACAACAATACACTAGAGTAAGAACATAGGCTTGTTGATGCAGGAAACCAGTTTTAGAGAGATAAAAGTTGCTTTGCTTATAGTATTAGGGCAAAATCATGATCCCGATTTATATCACTGTTTTCTCAGTGACAAAATCTTTATAAATATTTTTGTTATTGTTACTTCTGAAAATCACTTCAGGGATGTGACTGGATGAGATCAAGCTAAGGCCACAACCTGTCATTTCCTATCTTGTCCAGCTGATCAGTAGACACTAGAAATTAGAGTTCTGAACTACAGGTGTTCCAAAAGTCATCATAAATTGGGACAATGGGAAATTGTGGTAACACACGACAATTCTCAATTTCCTCTATGCATTATGACTTTTGGGACACCCTATATTTTTGGAGAAAAGGATACTTATATGAAATTGTTAACTCAATGACAACACCCAAAATCAAATCTATGAAAATATTTGACTAAGGGTAACATCCAATTCATGAGATTACGTACATTAACAAGTGTGAGAAAGATTTAGGTTGGTATATGTCAATTGACCATCTGTGGTCATCATACCTTTATTTTAACCAGGTATTAATTCCAAAATACATTTTATAGAAAGTCTGGGCTGAGTATATATATAAAACCACAGTTTTTAAAGCTATGTCTCAAATGAATGAGGAAGTAAATACTAGTCATCAATATTTTTTGCTCATCAATGGGAAGAGGCAACCTTGAATTCAGTCCCAAAAGTGCACTCTTACACTCCAGGCAGTCATAGCAGAAAAAGGCTTCATTGGGAAAACATATGGATAGGTTCTGTTCCATTGCTCTGTGATATCCCCTCCCCAAGTGTATACAAAATTATAGTTTTGAGCTATAATTGATGCATATTTCCAGTGGAAAAAGTCTCATTAAATTCTATTGGACTTCAGAATTAACGTGCAAATATGTGTATTCTAATGTGCTCCCCATGCCCTTGTGACTTTAGTTAGAGTAAATAATGTTTTTTTCTTAATACTGGTCAGTTGCTATTAAATTGAATTCGTTATACCTTCATATTGGAATCAGGTACTACATTTATAATCCTTTACTTGACGGTATAGAGAACTTGAATAAATGTCTTTGGGTGTTCTATGCATAGAGAAACAGCAGAATATGCCTCAGTGGCCAAGTAAACATACAATCTATAACTATAAATGTCTGCATTAATGTTCCTCTCTAGGTAAATTCATCATTTGTTTTATTTTTAAAAGCCTCATTTGTAAGAGCAATAAAATCTTTTCCATGCTGGAAATGGGCCACAATATCTTAATTCAGAAGCCTTTTTTCCTTCCAGAAACATTTGAGCTACAACTTCTTAAAAAACCTTCGATTAAATATGAGAACATTATGATGTTCCAATGCTTTTTAGCACTCTTGTGACTAAGCTATTGTTTCTCCGGGGATTTAAAATCCATATAGTACTCTGAAGGAAGTTTGGAATATAATTGTTGTTTATTTTGCATTATCATATTGCCTAGAGGCACAGCCTCATTTTTGTGGCACTGTACAGAACAGTAAAAAGAACATGATACTTTTTTGTTTCCAAGCTGTTTCCAGTTAGTATAACCAGAGAATGCAGACAGAATGGGGAAAGGAAGGGGCTAGTCTCATCCAATTTATCCTGGAAACAACGTGCAGCTGTTTAAAGCTGGTTCTCTAAGGGTGCATCTACACTGTAGAATAAATTCCGTTTGACACCACTTTAACTTCCATGGCACAATAGTATAGAATGCTGGGAGTTGTGGCTCAGTGGGGCACCAGCAGTCTTTGGCAGAGAAGGCTAAATGTCTTACAAAGCTATGGCTCCTGTGATTCCACAGCACTGAGCCATGGCAGTTAAAGTGGTGTCAAATTGCAATAATTCCATTGTAGATGCACCCTAATCTTTCCTCACAAAGTAACTCCGATTGTTTTATGGCAGATATCCATTAAACAAAACATTTGTATGGTTTGGTTAATGGACTCACACAGTTCACTTGGTTACGCATCAGCCAAAGCTGCATTTGGGCATTCAGTTGAATTAAATATAAGAGGAATGGAAGCACCCTGTTGCATTCTCCAAATCAGGTGTGACACCTGAACGAAGAAGAACCTCTCCCAACTGGGGAAGCTCTCCTTGTGATTTGATCTCCCCACACCAATTTAAAAATGTAAGTGTTTCAGATCACGTGGAGAGTCTTCACATGTAAATAAAATGTTTTTCTCTAGAATCTGTTTTAGGCCTAGTGTTATGTTTTTTATGCTTAAATATTTTATATGTTAAAACATTTGCAATATTTTTTCTGTGGACATAGAATTAAAGGAATAAATAATGATAGGACAGCTTCACTACCACTTTTAAGAGGCTGGAGCATCAGACAAATAAATAAGGAAACAATCATCAACCAATAACGTGGTTGGTGTTGTTTGTCAACATGCTAGTATAAACCTATGTCAACCCTATGAACTAGAGACCTTTCAGATCTACCTATAATACAGTTTGCCTCTTTACCTACAATTTTCTGCTTTATAGAGCATTACCATCTCCCCCAATAAAACCTGTTGTTTCATGGGTATTTCTACTAAATCCACATTGATATAGGTAGTTTACCAGCATGCAAGTCACATGTTGAGGTAAAACAGCATATGTGAAATAGGTCTTTAACGTATATTCCAAGAAAAACACGATAGTTTAATTGTTTTTTACTTTATTTATTTCGTATCAAAAGCATTGCATTAATTAGTTTAGAATTGATAAAATAGAAGGAGCACAACTAACAAGTATAAATGCATATCTGCCACTTTTTATAAGCTGCTGCAAGCCCCATGCCCAACAGAGGTTAGCTGTTCTTGTTTGATTTTTAAAATTTATTTTTAGTGGAAACTTGCAGCCTGTTAAAGACAAAAATGACCTAAAATGTATAGCAAAACCCAAACATCCAGTTATACTGCAATACAGTTCAACATTTTTTATCTGGCGTTCCAAAATCTGGAATAAACCAAAATCTGAAATTATTCACATGGCTGACTGAGATAGTGACACCTGTGCTTTCTGATGTTTCAATGTATACATATTTTGTTTCATACATAAAATTATTAAAATATTTCTATAATTACATCAACATACAGTAAATGAATTTCATGTTTAGACTTGGATCCCATATCCAAGATATCTCATTATGCAAATACTGATGCTCCAAATACTGGTGCTCCAAAATCCCACCCACCCCGTGTGTGTGTGTGTGTGTGTGTGTGTGTGTGTGTGTGTGTGATATCTCCACATACACAAGCAAATACTTCTGGTCCTAAGCACTTTGGATAAACATTATGCAACTGATACTTGAATTAAAATCAGTTTAAAGTCGAAGAAACTCATTGAATGAAAATATACCATTTTATCTGATTTATGGGTCATGCTGTCAGGTCCTTGTTACTGTATTCTCTAGTAACATCTTTTTCTGGTACAACTTGAAAGAAGAAGAATATTTATTCATTAAAATATTTATATCTACCCTATATCACAAGCAGCATCCAATTAAAATCTATATAAAACTATGAAAGCAGTAATTGCAGTGAAAATGTATTGTAACATTAAACAATTTTTAAAGTTTAAATGTTTTAAATGTTTTAAAACAATGTGCAAAACAGATTGATTTCAATCAGCCTCCTGTTGTTCACTGCCAGCAATTCTTTGGTGGCAGCAGGGTTTTTTTTTAAAATTTGGCCATGAAGCTGCCCAGGAGTGTGATGGTAGCTGGTGGGCTCTGTGGTGAAAGGACTAAAAACCTGTTGCTGCTGCTGAATTTTGGACCATGTGAAGGGGTCCAGAGTCCACATGAGCCTCCAGTGACAAATATGAATCCAAGAATACTCCCAAGCTATGGTCCTTTAAGAGGAGAGAAATGCTATTCAGATCAGGATATTTATCTAATTTTGGAATCCAAGAACAATGAATTTGTAATTTATCAGATAACTAAGTCATGTATTACTCTAAAAGTTCCATGCTTTAAACATCAACTGTTTCTATATGTATGGTTCACTTAAGTGGCATAAAACTAAGATTATTAATCCATCACTACATTTCCTCCAAAAATAATCATACATTTTCTGATGGACTGTGCCCATAGTATATATACATATGACTCTGATACTTATGTGACTTTCTTAATACATAAAGAAGATATTATTAATGCCTTTGAATATTTTGGAGAATAATATTAAAGAATCTATAGCTAACAAGGTGCTTCTTAGAAATCTTGTCTTTTTATATCTTATCTCACTGACATTTGATTTCAGTAATATCAGAACCAAGAGACCTCTAAATAGTAATTGTTTTGGACTACTCATAAGCATGAGATAATATTACTGGCTTTGCATGGGTGACCATTCCAATTTTTTTTGTCATGCTTGAGTTACTATCTGCACTTGTCCTTACCCTAGTGCATGCTGAGATAATTAGTCTATAAACAATGAAAAGAGATTTTGAGAGGTTATGAGGAAAATGAATTAGAAGCTGCATTCATTCTGAAATGAAAAGAAACTAATTGTATATGTCATTTGATTTATTGGATATCTGTACATCAGTATCAATATGTTTTTTGTCATGTTTGATTTTTTAAATAATTCCATATGACAACCCATATGTATGTATGTATGTATGTATGTGTGGGGGTGGGGGGTGGATGGATGGATAGATGGATGGATAGATGGATAGATAGAGACATCTCCAGGCCATAACATGAACAAAGCCAAGAATGTTTAGACAATAGAAATGAAACCAAAACACCATTCGTGTTCATTATATGCAGAAACTTGAATATATTTTAGGTGTCAAAATAACATTTGCAGGTGATGCACACAAACCTGCGTAATTTAAACAATATCTTAGTATATATAAACTTTATTATGGTTGATGGACCCACAATTGTTAAACAGATAACATACAGGAGTGAACAGATCACTCGTAACTGGGGAAATATGCTATACAGACACATACTACGCAGTGTCAGGCAATACCCTGATTGGAGACTAGGCTCTTTCTTAGCCTTGCTGCCACTGCAAGAAACTTTGCCACCATGAGGGTAACCCCATGGTGCTTGTCCTCCAAAACAAGCACCATGGGGAATGGTCAGACAATCGGGTTAGGATTGGGTGTAAGAGTTGGCCTTGTTGAGCTGAGTAATAGAGACACTGCAACAAGATTTGTTCTAATTATTCTATTTTATTTCCACCACACAGGCATAATTGTTGGGAGTAAGGGATGCCAGATAGTCTGCCATTTAGCAGCTCTGATGGAAATACATTTAGTTTCATTTTTATGAAGAATCTGCGGTAATTTAGACATTGTGAGGCTGTAAGATATTTATATAATTTGAATGGCTCAGTGTATGGTAAGTTCAAGGATCATGGGGAACATGATGAATTTGAGCAGGCTCTGAGCTCTCCCAGGTCAATGTACCTCATTGGTTACTTCAATGACTCTTGTGCTATTTTGAAAACCTAGATGCAGCAAAAGGGATGCTGATAGACCAATTAAGGTCACTTTCCAAGCGGCTCTCCTTGCCCAAAGGAGTTGAGTGGTTTTGGAATGGGATAAACTGTGATAGGCCCGTTCCCAATTTGAATAGAATTGTTTTCAGCCAAGGATTCATTTTAAGAATCCAGGCCCATGTGCTTAGTGGGCATTCACCCATTTCTAGTAACAGGATCATTTTAGGAATGCAGTATGGCACATTTAACAGGTCTCTTATAAACTCTAAGTTTACGTAAGTGTTTTCCCACCAAATGGCTGCATTGAAGAGAAGTTTTGAAGCAATTTTGGCATTAACATTTTTTAATGCTGAGGTGTAGTAAAATCTTAGTATAGCAGCTCAGCCAGCCTTAACCTTTTGGGTCACAGTTGATGTAGGAGCCCTGGTCTGGATCTGGAGAGGATGGCTGTGTCAAAGCAGAATGGGGACTCTTTTTGTGCCCAAGCTGGGAAGGTGTCCTTGTGGAACCATCATGACTTCTTCTAGGTCATTTAGGAAGATGTTAAACAGGGTAGGTGCTAAGCCCTGTCTGACCCCTTTAATCATTTGATTTGGCCCAGAAATTTGGCCACATCTAATTTGTAAGTTGTAGGCTTGTTTGATCCAAAAATAAATGGTTAAAATTAGTTTTGAATGTAGGCGTGCTGGTGGTTTGATTCTTAAGTCAATTCCAATTATCACAGAAAAAAATGTTCAAAACTTTTTGAAACTTCCGAGACTTCCGAATCTTTCATGGTTTGAAAGCGTTATTTCCTGTTTCATTGGGTGTCTTTATTTTGAAAATAGTTGTTTTACTCCAGAAGCGGGGGAAAGCAAAGGGAGTGAATTCATCCACTCTGCTTTAAAATGCTTGTCTGGCTCAAGACAGAAGCTGGGGCGGGGGTGGAAAGGGAGGGAATTCATCCACTCTGGTTTTAAAAGGGGAAAAATTTCTCTGGTTTAAGACAAAAGTGGGAGGGAAGGAAAAGGGGAAAATTAATCCACTCTGTTTTAAAATGCTTCTCTGGCTTAAGACAGAAGCTGGGGGGAAGGAAAGGGGGGAAATTAATCCACTTTGGTTTAAAATGCTTCTCTGGCTCAAGACAGAAGCGGGGGGGGGAGGAAAGGGGGGATTCATCCACTCTGGTTTAAAACGGCTTCTCTGGCTTGAGCCGAGGCCAGGGACCAGAAGTGGGGAAAAGCTGAATAATTTCCGACTCACTTACTGATTCATAACAGAAATGGCAGAAAAAGCTTCAGAAGGGCAAAGGGACTTCCGGTTTCCTTAAAAACTTTGAAATCGCTTCAAAAAGCAAATCTTTCCAATTTTTTTTCCAAATTACGAAGATTCTGACCGAACCTAACCATGCCTAGTAAGTGGCTATCTCTGTGTAGTTCTTTGATGAGGAAGAGTAGTCTTTTATCTATCTTAGACCATAATCTGGGTCTGGAGACAGATTTGAATGCTGTTTTTAAATCCATGAAGGCCACGAAGAATTTGCCTTTTGGAATTTTGTGGTATTTCTCTGCCAGATGTAAGAGAATTAAGCTCTGGTCCATAGTGGACGAGTTTTTCCTGAAGACCTGTGCATCTGAGAGAGTTTTATTTGCCTTCAATTCCTTCGTCAGTTTCTTACAAAGAAATCATGCATACAGTTTTCCTGGGATGGAAAGCAAGCTGATCAGTCTATACTTACCAGGCTCTTTTGGAAAACCTTTCTTGTATATTGGAACTGTAATTTTAGTAATTTTAAAGCATTAGCAAATTGTTTTGTTTTTATCATTTATTACTGTTGTTGGCATTGAATGAATGCCTGTTGTGAAGCCGCTCTGGTTCTCCCTCCATGGGTGAGAAGGATGGGATACAAATATGCAAAATAAATAAATAAATAAATGCAATGGAACGGATTCTCACCCACCTCAGGATACAGTGCCTGTGTAGATGTGTCCTAAGTGTTGTTTTTTGGCCTGGCATACACATTCTTAACCACAGCCAGCTCACCCATCAAGTAATGGAGATCTGACTAGCTGGTGATAGGGGCATAGGAGAATAACCAGTGGTTTAATAAGGAGTCCTCACAGGGTCTTGAGACAGCATCACTCACTTGCTGGAGGAGCTGGAAATGTCGTCCTTCTACTCTTAATCATCAGGAGATCAGGTCTGCATTATTCAGCATAGCTGCCTGGAGTTTAAGGGGTTATGTGAGGGACATTTACAATCATGGCAATAGTAGTATAATAGTGAATAAGTAGTATACATGAATTTGGAACAGTTACAGATTCATAACTTTAAGTTATGAATTCATAACTTCAATGCAGGATGCCAGCCAATGTTTCTAAAATTAGATTTCTATCCCTATGTTTAACACATCCCATGTATTATTTTCTGGTTCATAGCTTCTAGTTGATCGTAATATAGTGCCAAGGCTTTTTATTTGATTTATTATTGTCTTATTTGAGGGAATATTTTGTCCACCTAGTGTAATTCAGCAGAAATTGACTCTGCATTGCTGTTTAAATCTATGTTCATTCAACATGAATAGAAAGAGATTATTTTCAGCTCCTTTGTCACCAGCCACTCCATGAAATTCTGCTATTGTTGAGCATGTGGATGTATTAAATATTTAATAGCTACCACGAAAATATTCATTTTTCAAAAATGACAATTGCAAAATGAAAAGGCCATGGGAATTATTTCAAATCAGTGTCATATTTTTCATAATGTTATAAAATAGTCAAGTCATGATGAAAAGCTTAAGTTTATTATCTCTATTAACTTTTTATCAAAGTAAAACAATGTAAATGTTATAAAAGTGTTTTTTTTTTCATATGCTCCCTGCGACTTTTCTTATTGAATAAGCTGCCTGTTTCTCAGTAACTCATGTACTTCTTCCTTGACAGTTCTGGTACTCATCAAATCATCATCCCAATCCACAAATTTGGTTATACAATTGTGCACGGAGTTGTGAACACAACTTGGACTTATGGCTACAAGAAACAGTAAGAACAGGAAACAGCTGATGTAGTAGGTCAGATTGTGAACTCATCATCTCAGAAGTGTGCAGTCCAATCCCAAGCTTATTCGATCAGATGTGAATTTCCCTATTTTAAGAGTATATATATTTTAAGAGAGAGAGAGAGAGAGAGAGAGAGAGAGAGAGAGAGAGAGAGAGAGAGATGGGTACCATCTATACCAGGCATAGGTAAACTTCAGACCTTCAGGCAGGGCCGTAGCTGGGGGAAGGTTAAAAGTTCAACCCTGCCCTGAAATATGTCAGGTTAAAAAAGAATCCTGGTTTACTTATAAATTGTCCAACCAGTTAAAATTCATGAGTAAACCAGGTTTGGGGGGGGGGGGTGAACCCTTTGGGGTTGTGGACTTCAACTACCACAATTGCTAATAGCTGGTAAAATGGCCAGGATTTCTGGGAGTTGATCCAAAACACCTGGAGGGCCGAGGTTTCCTATGCCTGACTATTTAGGTTGGTGTGGGTTTGAATCAACCCAAGGGGCCATGGGGGGGATCACTTGACTACACCCCAATTAAAATTAATCAAGGTTATGTCAATCCCAACTGAGTTATAGTAGTCCCAACACCTGCAGCCGATTCCTATGCAGAACCGACAGCAGACAACCTAACAGGCATTCTGTGGTTCCTGGATTCAGGTGGCCTGGAGATGTGGGATGGCAGCAAGTCACAAGACACAGAAAAAGGAAGGCAGGGGGAGCTCTGAGTATTAGGTAGGTAGCATTGTCACTGCTATACCTAGCAATAACACAAGGGGAGGGGTGGCAGTTAGGTTCATGCCCAGTGGGACCAAACTGTGTTTGGTACAGCTGGGCAATGTGGATTCCCTGCAGCTGCTAAGGCAGGTAAGGGCATCCCTGTCGAACAGGAACCAGTTTTGGATGCCAGATCCAACCCCTATTATTGGGTCATGTAGAACCACCTTAGGCCTGCAGAACAAATTTGGTTGATAGTGTAATATTGAATTACCCAATATTTTTGGTAAACACCTTGAAAACTGCATGTCATATTTAAAACTAAAAGTTTTCCTTTCATTTTGTTGCTTATGCTATAAAAAAAGTTAAACACACCTATCTTAATAGTTCCCATGGCCACAACCCAAGGACATTCCCCAGTGTAAGCAACTGTGTTGATCTTTAGTATTTAATAAGTATGCAACACATAGGATTATACTAAATGTATTAGAATCACTTGGCAGAGAACAGTAACCCAACAAAAGACACTGAAGTAGTTAGCATGCTTGACATTGGATGGAGAGACTTCAATCCTAATTGACACTTTGAACTTATTAAATAGATTTTAGTACAACTAATTACTTTTGACAAAATGCTATTAACATTAAAATAGGCTACTTCATGCTCTATCATATCACCAGCATACACACACAGAGTGAGAGTGAGAGCACAAAACTGCAGTATTTTAATTGCTCATTTCAGGTGAGGCCACCCAAATACTTTGCAGCAATACAAGTCATATTCATGACAATAGAAAATTGCTACAAAATTTCTTCCTCCTCCATTGTTGTACTTTGCTGATATCCTGTTGAGCTAGACCTATATACATTTATTATTATCACACTGTCCCATGATTACAAATGCCTAAATCTATCTTTAAAAAATAGAAAACTCCTTGAACATTCTTCTGGCAATCGGGGTACAGCAGGAGGACATTTCCATTCTATTGTATCCTGTTCAACAGGAGAGGTGTCACTCAGTGGCACCTCTCCTGTTGGCTGGAGTTTTAAGGTCAGGAGGTGATAGGTAGAGATATCCAGCTATGCCTGTGATGAAGGATCTCACCCATTTTAACTATATTTATGCCTCATTTCTTTTCCCAAGATTGAAACGCACACTGTCTTACAAATTAAAATTACTACAATATAGTTAAAACATACAAAAATTTAACATTTAAAGAACATTAAACATTAATATTGAAAATAATAATTAACCTAATACAATTTAATATGTGATTCACTAACAAGTCCTTTCCTTAAAAACATTCTGCTCTAAAAGCTTATCCCAATATATATATTTTTTAAGTTGCTGGAAGGAAGGGCATATTCCGGTCTTCCCAGAAAATGAGTTCTAAAGTTTATGGGTGGCCATCAAAAAGACCCTATACTTGTGAATGAGAATTGTAAATAAATTCAGGAGGTTGGATGGAAAATACTATTAGATTACCTGCTAGTGCAAAGGAACTAACTGAAACATGCCTTTTCCCTCTTTTTTACACATATAATTCAAGATTGGTTTCAGACAAAACTGAGAATGGGGTCTTTTTAGACCTTCAAACAGACCTTGAAAATGGAAGGCATTATTCCCTGAGTCAAGGAGGCATTGACCAGCACCTTCACCTACTCTGCCAGTCCCTCCTGGCCAGTTTAATTAGCTAGGATGAGTCCTGTTAGACTCTCCCAAGATTTTGTCCATGTCCTTGGGCTGTACAAGTTGAAAAGAATCCATTAAACAGGGACAGGCAGATGCTTCAGTTACATCCATGGAGACTGTATCAATACTGACTTCGAAGTCGGCATGGATCTGAGTGACTTTATTTGCAAATAACCTGACAAACTCTTTGTGATGACCTGTCAATTGGTCAGGAATCCCTGGTTGAACAGTCAATAGCTCAATAGTCTTCTGACCACTCAAAACATCTCTCATGGATGGTTCTTTGTAGATGCAATGTTGGCAGCCACACACTATCATTGTGTCATCTTCATTGCTATGGAATAGACTTTTCAATGAGCTCTAGCTCATACTAGATTGGAATTGCTATGAGATTTACGCCAACGTGAATCTAATCTCCATTTCACTTGCTTCATTACTGCCAGCTTCTTTGAATACCAAGGAGCCGATTTGGCTCTGCTTTATGAAAGGAAATGTTCAGGAGTGATTGTGTCAACTGTCTTGGCTACCTCCGAGTTCCAGAGGTCTTCCGGAACTTTGACAGAATCACCTACCAAAATGCAGTAAAGTCCCCAAGACCCGTCAGGAATCTATCCGCTTCCTAGGGCAGACCTTTCTAATCAGTCCACCACCAGAGGTTTACAGCCCCAGTGAGCCTAAACCTGACCAGGCAGTGATTGGTCCATGACAAAGGAACTGTAAAATGTTCCTCCACTATAACATCACTGTCATCTCCCAACAGACATAAGAGCAATCTCTTCTCTCCTAACTTTCTGCATGAAAGTGAAGTCTTGGCTCTGGGACCAGGCGTTTGGTCAATAGAAGTAGCAGCACCCTAAAGGGATAAATCTGGATTGATGTTAAGATGGATGAGGCTGGTTTATGTTTTAAACTGATGGCTGTATTTGATTTTAATTATGTTTTATTGGGTTGTCTATTTGTTGTGATTTCATTGTAACTGTTGAAGTAGCCTCTTGATGGGGCTCAATTGTAAGCCACCCTGAGTCCCCCTTTGGGGGTTGAGAAGGATGGAATAAAATGCAGTAAATAAATAAATCACATCTTGAACCAGATCTAATGTGTGTCCAGCACTATGGGTGGGGCCTGAAATCATTTGGAGTCCCGAGCCATGGAGTCCATGACGTCCCGTGCCACTCCTGACCGAGTGGTCTCTGCATGGACATTGATGTCCCCCATCACAACTAGCCGTTGGGACTCCAACACCAGTCCCAAGACCACTTTGGTTAGCTCAGGCAGGGAGCAGCAGGGTGTTTAGTATACCAACAGAATCCCTGTTATGCCCTGGTCACTCACCCTAAGGAAGACACATTTAAAGATGGATGACTGTGGGATGAGGCAAATAGTTAAATGAACGGAATCCCTTTAGACCACAATGACTCCTCCTCCCTGCCCCCAGGTCTTACTTGCTGCTGCACACAGAAACCTGGTAGGCAACATTGGGAGAGACTTACAGTCACACCCCTTCATCCATCCAGGTCTCTGTGATGCAGGCCAGGTTGGCAAACTCATCCAAGTTTAAATCCTGGATGGCCATTGTTTTTCTATTTACCAACCTGGCTTTAAGCAGCAGAACTTTCACCTGGGGGGGGGCCTGCCAATTTGGTTACTCAAAGTATTTCTAGGTGGAGGGGGTCCAGTGGCCATGAGAGTTAAGATACCACGCTTTATGCAATCCTTTCCCTTCTGTCTGTAGAGGAGACTGGGTTTACTGCTTCTTTAAAGCTGTTTCTACTCTATGGGAGACAGGAGCTGCAGGTGCACATGCTCTCTGCCTGCAGCAGGCAGTTTTCAAAGGCATTTTAAGGAGGCTTCCCATTTCCCAGGGAAGGGAAAGGGATCAACCTGGAGGTCTCCTACCCTGAGCATCCTTTAAAAAGCCTTCACTTCTCTCTTGATATGGAAATGCTGGAGTGGTTCCCATTTCTCCCTCGTGCTTTTCCTTCTACTGGCTACCTCCCTCCCCACGTGCAACCAAAAGCAGCCGGTTTTCAACAACTACTGTTCTGTTGTAGTCAGTAAAAAATGCAGTGAAGCCCATGCCATTATGGGCTTCCAAACCAACTGAACAATTCAAAGGCAAATATCCATAACCAATCTGTGCACAAGCCTAATAGTCACTGCCCAGCATAGAGCTGGCAAAGACAGAAATCATTCTTTGAAATATGTATTTGTCACAGCACAGAAGTCCTGAATGGATGGCAAATCATAAACAATTTTTCAAGTAGAGTAAGTGGAAAGTTTGTTTAACCCTGATGAAGAGATTGTCAAAGAGGAATGACTAGATCTTGGACTGTACTTTACAAAACAGAATCTTATTTATGGCTTTCCATGCATAACAGAATACTGTGCTGTCTTGAACAGAAAATCAACAAGTTTAGGCTTAATTAGATAATGATGTATTGATTTGTGAAATCATGTCAATATATTTGTTACTGAGAAATTTAAGAAAAAGTCTAAATGAGATTGATATCATGTAAAATGAACAAGCCACTTATATAATTTCCTACTTGTATATCTCACAATAGTTCTATACTATGTAACATGATGATCACATAACAGTTAGAAATTCATATATCATTGAGTTGATGAGATTACAATTATATATGTAGTATAATTGGTGCCTTTAAAAGCCATATACTGTTACCGTGTTTCCCCGAAAGTAAGACAGCGTCTTACTTTCTTTTGACCCCCCCAAATCCCCCCTACGGCTTACTTTCGGGGTACGGCTTACATTAGCCGATGGTACCTGCCCATGCCGAAAGTAAGCCTTTCCCTTGGCGCCAGCGGGCCACTCGGTCCCGCTTCCTCGGTCCCCTCCGCCGCCTCGCCCGCCTCCCTCCGCCTCCGTCGCTGCCCGCCGCCGCCTGCCTCCTCCGCCGCCTGCCTCCTCGCTCGCCTCCGCCCCGCCGCTCCTCCGCCTCGGTGCCAGTCTTCGCCGCGCCGCCTGCCTCCTCCTCCGCCGCACAGCCGGATAGGCGCGCTCCGAGGCCTTCTGCCCATGCACGAATGTCTGCGCATGGGCAGAAGGTACCGAAGCGCGCGTCTGATGCTGGCGCACTGACGCAGGCGCGGGCGCTTCCAGGCCTTCTGCCCATGCGCGAATGTCTGCGCATGGCAGAAGGTACCAGCGCCCCGGCGCCTGCGCCAGCGCTAGCGTCAGCGCCAGCGCCAGACGCGCTTAGTACCTTCTGCCCATGCGCAGACATTCGCGCATGGGCAGAAGGTCCGAGCGCGCCGGCGCCGCGCCGGGCGCAGGCATGGGGCCGCAGGCGGTGGCGGCAGAGGAGGCAGGCGGCGGCGGGCGGCACCGAGGCGGAGGTAGGAGGCGGCGGAGGAGGCAGGCGGCGACGGGCGGCGACGGGAGGCGGAGGGAGGCGGCGGCGGGCGGAGGAGGCGGGACCGAGGAGGAGGCGGGACCGAGTGACGCGGCGGCCGGGGGTACGTCTTATTTTCGGGGTACGGCTTACATTAGCCGACCCCCCTGACACCCCCGATACGTCTTACAATTGGGGGTGTCATACTTTCGGGGAAACACGGTAGTTATGAAAAAAGGACCACACCATCGAACTTCAAGTTGTGTTCAATTTCTCAGCATACAGTATGTAACAAAATAAAATATATACAACCATATTTTGTACATAGGAAGTGCATCTGTTTTGGCTAAAATGTATGGAAATTCCATTGACTGACTTGCATGCAAAGGGCATTATCCTTCTATTTTATATTATTGATAGCATTTTGGTACTAATTGGTTCTTTTTCTTTCAACCAATATTAATGGTGCACAACAGTGTGACTATACATCAATATATATTCTATCTATATAAATTAATCATTTCCATCTTTTACACAGCATTGCCAATGATGATGATAATGATGTCGATAATGACATGATTTTTTTCCCCTTCACTGCATATTGCCAAATTATTTTATAAGCACAGTTTAATCCATGGTGTTGAATCCAGATTTACTTATGCTGAACATTTATCCATTAAAACCAATGGAACTTTAGGCCAAAAATCTATGTCAGCAAAGATCCCAATGTGATGCAGGCAGTTTCATCACTCAGCCGAAAGCTCAGAACACATGAAGCGTCTATAGTACATTACACAACCTTCAGAAAATGGGCTTCCTGAATGACTTCCTGCCCTTGATCAGTCATGTCTAACTTTTCATTGATTTCAATTTGTTTGCTCTATGTGTAGTAAGTACATAATTGCAGATAAAACCTATAGAATTTGATATTATCTATGTTAATAGATATTCTATGTTAATAGTCTTACTGTTGTATGGATGTGATCTTTTTATTCTTCGTGGATATATAATTATCAAGTGAGAAAAATAACAATGGACCAAGGTGCATGCTGTACTCTAGAATATTTTATATTCCAATTCATTGTAATATATATCCAATTCTTTTTCTGAGAACATTGTGACAACAGATTTTAAAAAATTAAATTTACTGTTCTTTCTCATTTGTTATTTCATTTCATTTTCTTTCTTTTCTTTTTTTTCCTTTGACGTAACTATTACTTGTTCCTACAAATTGGACAAGTTTTTAAACTTAAGCTCTATTACAAAACAAATGGTATTTGAACTAAAAATGTATTTGTTGTTCAGACCATGAGATTCTACATGGGTGAGACTCAACCCAAACCTCATTCTGGAAGTTCAAATGACACCTGGCTACTTATGAAGAAAATCCATTTTCCTTTTTTGTCCTTACCCCAATGATGCTCTAAATTATGAGTCAGGAGAAAACTCTTGGAAACAGGTCAGCCCTCCAATTTCTAAATATTATCAGGGCATTTTATTATTACAAACTAAATCCAAATTAAGTTTCCCCACTCTTGTTGGATTTGTTTTTGCTGTTTCCACACGTCTATCACTTTATGATATATAATAGCCATTTTTGTTGTCATCATAGTCGGATGTTAATCTCCATCAAATCACGTAAAAAGGTTTGATTTGTTTTGTTTGTTTGTCCCTCCAACTCAGCTGATGACCTATGATGACTCCATTCATTTCTACACTGCCATATAAAATCCAGATTATATGCTTTGAACTGGATTATTTAGCAGTGTAGAGTCATATAATCCAATTCAAATCAGATAATGTGCATTATCTGCTTGGATGATCTGGATTATATGGCAATATAGAAGGAGCCATCATTTGTTTCTGGTTTTTTTTAACCCAGATTAATTCAAAGTAAACTGGGGTTTTGTTTCCCAGTTTACTTCAGATTAATAAAACACCTCAATAGATTATAGATCTGTTGAAGTGCTGGACCTATGAAGAACCAAAGCTATCCTGGTTATTTGGGCTCTGTGGAGTCCAAAGGCGCAGGAAGCCCCCCCCCCCAACCCAACACTTACTGGAGGCTGCTAGCAATGCAGGACCTCCTGACTTTTGAAAATGATACACCAGGAGGTAGAGGGGGAGGCAGGCCCTTTTGGTATGTTGGGGGGGGGGGCAATGGGGGACGGGGGAGGTGAATGAATGCCTGACCCAGGATGGCATCTAGCTATCCCCTGAAGGAAAGTCCAGGGTTATGGGAGGGGGTGGGGACTGAAACCCAGGAGGAAGTGAGTTTTTTAAGGGCCCTTAGCTTTCAAAATCAGATGAGATCCGATGCCTGTCAGATATTCAAGCCAATTTGTTCAATGGGGCCTGCTATATACTTTCACTTTAGAAATGACAGCTTAAAGAAGGAAAAAGACAAGACCAGAGGAGTAAACGTTCTTCTTACTAACTTGTTTGTACCGTTTTCCAACTTTCTGATGGCAAATGGGTCACTCATGTTAACTTCAATATCCTTTATTTGATTCTGGTCTCTATAACTTCAGGTATCTATCTTCCAATGGGGTGGTGTATGGCTTCTGAGTTGTATGGCCATCTTCCATCAGCATTTTCTCAGATGTTTCATTTGCATTTGTGGTTGGCATCTTAAGAGACTCTCCAGATATTCAATGCTTTAAAAATAACCTAGCATAATAATCTGAATCAGTTAAATCAAATATATCCAAATATTTTCGGTAGTGACTTTCTTCATCAAACATAATGTGGAGCTACTGTATGTTTCCAGAAATGCTGATTATACTAAGCACAGCACATTTCTTCCTTATGTGTGCTGACATGGGTTTTCTTTGGAAGCCTTATTACAAATGAAGATGTTAATATTAGACATCAATCAAATGTCTAGGCAAATGCTTTTTGGCAATCTGTCTAATGTACTTATAATTACATTTCCCCTATACTAAATCTCTCCTAAGAGTTTCTAAGTATTAAGTTCTAGTGTGTAAATTCTATGCATATATCAGAAATACACTTCATTTATAAGGATTGGTCAGTAAGATTCCCAGCTCTAAGCTCCAGGATAAAGCTCTCTTGTTTCCTGGAAGTAAGCAAATTGAAACATTATGTTTGTTACTTGGTTAAAGTTCTTTCTTCTCCTCGATATCTTGGCCTTTTGTTCTTGTTCCTTTTTATTTATTATTTATTTATTTACTTTGTTTCTAGACCGCCTCTCTCAACCCGAAGGCGACTCGAGGCGATGTACAAATAGCAAGAACTGCTCAAGACAAACAAATCAACAATTATCAATACAATTTCAACATATACAAATTAACATTTAACGTTAAAAACACAATATCAGTGTCTCATTATTATGTCGATTTCCAGTTGCATCGTCGTTGTTCCTTTGGTCTCTATTTGTTACTCATAATACCTCTGCGAATGCTCAGTCAAATAGCCAAGTCTTGACCTTCCTGCGAAATGTCAAGAAGGAGGGGGCTGATCTGATGTCATTAGGAAGGGCGTTCCAAAGCCGAGGAGCCACCACTGAAAAGGCCCTGTCTCTCGTCCTCACAAATTGCATAATTTTCTAAGGACCTCATCCCAAGTATTCTGGCTTTCATGGGCTGTTGTGTTTCTATGTTTTTCAGAAACAAAATCCCACAGAGCCCTTACATCACCTGATGTAAGGGCACTTCTGGTGGGACTCTATTTCAACAGGACATGGAAACAGTGCAGAATGCATTTTCAGAAGTTGTGTGCTACCCAATGCAAAATGGCTTAAGATGGGGAAAGACAGGGAAAGGATGTGAAGTGACTGGCCATCCCAAAAGACGGATCTCAATGGTAGAAAACAGTTTCCCACTTTCCCCTGCACATGGGATGAGGTCCTTGGACTTCACTAACTACATTATGCTCTGAGCTGGCCCTAGAGCAGGTATTTCATCTGGTGGAACCCTTTGCAGTGCTGCATTAGCGTCCAATGGGCTGAGACTGCATCAGCTAGCCTGTGCCCTTGTTGGCTTGTCACTAACACCACTCCTTGCCAGCCATGGAGCTTTGCCCAAATGCCTGTCTGTTGCCTGTTTTGTCTGCTGGGATCATAATGGGGCAACCTTCTTCTTACTGACTGCACTCCATTATGAGCTCAGCAGATATGATGGTGACATGCAAGAACTCACTAGGATCTCCATGACTAGTGGAAATAATATTTTAAAACCAGAGCTATATGAGAGAGAGAAAAAACACACATGGAACAATTTCACCCCAGAAGTCATGCTATCCTAATTTTCTTGCAGGTAGGTTTTTACAGGTTAGTTTAATTTAGTCAAATACCACACCTTCTTTTTACAACACAAGAGCATGTGAATGCCTATTATCACCACTCACTATTTATTTATTTACTGTATTTGTATACTGCCTTTCTCAGCCTTTTGACGACTCAAGACGGTTTACATGCAGCAAGTAATACACATAAAAACATTAAATACAATATAAAATCACAACAGAAACAATAAGCAACAACCAAGAGACATGTATTTTTAAAGTCTCTCCCTCACTCCCCCTTTCTCCTCTCAGCTGGCTTGGGGCAGGGGAGGGGGAGAAGCAGCAGGATTCCTTCCTTCTCCTCCTGAGGTTGCAGGCAGATGTAGTATTGTTGCTGGGGGGAGGGGCTCCCGACCGATGACCCAGGAGACATGGTGGAAATCTGTCTTCCTGGCTCCCCCTCTTCACTCCGGCCTCAGTGCGTCAGTTGGTGCTGGGGGGAGGGGCTCTCCACCGATGACCCAGGAGACATGGTGGAAATATGTCTTCCTGGCTCCCCTCTTCACTCCGGCCTCAGAGCGTCAGTTGGTGCTGAGGGGAGAATGAACATAGTTAAAGTGATGTCAAGCTGCTTTAATTTAGCAGTGTGAGTGATCTCTCATAATCAGTTTGAGTACACTGCAGATTTTACCTTGCAATTTGTAGCAGCAAATTGCATATAATTTATGTTTTATTGATTTTGTTATGGTTTTATATTACATGTCAATGTTTTTAAATGTTTTATGCTGTTGTTGGCCTATGGCCTGAGAGGGGTGGTATACAAATATAGTTAATAAATAAATAAATAGCACAGCTACACAATGAACATTCTACTAGACTATTTTAAAAGCTTTCTTTTCTTCTAGTAGCTTCTACATTTTCTACACCATGGCTCAAAAAGCAATTTAGAGAAATCAGAAGCTTGGGCCACTTTTGTAACACTTTATTGAATTTGATAAAAGCTATTATACAACCCCAATTTTTGCATATCTCGGCTTGAATACAATAAAATGCATATATTGTATTGTATTGTATTTTCAGTGCTAAATGGCTATTTAATGTGTGAATCTGCTGAGTGATTCCAATATCTGTTATGATCTGCTTAGTATTTATTTGTATATCTTAGCATAAATAATGGTCTTAATTTCCATTCTCATGTACTACCATTATTCTTCTATGCATTTTAATGGGTGCAGACCTTATCACTATGATTAAGCAGTACACAGCTTACACAAATGAACCAGTTCACCAAGTTCTTTAAAAGTGGTCTACACTATAGCAAAGATGAATGAATTTGGGTTTTTAAACAGTCTTATTTCTCTTTCATATTAAAATTGCAACTGCAAATAATTTGTATCATTCTTTATTTCCCCGTTCTTGCTATTTATAATCCTGTAATTAGGCTGCCTTCATACAAGCCACTTTTTTCTGCAGCCAATCATAATAATGCTTTACATAACATAGTAAGCAAAATCTTACTGTTTCAAAGCAAGGACAAGGAAAATCTTACAATCTACACAATGTTTAAAATTCCTTATTACTATCTTTCTAATATAATCAGAAGGAAATGGCCTCATGAGCATCTAAGATAGCATTTATGTGAAAGGCTACTCACTACCATTATTGTGATAGTGAATTCCTTTTTTCACCCAATGTTGAAGGAACTTTTGTGTATGGACACAACTGATTGCAAGTTGTAGAGTAATGCAAATATGTGCTCCTATCACCATGCAATTACTAGGGATGTGTGATCCATTAAAAACTGGGGGGTATAGCATTTCATTTCTAAAGTCTTTATAAAGTATAGTTAGTGAATTTTTTTACTATAATGAGAGTAATGAAATTGCATTACTATTTTGCTACAGTAATTGTACATAAGTTACTATAATTGGGGAAATTTCAGGGGCTCGTTTCTCCCTACATTTTAAAGCTATTAAAGGATTTTTTATCATCTGTGCTGCTTTTGGCTCCTGGAACATTCCTGCTTGGATTATAGATGTTTTTTTCCCCCCTTTACCCTTTTATTCTTTGTTGCATTACTGAATATTGCCTGCTTTAAATAAATGACTATATTTCAAGTGCTGGTGTTGTGTGATTACATCTAGAGGGTCCACATTTTCCTGGAGTGCGACAAATGGTAGAACACAGTTACCATTGTTATCCACCAAATTTCAGAATGTTTCTCTTATCCATGGATTTGGGGATTTTTTTAAAATAACTACAAGAGCGATCTCCTTTTCTATACTCTAATTTCTCATTTTCTGGCTTTACTTCACGAACGAAGATTATTAGGAAGGACTCATCCAACACTTTTTACAAGCGCGTTGATGACTAAAAAGGCCAATCTGAGATAGTGTTGCACCTCAGACAATAGAAGTTCCTCTGGAATCACTCACACAACAGACAGTACTTGAGAAACTAGTTCTTTTATTGAAGCAATATAGTTCCAGCAAATAGGTTAAAAAGGAAAAGGCAAAATGAGAATGATCAGTCCAACAAAATCAATTATTATTTATTTATTTATTAACTTCGATTTAGTATACCGCTCACTCCGGAGCTCAGAGCGGTTTACAGAAGAAGCATAAACACCGTGAGTAATAAAACAGATTAAACAGTTAAAACACATTAAACATCAAAGCAGTTAAAACATATTAAAAACACTAGCCCTCAGCAAAGGCTGGGGGACAAGATAAGAATCTGGGGGCCATAGGCGGCATGGCACACAGTGTGGTTGAGTTAAGGGCCGAACGCCTTCCTAAAGAGCCAAGTCTTCAAGGCCTTGCGGAAGGGCAGAAGAGCGCGGATGGCGCGGATCTCCTCTGGGAGGCCGTTCCAGAGACTTGGGGCAGCTACAGAGAATGCCCTCCGCCGTGTAGTGGCCAATCTGCAGGTTCCAAGGGAAGGCACCTCAAGGAGGTTAAGCTCCTCAGAGCGCAGTGATCTCGCGGGCACATAAGGGGTAAGTCGCTCCCTCAGGTACACTGGCCCCAAACCATAGATGGCCTTAAAGGTGAGAACTAACACCTTGAAGAGGACCCGGAATTCAATCGGGAGCCAGTGCAGCTCGCGCAAGAGTGGGGTCGCGCGGTCAGATCTTGCAGCACCCAGGAGGAGGCGGGCTGCGGCGTGCTGCACTAGCTTAAGCTTCCGGATCATTGACAAGGGAAGGCCAATGTAGAGCGCATTACAGTAATCGAGCCTCGAGATGACCGTGGCTTGGATCACCGTAGCAAGGTCGCGTTGGGAGAGGTAGGGAGCCAGGCGCTTAGCCAACCGTAGGTGGTAGAATGCTGTCCTGCAGGTGCAGCCAATCTGCTCCTCCATGGACAGGTGGGCATCCAGCCGGACCCCAGACTTTTACCGATGGCTGAGGGCAGAGGGCCACACCATCGAACGTTGGCAGCTGGGTCGCTACCCCCGGGCGGCCCAGCCACAAGATCTCCGTCTTCGCCGGGTTCACCTTCAACTTACTGGCTCGCAGCCATCCAGTAACGGCTTCAAGGCAAAGATGGAAATTATCGGGTACAGAGACTGCCCCGGGGTCCAACCTCAGAATGAGCTGGGTATCATCAGCGTACTGATGACACTCCAGCCCAAAACTCCGTACCAGTTGGGCGAGTGGTCGAATTAATGCAAAAAGCAGACACGGTTATTCAAATAACTGGAAGCATAGCAGGGCAAAGTAATCCATAGATCCAATACAATAACTTGAGACAAGGCAAGGCAGTCCTAAAATCTCAGGAACAAGATACTGGGCAAAAACCATAAGCATAGGCCAGGAACAAGATTTCTTCAAAGCTGTCTATTTTAAACGAAAGCTGGAATCTGAACATCAGTCTGTCTATGTTCCTTAAGTAGTAAACCAACTTGGTTTCATTTTTGCCTTCTCTCTGATCCTCTTGCTTCGGCGTTGATCTACAGCCATCTGTTTTCTCACACAAATATCTGCCTTGCGATCCGATCCAAACTTCCTTCAGTTTCCTGTGCCTCATTTCCTTGCCAATAAACTTCCTCACCATTTGTTTTATCTAAAGGAAGCTCTCCCCTATCCTTGACCTGAGGATTCTCATCTAGAGCTGGCCTGGGAGTGAAACTGTTCTCAGCAACGGAATTTCCATCTGCAATGGAATTTCCATCTGCAGGGCGCCTAGGTATCTCAAGTTCATGTTGCACATTTAATTCATTGTCAGCGACTCCATTGAAATCAGTCTCATGGGCTTGAGAGCCAGGCTGAAATACCACAAATAGGCAAGTCTGGTTGCAGAAAGCACAGCAGAAAGTCTCCTTGGGTGATGTTGTTTCCAAGTTACTGAAAAGGACATTCAAGTGCCACCTCGGAGTTGGTTGAGGTAGGCACGATTTCCCTGGGTACTGGTTGTGGGGGGTCGGGAGCAGGTCAGCATTTTGCCCTCCCTTCTGCTCGAGATCCCCGTGTACAACTGGTGGGCCACTGTGTGATACAGAATGCTGGACTAGATGGGCTGAGGTCCGATTCAGCATGGCTCTTCTTATGTTCTTATGTTCTTAAGTTGCGGTTCTTTCTGCATTGTTGTTTCTCTTCGAGACCCGTTTGGCGTGTCTTCTCAAAAGAGGCCGCAGCATAATGGATAGTGCGTCTCCATGCCTCCCGATGTGTCAGGCCCCAAGCCCCACAGGCCTCAGTTTCCCATGAACAATACTGTAGCCATGATGGCTTTAAGATTCCTTCCAGGCCAGCCCATCTCCCTCATGAAGACCTGGCCTGGCCTGCCTGTCTTTCTCGTGAGAGCCTGGCACCAAGAATGCAGGATGAACTGGTCAAGGTTACCAAAGCGAGCCTGGCCGATAAGCAGGGAGGCCCAGGCCGGAGACAGGCCTAACTCCCCTTTGCATCTGGAGACGCTAACGAGGTTTACATTCTCGAGGAGCTGAGGTAGCTTCAACAACGGCTGCCACCCATCATGCCCACTTTGACACTCGACGCAAACCTACATAGCTTAGATCAAAGGGTCTGGACAGTATATCCGTGTGGAGTTGGCCCGAAGCCGTATCTTGTGCCAATGACGCGTTCAGGATTATAGATCTTTGAGGGAGGCCGCCGGGCCTACTAAGCTCCCTGCCTGCCTATAGAGGATCTGGCCCATTGGGGCAAAGCCTTGTTACCTTGCTATGTTCCTGTTTGTTCCTGAAAGACTTTCCTTGCTTTTTGAATCCAGCTTTATTCCCGATTGCATCCAGCTTGAATCCCGATTACCACGGGACTATTTACTCAATGCTTTGTTCCTGAGATTTGCTGCTATTGGAAGCACTATAGTATTGCTTCCAACCTCTTTCCTATAAACTATATTCTCAATAAACCTGTTGTACCTTAGCTGGACTCTGTGGTTTATCAAGAGAGGTCTTGCCCAAGGGCCTAGAGGGCGACATGATGTGAGGCCAGGGTGGACCATTGTTGGTGATCAATCTGGCCGAGCCTGAGATGTTGTTTCAGGGAATCCTTATATCTCTTTTTTGGGGTGCCTCTCTTGCGGTGACCCATGGTGAGTTCACCATAGAGTAGTATCTTTGGGAGGCAGTGGTCCTCCATCCTAGTGATGTGCCGACACAATGACAGGAGATACAAGGGGATAATTCCCACCAACTTTCAGAAATATTTACACATTTACTGATTTTAGGGGTTTTAATTTTTTTTAAAAGTCACAACAGCTATCTCATTGAATGTCTCTCATATTAACCAATAGAAAACAATATTAGCCAATTCTATATTTTCACAGAATCCTAGAGTTGGAGGAGAGCCTCTTCTTCCAGACAAAGGCACCATCAAAACTCTATTGACTGATAGCCATCCAGCCTCTAAACTAATTAATGACTTCATTGAAATCATCCAGCCTCTAAACTAATTAATGACTTCCCCTATCTCTCCCGGAGCGACCTGGCCATGGTGATCCAAGCTACGGTCATCTCGAGGCTAGATTACTGTAACGCGCTCTACGTTGGCCTTCCTCTGTCGGCTATCCGGAGGCTCAAGCTGGTGCAGAACACTGCCGCCCGGCTCCTGTCTGGCACCCCAGCAGGTTGCCGTATAACACCTGTTTTGCAGGATCTGCACTGGCTACCTATTGAGCACCGGGTCGCCTTCAAAGTGTTGGTTCTTACCTTTAAGGCCTTACACGGCCTGGGGCCAGCATATCTGAGGGACCGTCTCACTCCATACTGCCCATCGAGATCACTAAGGTCTGAGGACGCTAACCTCCTGGAGATACCATCAACAAGGTTGGCACGCTTAACATCTACCCTCCGGCGGGCGTTATCAGTTATAGCTCCTACGCTATGGAACGCCCTCCCGGCCGAAACCAGGGCCCTGAGGGACTTGCTCCCGTTTAGACGGGCTTGCAAAACCCACCTATTCAAGCAAACTTTTGGAGAATAGGTCCGTGCATTTTATGTATGCTATTCCTGTACAGCCTAGCTGTTTTTATTTGTTTTGTTGTTTTAATTTGCTTCTGCTGTTTTTATCACTGTTTTTATTGTTGCCTTTTGGCTCCTGTGAGCCGCCGCGAGCCCTCGGGAGTCGGCGGCATAGAAGCCTCAACAAATAAATAAATAAATAAATAAAATATTATGGAGACCAGCCATTTAGGGATTTCTTCCCAGCTCAGCACAGAGATTTACTAACTAGAAGTAGCCATCAGTCCTCCTCTTTGCAGATTCAACCATTCATTGGAATTCTTGCTGGCTGCTGTTAGGGAGGGATAAATCCCCCCCTCTCTCTTACCCAGATTGGTGCTGATGCGTTCTGGGAAATGTAGTTTAGGATAGAGCCTTTTGAATTCTCTGGTATAGAGCTCCCCCCTTCACAAACTACATTTCCCAGAGTTCTATGCTATTCCCAGAACACACTGCTCCCTCTATTTCCAGTTCCTAATGCTGAGACTTGATTAATTTAGAGAAACAGCAAGGTACTAAGGCAACCTTTTTGGCTTTGCTTTGCTTCCTTGCACTGAAAAGTAAACAGACTATGTGAACCTTCTGAGATTTACAAAACTAAAGTGAAAAAGTATGGGGTAAGTTTTGATTCTTGCTGGCCACATCCACATATTAGATATCACCTTGTAAGTACAAAATTTAACAAATTTGATCTGAATTATGAGGCAAATAAAAAAAAAACCAAACCTCTAGAAAGTACTTAAAGTTTGTAGACATTTGAGGAGTACATTTTAAACTTACCATTTTAAAAATAGTTCTATTCAGCACTAGTTGCCTTCAGATTTTTATTATTTATCAAAATTTTTAATTAGCTATTTAGTTGCATCTGAATAACTAAATAATCCCTTTTGACCCAATCCCTGTAGTTCACCTTAAGATCCATACACCAGATTTTGTGAAGGAGGTCTACACTGGGCACAAAGAGAATATGATTTTCACAGTTCACATCAGAAACCAATGCTGTAACAAGAATGTATGTCAGAAGTCCTGCTTATTATTGTGGTTGTAGGGGGTTGGAAGCATCATCCTCTTTGCATCCCAGTTGAACAGATCTGTAACTCAAGATACAGATCTGTTCAACTGGGATTTGCATCTTGATACAAATCCATAACTGTAATGCTAAATACCAGTTGCTGGTATAAACATGATCATGCTCAATCATCATATTCATTTATATCCTACCCCAAGGTTATATAACTATAATGCATACATTTGGTTTTGTTCAAGTTAGATTAGGGATAAATGCTGATTTTCTATAAGAACTTTTAAAATTGGCAAATGTCTACATAAAATGTAACAGAAAGAAATCAGACTTAAATCCAACTGCGAAAATGGCAAGTCAACAGTGATGTAAATCATATTTATTTAGTAATGAAACCAAGGGCCCATTTATATAGCACCTAAAACACTGGATTTCCTGAGTTAAAAAGGGGTGGTGGTGGTGGCCGCATGGCGCTAGTGGTAAATTCATGCTGATTCACTGCAACACACAAAAAGCACAGGGTAATAAGGTCCCCCTTTATTCCAATTCCAGCTAGAAAATGTACATATTCACATCATTTTATATCTATACACTTGCAAAAAAACATGATTTCTTTCCCTCCCTCCTGTGGAGACTGCTTCAGCACACGTCGACTTTAAAAAAGTTCGAAGCAGCGGATCTGTTTGGGTTGTGAAATGGGCACACAGGTGGTTTACAGAGAGAGGGAGGGAGGGAGAGAGAGAGAGAGAGAGAGAGAGCAATTGGAATGCTCTGAAACTCTTTAAACTTTATAATATTAAACAGAGCATGAATAAACAATTGGGGAAAGAGAGAAATCCGGTGGAAGGGTTTTTTAAAAAAAAAATCTCTGTTACATGCTGAACCTCATATGTGTGCATGCAAATCTGTTTGTATTTATATTAAGATATTTGCATGTGCACATACACAGTCCAGCACATGATTTTTTTTTTAAAAAACCCTTCTGCCGATGTCAACCATCTACACTCCATCTTGTTCCAATACAGAGGAAGTCTCTGAGGATGGCAGGGGAAGAAATCTCAGGACCCACAGTTCTGTGTGGGAACATGTTATCAGGTTCTGTTTTTTTTTCTTTGTCCTCCATTTAAAACCCACATTTTTGTGCCGTCTTAAAGTGCCCTGACAGAATCCACACTTCATAGTATAGTTTTTTCACTCCGTTACTAATCAGTTTCCTGCTGTATCTTCTTCTACAGTATAGGAAATTGGCTCAACTGCACAATATTATATTTCATGTTGCCACATTTTTAAAAAAAGAATCCCATATAGTTGTTACACCTGTAGAACATTGTAAGGTAAGAACCCTTGACAGTTATGTGGAACACACCAAGTAACATGATTAATCTGGATCAGTAGTTCACAACCTTTGGTCCTCCAGTTTTTTGGAATCCAGATACCAAAATTTTAAAAGGCTGGTAAACTGGCAGAATTTTCTGGGTGTTGAAGTCCAAAAGAACTGGAGGACCAGAGGTTGGGAACCATTGATCTAGATCATGAGTTGTATATACATTTAACATGTTTTATTAAAAAACAGAGTATATTTCAAAATGCCATATTCTTTATGGTAATTATACAGATTATACAACTATATATAATTATGTATTTCCTTGGAGAGAGCTTTGATGGCAAAAATGATTTAGACTTCAAGTATGATTTTTTAAAAATTAAAAGACATCAATTGGTAGTGTAGATAAGGGGAAAATATGCACTTGTGTTTTATCAAACACTAAATCCAAGTTATTCCAAAGCCAACAATGCAATAAAAGGCTTGTTAACTCATTTATTGCCTTTGTAATTCTCTTGATGTATCCCAATCCAGATGTATCACTGAGAAAAACTGATAGAAATGAACATCACTTGATTCTGTGTTTAAAAGTGTGGAACATACAGAAGAAGTAGTGCCTTGAGCATGTTGTAATGATTGATTTATGACAGGGTGACTGATTTAATGTGTTCTTCTTCTAAACATCATGCACATTTCCTTTGAGCTGTTGCTGTCACTTGCTGATTTGTGCTCTTTTGGTTATGGCTAGAGGCAGAACTTTATGGCCATTTCAGAAACTAGTCTGAATGCTTTCTGTTATCACATGCATACAGCGAGTCCAACTTAAGTAAGATGAGTCTTAGAAGCAAAGGATGCCAAGTAAGAAGACAAGGCTGGTATCCACTTTCCAGTTAAAGAGTACTGACAGTATGATAAAGACAAAAATGAAGCTGGGGCTGAGGAAAACAAAAGCTGGCAGATGCTATTTTTCTTTCAAAATCTTGGCAGAAAGAAACTTGTTTTGTTTAATGTTTCTTTTCTGAGTCCAGGAAAAAAACCTGAGCTACTGAGCCTGTTAGAGGATAAATCTTAAAAGACTACTTCTTTGGATAAAAATATCCAGCTCAAACATACGTCAGAAAACAAAACACTTAAAAAAATCTTTAATGTTCTGAAATCTTTTTCTGTGCAAGTTCTTTGGAAAAGTACATCAGCCTTCAAGTACAATACAAGGTTGTTGTTAGCAAATATGAGGTAAGCAAAAAGAAATAAAAAGTGAAGTGTGGAAGTTGGGGGAAAAGAAAGAAGGCAGATCAACAAACTAGGGAAAACCTGAAGATATTTATATATTTTTCAGAGATGGAAAAGAAACTGTGCTAGATGTGTAATTAGTTGTGCATAAAGCAGTGTGAAGGAGATACTAGGCAGACAATGCTTGAAGGCAACCAAGCATGGCTCAGGGAGATCGTGAAGAGGGGCTACAGCAGAAGAACATATACCAAAAGACAGAGGCTTGCCTCTGAGAGAGTCAGACAGGGTTTTAATTGGCACTGACTGGATTTGAAGTTGACAGAAATAGGGCTCTGAACTGATAGAGAAAGGGGCTAGAGCTAAAATAGAAAGGGTTTTGGATTTTTGTAAGAAGATAGAACTAGCCATGGATGGGAGAGCTTAAAAATAGAGTATGATTTAGAAGGCCATTGCTATTGTTTAGTATCAGTCTCTGGTTCCCTATCAAGCAATGCATAGCAAAACTGCAGAACCCACACAACACCACAATAACAAGTCTGCATCTAGAGGTTTACCCTATGGCGCAGCAGCCCAATCTAGCATGGGCATTTGGGGAAACAAGGGCATGATGAATGACAAGATTCTTAGGGGTTGAAAGTTTGGAATCAGCCAGGGGTAAAGGGATGTGTAGCTGCAAGCAAGCTATGAGAATACTTTTGAGTATTTTGGAGCCCCCAGTTGTGCAGTGGGTTAAACTGCTGAGCTGCTGAACTTTCTGACCAAAATGTTAGGGGTTTGGATCTGTGAAGTGGGGGTGAGCTCCTGCTGTTAGCTCCAGCTTCTGCCAACCTAGCAATTCGAAAACATGCAAATGTGAGTAAATCAATAGGTACTGCTCTAGCAGGAAGGTAATTTATTATTTATTTAAAACATTTATATCTTGCCCTTATCACCCCGGAGGGGATTCAGGGTGGAGCACAACATATATACTGCAAACATTCAATGTAGGGACATAAACTATAAATATACACAAACATTGAAATAACTTATATTAACTTTAAAATCAACTGTTTAATGGCGCTCCATGCAGTCATGCTGGTTACATGACCTTGGAGGCATCTATGGATAACGACGGCTCTTTGGCTTAGAAATGGAGATTAGCACCACCACCAGCCCCCATTTTGTTGGTTTATTTAGTTACCTTTTTGCTAAACCTTTTTATCACCATACAGAACAGCAGACATGGCTGGTACCTTTCTGCATTTTTCACCTCCAAAATTCCCACCTTTTAGGATTTATCAATTTAGTCATTAATTCAGGAGTTATATAAGTTCTCAATTATCCAAATCTGTATTTTCCCTAAGGAAATTGTTACCATTTGTATTCAATTGCCTTCCAAGCTTATACTCTAAATTATATTTGTATAACCTGAATATCAATCCTTTGTTTTCTTTCCCCAAAATATTTCCCAACTCTGATTTTTAGCAAAAAAATGTATTGTCTTTCCTAAATATATCCTGCAATTGTTAATGAAAAACCTGTTTTAGTGCACATTTCTGTCAAGTGTTGAAGTGCCCTTGTAACCGATCTGACTCATCTTAGAAAGTTGGGACGTTGCCTACCTTAAAGGGCTGGTGTGTGAGCAGCAGCACCAGTGGAGAAGCTATTTGCATGAGAGCGACCTGATTGGCTGGATGCAAATGAGCGGGTGCCAATATTTGAAAGATGGGTGGAGTCAAGGATGACAGTTGGACGAGCCCAACTGAACATTCTATGTCAGTTGGTTGGTTAGCTGGAGTCAGTTAGGGAGTTAGCTGAAGTCAGCTGGAGAGTCAGCTAGGGAATAGCTAAGGTAGTTAATAGGCCTGGTTAGGTTTTTCGTATTTTGATCAAATTCCTATTAAATTCAATTCTAAATTACTTTTGAAGTGTTTCTGAAGTGCTTTAAGCAATCTGGAAGTAAATTACCAAATTTGAAGCCACTGCCACAGGGGGGGGGGGGGAAGCCTTGTCCAAACTGGGTTAAACGCCCAGTTTGGATGCGGCGATTAACAAAGCATTTCCGAAATTTCTGAAATTTCAGTAATTTTGAAACATTTCCCCAGGAAATTTCAGAAATCATTTAAAATTCGAAGCACCACTGCCCGCTACATCTGAAGCAAGTTTTGAACCATTTTTTTGTTGGATCAACCAGCCCTAGTAGTTAACTGATAGCAAGAAGCTAGTGACAGTAGAGAGGTTTTAAAGTACCAAGTGGTCAGGATCTCTACGTCAGGTTAAAAATTGTTAGAAGTCAGTTTTCTTGTGTTAAAAGAAAAAGCCTTTTAGGGAAGAGAAAAGGCTTGAGTGAAGGTTATTATTATTATTATTACTATTACTTCATACTTGTCTGCCGCCCCACCCCCCCCCCCCCCAAGACGGCTCAGGGCAATTCATAAAATACAGTTAGCAGACATCTAATAAAACCACAGTAAAACACCATTAAAATAGAACAATTAAAACAGTTAAAACAACGGATGGGATCACAGTGGGCTGCATGCTAGGCAGCGCAAAAGGGAAACTGTAGTCTAGCCAACCCCGAAGGCCTGCTGGAAACTTTATGCTGAAACTTTGTTTTGTAACGTCTTCATAAAAGAATATTTGCATCATTTTTAACCCCCAAGCGTTTATTCTCCTGAAATCATCACACTTTTGTCTCAAGAACGATACAAATAAACTGAGAGTTACTGTTACACTTTAAGCAAAGTCTCTCTCAATTTTTCATTTCTAATATAAAAGAATACAAAAGCTGGCAGAAAAATTAAATAACCTTTTATTCTTTGGTGGCATATCGGCACAGGCTGGCAGCCTGACCCCCCTCCCCCCCTCGTCCTTTTTTACATTTTTGGTGGCAGCGCTTGTGTCTCTGCTTTCACAGCCCTCAGTATCCCCTTTCAGTATATCCTGTCACCTGCATGCTGTTCTTGCATTATATCTCGAAACCGCTAACTGGTTGTGGATGTTATGCTTTGCAATTTAATAAATATAGAACTAATATTTTTCTGCAAAAAAGAAATCTGGCTTGTATCTAAATTTACCAATACTTAGAGTGGGTACATTCTGATCAATCATTTCAATATGACTAAGTTTGAATTCTACCCAATATCTACAATGGCATGGGATGATTCCTGGCATTTCTTTGGATAGACATTGTCTGATCCTATTTTCTTCTGCCATAATATAGTAGAGCATATGAACCTATAAGGTGACTCAATTCCAAAGGGGCTTCAGTGCTTACTAACATAAAAATTTAATAGCACAATGATTTTTTCCCCATAATCAAAACAGTTTATCTTTTACATTTGTCATATTTTAGATTGAGCATTATTGCCAATGGGGAGTTAAGTATATTGCAATTAAATCTTTCATTATAAAAGCATTTCATGTAATTAACACACTTCATTGATTGGGAATTGCTTTACAGATCATAGGGTAGCTATGTTTAAATTTTTAATTAGGTAAATTTGCACACAGCATGGGTCCCTCTAGTTAAAACTCAGATGAGATTTTGGGATCTGTCTCTTTGACAAAAAAAACTGTATGGTTCTCATGAAGAAGAGAGACCAGCATTCCAAACAATGGGAACAAAAGAACAATACAAACACAATTAAACATAAAATAGCAAAGGAAAAAAATCATAACAAAATATATAAAATTACAAATAAGATAAACAATATAGAAACACATAGTATAGTCAATATAGTGGGCAGGCCAGATGTCTGGGACAAAATGTTAGAGGTTAAAACCCTGGGTGTGATAGGAACACAGAGTGTATTTGTAGAAAAGGAACGCAAAAAGGGGGGAGCAGTGGGGTTTAACCTTTATAGAGGGGAAGCTACTTTCTCATGAGGGTGAGTTGGAGGTAGGAACAAATGATGGGTTGAATGGTCGCTCTCCAAAAGCACATCGGAAGAGCCAGGTTTTTAGCTCTTTCTTGAAGGCTGCTAGGGTAGGGGCTTGTCTGATCTCCCCAGGTAGCGAATTCCAAAGGCGGGGGGCCACAACAAGAAGGCCCTCTCCCTCATTCCCACAAGTTGAGCCTGTGATAGAGGGACGATAGAGAGATCGTGCAGATTTGTGGTAGGAGAGGCAGTCACAAAGGTAGGAGGGTCTCAAACCGTTCAGGGCTTTATAAGTGATGACCTGAACTTTGAAATGGGACTGGAAAATGAACGGCAGCCAATGGAGCTCCTTGAACAGGGGGGAAAGATGTCTTTCCTCAAGCAGACAATACTATTACTTGTAACACATTATGTCCAAAAGCCTTTCATCTAAAGTGATATATAGGAAGTCTAACTAACTGGATTTTTATATACTCTTCTGCCTCTACTCAGTAACAACAAATGCACATACAGCTACCATGGAACAGATTGTTTAATTGCCTATTTTGCATATATATATTCCTAATAAACCATAACCCTTCAGGCATTACTGCACCAGGTTAATGCTGATCTTCCTATGCTGGCGGTTTTAAAACTAATATTCTTAATAACTATCTAAAGGTTAAGTGACATAATTTCAGGAATTAGCTTGGTTGTGTTTTTCAATCTCCTGCTCTCTTCTGTTCAGGCTCAGGTCAAATTGTTGAAAAATAAACCCATTGAGATATTTTATTTATTAGGAACTTCTAATTTCTGTGTACATCTAAACCCTGTAGAAAGAAAGGGAGAGAGAGGGGGAGAGATCCCAGCAAAGTAATGATAAATTAAAAGATTGACCAGCTTTGGGTTTGTGCAGGCAAAATTGTTAACAATAGCAGTTATTCTATAACAATATATATTTACTTTATAATTGTTTTCTAATGTCTGTTCCTCCTTGCTTTCAAAATCCATATACTTGGTCCATTTTCAGCTGAGGGCTTGTATACTTTTTAAAAAGACAAATGTTGCTTTTGTAATTAAGTGATTTACTGACATTGCCTCCTACTCACCTCTTTAACAATTTTGAACTCACTCAATGTTGTGAATTTTAATGTGTAAGTTTTATGTATAACAAGTAGCACATAAAACAAAATCCACAATCCACAAACTACGTATACCTTTAACAGCTAAACTCCACTAGCAAGTAAGTGAGCTCAATTGACCAACTTGACCAATCTGTAATAGTTGAAAAGGATGCATTCTACATGTATTTTTCTATAAAAGCAGAAACATATTTTGCAAAAAATCTAGAGCCAATATTTGCCAGGTTAATGGAAACATAAATGCCAATTCCTCGAAATGTCACTGAATTAAATATTTTCTCAAGATACAACCAGGTTGATCCTATTAATCACCCCTACAGTTAGTGAATGTTCGGTTTGCCCTGTCCAATAGTGGGCATTATTTTAAGAAATTTAGGCTGCACCTATGAGCAAGCAAAGTCTATTGAAGTTTAATTAATTGGAGCTTAATTTAAAGTAAACACTGCAGGATTCTGCTGCTGGACTGCAATGCTTTGTGTATACCCCATGGAGGACGTCCCTTTGATTTCTTCATGCCATGCCTTTTAATATATATGCATAGGACTGAACTCAACAAGTATGATTCATTTCATCTGGAGAATTAAACACACTTTAAACCCCTTCTTAATGAAACCAGTGGGAATTAAGAAATGCTTATTCTTGCCTTGATTTTGTTTTTGGATTTTTCAGTATGTGATTTTATTTTCCTTGTTACATGTGCAGAGGACATTTGTTTTTTGTTTCCAAAGCCTTATTGAAGGGCAGATGGTAACTGACTATCAGGACTTCGTTAGTCAGGACAAATAGCATGCATAAAAGAGTAGGTGTTGCATCAATGTCCCAGTCCCCCCGTCCCCCCCAACTAGGATTATATCACAAGACCAGCTTTGCAGTGCAATCAATGGCATTGTTGGATGGTGCAGAGCAGAGAATGATGCATTAGCAGGGTGTCAATAGAGTGTTGATGATTATACAGAACCTGTACTGATCCTATATTCAAAAAGGTTTTCAGTAGTGTGCAAACTTATTCAAGGTGAAGAAAC